>OY741995.1:2366818-2428176 GCA_963555575.2 Hygrocybe coccinea | reverse complement strand
CTCACCCATCAGTAATGAAAATGCAATGAAAATACCAATGAAAACGCATTGATAATCTCCCATTGTCATTGTCCTGTCATTATCATAAAAACGTCGTCATAAAATGAATGACAGACCTTTCATTAAAGTACGTGGTATTATACACATACGCTATTGTGGCAATGCCCTGTTTTAATGATATAATTGGTAGGCACGACCCGTGCGGCGATTTGATCTGGACCAAATTCGAAAGGAGCGTCCTTGCGAGTAAGCTTGTTCAGATGATGGGCACGATGCACGAAGTTGCGAATAAAGATCCTGCATAGACCAACTGTTCCGAGGAATGCGCGAATGTCGGAGAGGTTTTGACATGGCCCCCACTTCTCTATTATGGAGACCTTTGAGCTCTCGGGAAGCCGACCATGATATGTGCAGCGATGGCCGACAACGATTATCTCTTCTACACAGACAAACAATTTGAGACCTGAAAAAGTGCCTCCACTGTACTTCATTCGTTGGACAACGCGATTCAAGTTCTGGAAGTGTTCCCACACGAATCGTCGAATACCTGTGTTCTGTGGGATGGTTTCGTATGAACCGTCTTCTCGGATGTATCAGGTTGGTGGTCCTTTAACAGGAACGTTGTTGATGTAAGGAATTGTGATGTTGGGGATCTCAGGCTGAAGGATAAATGTGATGTCGTCGTGGAAGATCGGTACTGAGTTAGTCCACCCCATTGGTAAAGTGACTAGTCGAAGGGCTCCAAAGGGGGTCTGGAAGGTCGTGAGGTCGCGCGATTTTTCTGCGATGAGGCGTTCATCGTATCCGACGTAAAGATCCAACATTGCTCCGCAGGCACGGTTTGCGAAGCGTTCAGCGATGTGCTCTGGGATCGGGGTAACACCAGAGTGTTGTATCGTGACTTTGTTAAGAGGTTCGAGGCTGTGGACAAGACGAAGCGAAGCTCCACCTTTCTTCAATACCATGAACCATCGCGAGCGATATGAGGAGTTCGAGGGTTCGTATACGCCAGCCTCGATCTTTCTGCGAATAACGCGACAAACTTCGTCATAAATCCCAGGAGGTATTGGAATATTTTTCTCGACCCAAGGGGTATGTGGTACGACCGGAAATTCAACTGGAGGAAAGAAGTCGGTTCGAAAGCTTCCTCGTTCGAGATCTGTCCATGCGAAACCATCGTTTTGTTTACACATGAAATCGTGCAAAAAGGCGCGTTCGGAAGGCCACAAAAAGTCGGTTGAGTGTACCTTGTCTAGTGCGATTCGTCGTTCCTCGGTATAGCGACCGGTTGGTTGAAAGGGGGGAGGGTTGGGATCCAACAAAGGCATGTCGGCTAAAGGATCTCCTTTAATAGATCGAATGATACGAAACTTGTCAGGTAGTTCCGCGATAACTGGCTTGGTCTTCTTTGCGACAGGTTTGTACTTCTTCTTTGCTGAGAGGAAGATCGGTGCGAAGTCGGAGAGAGAATGCTTTTGAGATGGTCGCGGGGGTTCATCGGACGATTGGTAATATGGGGAAATACGATCGGCATTGTAATTTGATGCTACGACAGGAAAGTCGCAGGCTGAGATATATACACAGGCTAAAGAAGATGAGGGACGGTCGGGCATATCTGGTGGTACAACTGAATACGCATCTATAGAGGCCGTAGCTTTTTTATGATCATACGAAATGATGCACGCAACTTCTCCCTGACTATCGATCAGTTCCTCGAATTGCGAAAATCCTTTGCGGCATGTCGAGAAGGAGGACACTGATGACGGGGAGGGCCCCTAGCGATCGTGGGAATTGTCACGCGTTGTCGAGAGTTTGGACCGCAGATCGTGATTGTTTGGTCTTCATTCGTGTAGTTCTTCACGAGGCTTTCCGTTAAAACGTCGAAGGGCTGTCCTAAAAGGATGTCGTAGGCCGGCGATCAAATGACATGCATTTGAAGATAGAGCGTAATCGTTCCGATGCGACAGGGCACATTTCTCGCAAGACCCAGAGACTGGTCGATCTCGCCGTTTGCTGACTGCATGTTGAGTTTGATCGAGGGGTCGTATATAAGGCCGAGATCATGGCAGACAGCTTCTGACATTGCAATTATCTGGGAACCTGGATTGACAATGCTTTCGACTTCTTCCTGATGGTTCACGAACAAATAAATGGACCGGAGAGCGTGCGATTCTTTAGCGACAACCCATGTTTCGTCTACTTCTCCTGGGGGGAGAGTATTGAGATATACTTCGTAGGGGTCGTCGATGATGATAGGTCGAGGGAGCTCCTTGGTTTCAGCATCGTGAAGCATTTCAAAGAATGGAAGGTGATCGTCGTCGTCATCGTCGTCTTCCACAGTCACAATATTCGTTTTGCGAACGTTTTGAGGCGTTACGTGTTTAGGCGTGATATCGTCGCGAGCTTTCTGCCGAACTTCCGGTGATAATGACAGAAGTTGTTTCTGCGTGAGCGTAATGCACGGCGTCTCCATCACGTGTTTGTAGACTTTGTCGGCGATTTTCGTGTCTTGGATGGGAGCGTGAGTGCGATACGCGATATCCTTTTCTTTCGACGCTTTTGGGAGAGACGCGAAGTTCTTCTCGTGCGGAGGGAGGTAAGCTGGTTCGCGAGCTTTTGCGAACGGATGAGTCAGTGGCTCGGCTTCCTTCGTGGTCTGACCCTTAGTCAAGCTGTCCTGTGTGGGAGTCGCGACAGGTTTAGGATGATCGTCTGGCTGACTCTCCTTCGGCTTCTCGGGTTGCATTCGCATCACGACCTTTTTCCTCTTGGGAACCTGTACTCCGTCAAAAACCTCTTTACTTCGAAGAGCGAGAATCTCTCTTTCCAATACTGTGATACGATCCTGAGTCGACAACTGATAGGCCGACACAGTAGAGTCAGGGTTGACCTTGTACATGAGCTGACTGGTTGGGTTCGCGTTGCTCGTAATCTGGTCTGTGGCTCGCTGATTAGCGTTGCGACGATGCCATTTGTCAATTCGTTCGCGAAGATTGTTCCCTGTGACAAATCACGGCACATAAGCTCCTGACGGAAGAACAACTCGTCCTTCTTGGTTTCGTTTTGCCCGTCCATCTGCGACATAATCCCTGACATGGCGACAGTCTGTGATGTAGTGCCTTGATTCTCCGCAGAAATTACACTTGTCGGAGACAGCACCTCGAACTCTTTCCTGAGGTCGCACATAAGTCGTCGCTTGAGACTGCTGGGGGGCGAGTGCTTTGATCAGAGTCGTCGTGAGTTTGTCGAAAATTGTAGAGAGATCTTCGGTTTTGACGGTTGGCTGCGATGGTGCAATCGCGATTGACTGTGTCGCAGACGGAGGTTCGTATGACGAGGGCAATCCTCTGTGTAAAACGTATTTAGCGGCTTCGTGAATGTTCTCGAGAGAGTAGGGATCGTCGGGGAAGTGATCGGGAAATTTAAGGTGTAGACAATACTTGATAGACTTCCAAAGGTCCTCTTGGAAGCCTCTAATGAAAGCGCGACTGACTTCTGCTTCCGAAATCCTATTCTTTAGTCGAAGAAACGACGTAATGTTCAGGAAACCTCGATAGTAGTTTCCGAGCTCGGTCGCGTTGTGAATGCCTAGACGAAGTTGTTCGCCGATCAGCTTGTCCATGTCAGCGATCGACCATTTTCTCTCGTCTTCAGCCCCAGGGTAAAGGGCGATTACTGCCTTTATGAAGTCTTCAAATGAAGTCCCGGTGGCATACGCAGGAAGGGCACTCCATAGATCGGAGGAGTCGACGTCGACGTAGTGTCGTGCGAACTTCTTCATTTCTTGATCGTCTGTGATCCTGCATTTCGTGTATAGAAGTTCGAGGTCCTCGAAATACCTCCGAAGTTCCCTAGGTTTGGAGGCTGAAAACGACGGTGCAGTCAAGTGCAAGCGTGCTGGCATAGTGGGGACTACAGCGGCCATGGCGATATGTGTTCTAGTGGGATTGGTGGTTTCAGATATTTGCGAAATCGAATGTCGAGGAGGAGTGTCTATGAAAAATCGCAAGAGATCAGATTCAGAATTGATATTTTCTGGTGGTTCGGAGGATCGTAGTGCGATTCGAAGTTCTTGGTCGAGTGACTGGGGAGGATGAGAAGAGGTTGTTGAAGGTGTTTTGAATGATGTCGGACTTGATGGAGTAGAAAGTTCCTCTGGCGACGGAGTGGTATTCTGTCGTATGTTGTTGTAGCGAAGTGCTAAGGGTTCGGAGATCGAAGAAGTCGGGGAATCAGGTAAATGACTCGTCGACTGGTTATTGTCGGGGGATGGTGGTAGTGGTCGAGATCGAAGGTTATATCTATAGAAGGCCGGAATTGGTCGCAATATAGATGGGACCGTTGGCGACAGAGGTTCTGAATCGGAGGAAACTAACGGAGTTAGCGGCGACAAAGGAGGAGAAGGTGTAGAAGCTATCTTCAAAGTAATCTAAAAAATACTGCCTCGCGGTGGGCTCCAAAATGATACGCTATAGGAGGCTGTAAAGGGGGAGATCCCCAAACAAACTACCTATTAGGTGAATGTGAGGAGGCGAAGATGTCTACTACACGTAGAAGGGTATAGAGAGAGATAGAAACTATTATAAAGTTTCCGAACGATGCGAACGTACGTGCGACAGTTGCGATCAACTGTGCGACTTCGCGAACACAGTCACGACGAAGATATCGATATCGGGTGATGAGGATAGACAAACTCAAGACTATAACTTGAGTTTGAAACTAAAGGAGAGCTTTATAACTTTGAGACTAAGATCGGGTCGTGCCTACCAATTATATCATTAAAACAGGGCATTGCCACAATAGCGTATGTGTATAATACCACGTACTTTAATGAAAGGCCTGTCATTCATTTTATGACGACGTTTTTATGATAATGACAGGACAATGACAATGGGAGATTATCAATGCGTTTTCATTGGTATTTTCATTGCGTTTTCATTACTGATGGGCGAGGGTGGGTATTGGGCGTTATCATTGCGTTATCATTGGCGTTGTCATTGCGTTTTCATTACTGATGGGCGAGGGTGGGTATTGGGCGTTATCATTGTGTTATCATTGGCGTTGTCATTGCGTTTTCATTACTGATGGGCGAGGGTGGGTATTGGGCGTTATCATTGCGTTATCATTGGCGTTGTCATTGCGTTTTCATTACTAATGGGCGAGGGTGGGTGCTGGGCGTTATCAATGCGTTTTCATTACTAATGGGCGAGGGTGGGTGGTGGGCGTTATCATTGCGTTTTCATTGGCGTTTTCATTGCGTTTTCATTACTGATGGGCGAGGGTGGGTATTGGGCATTATCATTGCGTTATCATTGGCGTTGTCATTGCGTTTTCATTACTGATGGGCGAGGGTGGGTACAGGGCATTGTCATTGCGTTTTCATTGGTGTTTTCATGAATAATGGGTGGGAGAGGGTACAGAGCATTATTATTCCATTATGATTGGCGTTTTTTTCATTGCATGTTCATTAATAATGGGTGTACAGGGGATTATCATTGTCTTATCATTGGTGTTGTCCATGCATTTTCATTAATCATGGGTGGGGGGTACAGGGTGTTATCATTGCATTTTTATTGTGTTTTCATTAATAATGGGTGGGGGTGGGTATATGGTGTTGTCATTGCGTTGTCATTGGCATTTTCATTAATAATAGATGGGGTGGGTATAGAGAGTTATCATAGTATCAGCGCCGAACATCCCCTACCAGCTGCCCATCACCTTGTCACCAGCCCCCACCATCACCTATCACCCCATCACCACCCTCCAGCATCCCCCATCTGCTCATCATCCCTATCACCTCTCCATCACCATCTCACCTCCTACCATCACCCATCATCTTTCCATCCACCCTCCACCATCCCCCATCACCACCCTCCACCATTCTCCATCATCTCCCCATCCACCCTGTACCATCTCCCATCATATTCCCGTCCCCCCATTATCTCTCCATCACCTTCTCACCAACCCCTACCATGTCCCATCATCTCCCACCTTCCCCATGTCCCCCCCCCCACCTTCCCTGATGACCCCACCTCATTCCCCACCATTCTCCATGACCCCCACACCATTCCCCACCATTCCCCATGACCCCCACACCACCCCCCACCATCCCCCATGACCCCCACACCATCCCCCACCATTCCCCATGACCCCCACACCACCCCCCACCATCCCCCATCACCCCCACACCATCCCCCACCATTCCCCATGACCCCCACACCATCCCCTGCCATCCCCCACAACCCCCACACCATCCCCCGTCATCCCCCACAACCCCCACACCATCCCCCGTCATCCCCCATGACCCCCACACCATCCACTGCCATCCTCCATGACCCCCACACCACCCCACAACATCCCCCATGACCCCCACACCATCCCCCGCCATCCCCTATCACCCCCACACCATACCCCGTCATCCCCCATCACCCCCACACCATCCCCTGCCATCCCCACACCATTCCCCAGCATCCCCCATCACCCCCCCAGCATCCCCCATCATCCCCCATCACCCCCCACACCATTCACTGTTATCTCCCCATCACCCCACGATCCCCCATCACCCCCCCCCACCTTCCCCCATCACCCCCACCATCTCCACCCCAACCATCTCTTCAGCCCATTTTACCACCCAATACACCATTATTCTCCCAATTATCCCCCCAACCATTCACCCCATTACCCACATCTCAATTCAAGGTATCATATTATATTTGGTTCAAATATAACTTCGGCAAAAGACAATGGTCTTATAGTCAAAAGGGTTCAACATGTTTAAGATAACAAAACCCTACTAATGCAACAAACCGGTAATAATGTAACAAACCCGGACTAATGTAACAAACCCGGACTAATGCCTGCCAGCTTACTTAACTAGTTCCATCTAAGTCCGCAATACAAGTATATACATTAATAACACAGGTTGTTATAGCATCTTTAAACACGTTGAACACTTTCAACTACATAACTATTGTCTTTTGCTGAAGTGTGCTGATTGTATGAGGGTCCTTGTTGGACAAAATTAAATTATTTTGTAAATGCACTTTTTTTATCTGTTTTTCTTATTTTGTTTCGTGAATGCATTTTGTTTTATGTTTTCACTGTTTTATTTTTGACTTATCCTGTTAGTGCATTCTTTTTTTGTTCCTTTGGTTTTCAAATTAGTAGCTTGAGGATCTTTAAATTGTAAATGCAATTCTACTTCTTGTTTCTGTCTCGCTTGAAAAGTTTTTGAAAACTTTGTGTCACATGATCCTCAGCCACCGATCCATGCTGTACGTGACAGGCGATTGACGAGAACTTGAAGATGCTGGTGACTATATCTACCTGTAGACTCTCGCCATCTCTCCCCTTTTTCAACTCTTATGATATTTATCATTTTTTGTACTGCCTCGCTGTAATGTCCCTTCCACCTCACCACCAATGCCGTCTTTGTGGTGATGATTGTGTGGAGTTTTACCCACAAGATGCAACGGTATGAACCGGTTCCTTATCTCAAGCTGTTGGTATTGAAACAGCCGGCTAGAATAATAATTCCGCAACCTCTTTATGTTTTTGCTCCCATTCGCACAGCCTCCACAATGAGCCACTTGCTCCGCTTGCTCAAAAGGGAGGCTGCAAAGCAACTAATTGTACAAGATTCGTGACAGTATGTCGTGCTGTTTTCTACTGAGGTGGAGAATAATATGGACAACTTGGCAGACCGACAGAGTGGTTCGTCCAAACTCCCTCTGCTTGTGCAGCAAGCAGTGGCTCGCCCATTTACCCCTCCATGATAAGTGAGCCATGCCTTCCTGTCCCATTTAGTCAAGTCTTGATAGCAGTAAAAGCGTCCTCCAACCTCAACCGTCCGCCAGCAGAACAGATACAACTCAAGTGGCTGTTCCATGGATACGCCCATCAGAACCCAAGACTGGCACAACAAATGACCGGCGTGTTGCAGCATATGAGGCACACCGTCCATCTGGTATCCCAGGTGGGCCGTTTTCTAATGCCTCATCTCGGCAAGGATCGTCACATGTGCGGAGAGGACCTCGGAAGGCTTTTCCCACCACTGCTACAAATCGTCAACTTGGATCAGACCCGGCACCTGCAACTGCCAACACGACAATTTTTCACACTGTCATCTTCCCATATCCTGTACGTCTGGTTGGTTCATTTTCTGTGATTCCCTGCCTCATCCATTCACCAGCCATTCGGTATTGCTCCACCTGATCCCGAGGATCCAGCACCACACGGTACCAAGATATACCACCAAAGACTCCCTGATCTTCTTCGCCAGCTTGATACATTTGGACTCAAATTTGATCTTTCAGTTTCTTGCACGGACAGTGACAATCTGATGGCCCAATTTCATGAGAAGATCACGGCTCATTGTTTCGTCAATGCGATTACTCTTCCTTCTCCGTCGACGTCTGACAATTCTCAATATGAAAAGCTACCATGGCTTGTAATGGTGGGGGGAAACAAGTCCCGCGATGGGACCTTTCAGCTGTTGAAGATCGCTGATCTCAAGACCTACGAGTTCACTCTACCCGTACTCACCAAGTTGACCAAGAAGATAAAAAATCCGCTGAACAATCTACCGATACTTGCCATTTGTTCATCTTTCACCCGTTCTCCAAGTTCTCTGAAATGAATCTGATTGTAGGTCCTCGATTCGGGAAGGTAATCGGGCCTATACCGCCGCATTCATCCCAAATTCATCACTGCTTTGCATCTCGTGTGATGGATACGTTTTACACAGGTTCCGTTGACGAACCCAGCCAAGAGTTGGAATGCTTCGACAAGTGCCCCCTGCCTGTTTCGGCGACGATTTCTCCTTTGTTCATACCTGATGGCGACGATGCCAACTTTGATGATGATGACCTGTACCATTCAAACAACTCCCAAATCCCTCTCGGCTCACTCCTTAATCTCCCCTCTGCATCCTTACCATCGACCCATGCATCAAGCTCCACACCAACTGCATATTCTCCGCACACAGCATATTCTCCACTTCCAACCGTATTTTCCAGTACATCAAATGCCAACTTTGCTCAGCCTAACAGTAATCTCGCCCAGTTGACTCTGTTTCCTCCTTCGTTTCCGCCTTTGTTACAACCATCTGCAGTGTCCGCACCTGCAAGTTCCATGCCTCTACCTCCTGCAACTGTGACGTCTCCTTCCACCAACTTGTTCTCCCCATCGCCGTCACCAACACTTTCCGTGGTGGAAATTAACCGAACCACAGCAAGGAGAATGCTCACTAGACGTGCTGCAACCAGACGTTGCCAAATTGAGAACCCGACTTTTAGTTCCAACAATTCACCGATGCTTGCATCTACTGTAACTTCTTCTGGGGCTTCATCCATGCGACTGATCTGCATGACTTTCTCATGTTGGCAGGGCTATGTTCGCGAGAAGACTGGCTCATGGCCAGATCGACCGCCATCTTTATACTTTGCCGGACCTGACCTCATTACAGTCAGCAACTTTTTTATAGAATGGCTTGTTGCTCAGTTTAGTGGTGTGAAGCTGCCAGACGATGGCCCGGTGCAATTTGAACTAGGCAGCACCCTCACTAGTCTCTCTGGTTCGAAGCGTTTGTGGAAAGTGTGAGTACCTTTGCACAATTGTCATCCTATATTGTTAACTTTTCACCATTCCTCAGCGGAGAGGCTGTGGGGCCAGGTGCAGAGCGAGCAGTTCTTCGTCACACTATCCAAACTGTCACAAAGAATCTCGCTTTCTTCAAATGTATTGACGAAAGTTATGTGGCACCAGCTCTGCGTCCAGCATTATCTCCATCTGCCCGCATCAACTACTTCAAAGCACTTGGTGCTCTTGCTGCAGTTCACATCCTGTGGCTCGGTCAGGGTCCAGACCCTATCTCTCCCTTCTCAATCGAGCATGCTATTAATGGTCTAGATAGTCTCATGGACTTCGAGTTCATTGTCACGCTTTCCCCAGAAACTGCCAAGAAGCTGAATGCCTGGCCCTTGGATGCCGATGAATTCGATGCCTCAGATCCATATGGACCACTGGCATCACTGATCATACAGCATCTCGGCATACAGGTGATGAAACGGCACTCTCTATACTACGTCTCAACTGATAGACCCGTTTTCAGCCGGTGGCATTAGGAGACTGCAGTTTGCAGGAGCGAGAAGGTTTCAAGCGCTCGATATACGCCAGTGCTTTGATTGGCGCTGATCATTTATGCGATCAGTCTGCTGATCTACTTGCATTTCGGGAAGGCTTTAATATACCATTCACGCCCGACATTTCCATGATCGAAGTGAGACACACATTCTCTCTTATCACTCATGATCGAAACTTGTATTTAGTTATTTGCACCATCCTCCAAAGCACTGATGAGTGGTCTATATGGACGCCGTGTCACATCTCCCAATCAAGTCATCGAGCTTTTATC
Source organism: Hygrocybe coccinea (assembly GCA_963555575.2). Classification (NCBI taxonomy): domain Eukaryota; kingdom Fungi; phylum Basidiomycota; class Agaricomycetes; order Agaricales; family Hygrophoraceae; genus Hygrocybe; species Hygrocybe coccinea. Next base: position 2,417,762 of record OY741995.1, on the reverse strand, counting down.
AATGCGGTTTGGAGAAGACGACGACGACGAACACTCGGCCGTCGGCATTTCCACATCACTCTACGCAGACCTCTTTCTCATGCGATTGAGCCGATACCTTCGTGGTAAAGGCCATCCCATTCATCCTCACCTCGGACCCAACATGATACCACCTGCTTCGCGAGCCGTAGTTGCTCAAGACAAGACATTCCGGGTGGTTTCCTTCCTGCACAAGGTGACAGGTTCTGAACTTTTACCTAATGGACCACAAAAGATTCATGTAATACACTTGTTTCTGATTTGTGCTTGACAAGTCTGACTCTATCGTCAGCTTCGTTTTATCAAAGACCTCCCTGGCAAGTATCAGCATCAACGACCCATCAATGCCCCTCGAGACTGGACTGTAAGCCTGGCTTTGACTTGTCATGTTGATCTTTGAATTAATCGCTCCCTTGCCAGCCTTTAACCCCACTCCCACTGTTTATACACACATGCTCGTTTGAAATCTGCATTCCGCTCAATACACAATCGCTCAATTTCTTTTCTGAACAAATGCCTGACGACGACGATACAGCAACTGATTTTGATGTCTGGATACATCATGCGGTGATGAACCTTGATGGTTCTGGTGACGACTTCAATGCTGTGTAGAGAATGCCATAGCGACTGCCTTTGTAACTTCCAAGCCATACTTTTTCGATGCAAAGTATGCGTCTTCGTTTCATGCACTAATGTGATCAATTGTGCCACCCACAGAGTGATAACATTAATTCAATTGTAATTCATGAAGTCGCTACATCATTGAGTTGAGTATGCTACGCAAGTAGTGGTGTTGAGTGGGAGGTCGGGGAGGGCGCGACAGCGCGAGAGAGTAGAAGGCAGCAGTGGCTGCACATGAAGGGTAAACAAGAGGGGAACGCGGGAAAGGGGAGGAGAGGAAGATGGGGAGAGGGAGAAGAGGGGGCAGCCCTTGCGCCTGTTGTTGTCCGTCGCTGTTGCTGCGATCGTCTTTCATCTTATCGCTGTCGTCCCTCAATGCCGATCACCACCACCGTGTCAGCCTTGATGCGGGCAACCCTCGCCTCCGCTGTCATTGTCTCGTTGCTCGTTTCCACCTCTGCCTTCGTCACCTTCGCCATCGGTAGTTGGCTTCATGGTCGCCATTGTCCTCGTTGCTTGTCCATTGTTGACTACACATGGGGTGAAGCGGGCATACAGGTTTGTCGCCATGTTCGTTGGTAGGGTCAATTTGAGCAGTGTGCAATTGAATACTATGACTGTTAGTGTTTGCTGCGCTACGTTGTAATATACCGCTGTCAAAAAAGTGGTGGAGTGGGGGTCAGGGCACACAGCGTGAACGCAACAGAATGAAACCTGCCGACCCTTCGTTTTCAATGGGAACGAGGTGCGGCGGGTCAGTATCAGCCAAGCATCGTCGAAGACCGCGCGGGAGGGGGCGTCCTGGCTGTCAAAAAAGTGGGGAGTGGGGGTCAGGGCACAAGGCATGAACGCGATGGAATGAGAGCCGCCTACCCCTCGTTTTCAACGGGAATGAGGTGTGGGGGGTATATATCAGCCGGGCGTCATCGAAAACCGTGCAGGAGGGAGCGTCCTGGCTTCCAGAAAAGTAGTAGGTGAGCAAATTAATGGTGGGTGGGGGAGTTGGTCACCGGTTGGCAGCATGCGCAATTGGCACTCCCAAACCTCTCGTGCGGGACCCTGTTGCTCGTTCCATTCTGCGATGGCGCGGAGGACGGCAGCGCTGCGGGCGACAGGGTGACGGGCTGGTGAGCAGTAGAATGTGGACTGTTGGAAGGGGTAGTGGAAGGCGAGCAGGCCGAGGCGGACGCATAGTGGTTTGGCGAAGGATTGTTTGCCGAGGGTACGTTGGAGGAGCCGGCTGGCCCAGCCTTTGCATCCTGCGGTGAGGTCGTAGTCATCTATGGTGGTGAGGAGCACCAAGGCTTTGGTGGACTCGAGTTTCGCGGTGAAAGCGAGGTTGGCCTGGAGGGTGGAAGGGGATGTCGGCTGTTGTTCGGATACTGGGGATGGGACAATGGTAGATGTAGAGTCCGTTGCTGATGCTGCTGCTGCTGATACCGCTGCCGCCGCCGCCTGTTTACGTGCGAGCTTCTTCTGCTGGTATTTGCTGAGTTTAGGTGGAGGGGCAATGACGGTCTCTTTGCTCTCGGTATCGCTTGGGAGGACTTCCTGTCTCAGAACCATCTTTTCCTCGTCCAATTTCTGCCAGGCATGGTCGTCCTCGTAGGTAGCAACGCGTCGCATGAGCTTGTGCACAGAGGTGGGGGGACAGTAAACGCGGAGGACTCTGCAGTTGGCACCGGAGAGGGTTGCACTGGCGTAGGCCTGCATGAGAGCGATTGCAGCATCACCGTTGGGTGCGCCTGGGACCTGTTTGCCGTACAGATTGATGCGTGCGGCGTACGCGTCGCGTTGGGCAGGTGTGAGTGTGCTCAAGTCAATGTCCTCGACTGCGAGGTGAGAAGCCGGGGGCGCCTGGAGGTAATTGGCTGCGATGAGGTTGATGATGATGAGGAACAGGCTAGTTCCAGCGAGGGATGATTGTGGATCTCTGTGCGATGGGTTTTATTGCGTTGGAGTATGAGAGAGAGAACGACGATGACGACGCAGAGAAGGACGGTGATAGATGCGGGTGAGAAGGACGTTGATGCGGTTGCCCTCCTTGATAGCGCAGCACACGGCGATGCCGAGTATGCCGAGAGCGGATATGATGGCGGCAAGCGTTTGAGGAGGACCTGGTCGCAATCGACGAGTGGGGCACGGTTTATGTTGACGAGCGCGTTGTACCAGCTTTGCGAAGAAGATTTCCTGTCGCGCTCCTTCCAATCCTCCCTCAATCTCTTCTCGTCTTTCTGCTTTTGCAAATTAAACGCGTCTAGCTGAGCTTGGACCTCAGCCACCTGACAGAAATGCTGGGCGGCGAGGCGTTTGGATTCTTGCATGTGAGCTTTGCCTTGCATGTCATGTAATTGCGACTGCACCACGGATTGTTCTTTGCGAGCGGTACGCTGGAGTGTGACAAAAAAAAAACCACAATCGACTATTTTGAGCAACAGTACAGTAATGGAAGGTAGGGAATCCGGGGGGGGAGGGGGTACGCACGAACGCATCCTTCTTCATCTGTCTCTCCCATTCTTCGTACGGATCATGATGGCGTACTCGTAATCGTATAGCAGCCACAGTGTCCTCGATGTGCCGTAGTTCCGATGAGGTCATTGGCCTGCGCTTGGGCTGCCTGTGCAACGATTCATAGCAAAAGGAGTTTGACGAAGAACTTGCCGACTACGAGGAGTAGCATGGATGAGATTGTCATGGATGAGAGGGCAGCGCGGTGTACGGGCCACCAGGTCAATCTGGCAACGATTGCACCCAAGGCAGCATCTGCGATGATACCGAGGCAGACAAAGGCAGCGAGGACGGTTCTGGGTGGAGATGTGAGGCCAAAGTAAGAGGTGTATCGGAGTTGAGAGCCGATCCCACCGATGGACTGGAGCTTGGCGGTGAAGGCGAGGTTGGCTTGGAGGGTGGAAGGAGAAGTTGGCTGCTGTTCGGAGGAGCTGGTTGGCAGTTGTTGGAATTTGGCGCGACAACTGCCATCATGATTCGTGCTGTGCCAGGGAGGATCAGCCCGGTTGCGCCACCTGCACCATCAATTGTACTCTCCACAAATTAGCTACATCGTTGGATCGTGGAAACAGTGATCTACGTATTTTTTGCTCAAGTGACATTGGAAGCGGCAGGGAAAACAAGTAATTTTATTATCGACCAATATCACCATTCCTCGCAGACGTTAGGCATGATTATCCATCGTAGACATCGCCCTCTTCCTCCGTCAACAAAACAGCACATTTAGAACACTCCAAGCGGTAGGTTGAAAACCGGTCGTTCCTCGCTCGCCAGCAGCTCGCTTAGCCCGACATAGTATGCCATGAGTGAAATGAAGAGCCCGATAATGCCTCCAGCTCATCCAACACTGTACAGTGGGTGGTGCATTGGTCAATGATAGCGGTGCGAATTGCATCAAGAATAGATAGTGCCAAGAACACGAAGGAAGAAGGAAAGGAAAGAAAAACTTACTCAGGATTGGCTGTGAAATGGGCCAGCACCATGGTTATTGCGAGGAACCCGAATGTTGCAACGAATGCAACACACTTGCATAGCAAGGCAACCCTGGGTGATAAATGTCGTTAGTATCCCACAGCACGAGAGATAGAAGTAGGAAGAGGACACGAACCAGAACAGGACAGTTACGACAAACCAGCAAGTCAAGAGGATACCGATGGCATCGCTCAACTGCTTCGGTTCATCTTTGTAGGCATCTTGGATGCCTGACCCTGGAATCAAGATCACCGTGCGAAAGACATCCAGAAACAACTGTACATGCCAAACGCTGCGCACAAAAAGGTGTGTGAGGGACGAGGTTGTAATACGGAGGACAGAGAAGTGTACGAGGGGGCCATTGCACTACGAGCAGGAGACCGCCCCCCAAAGAACCGACCATGACCGTAGCAAATGGTCCTTTTTCTTTATAAAAAAAATGAACATACCGCTAGCACCAAACATGTCACTGCATACAAAGTTCCACATGCCCGCGATGAATTGTCCAAGGCCACCGCAAAACAGGGACATACTGACGATGACTTCCGAGTTCGAAATGCCCCGTGCACCGATATTGTAGAGTGAAGCAACACTAATGTTCCTCAAGAGAGTCTACTTTTTCCATGTCCACTCCGCTGTCGCTGTCCAGCTACTGCCTGACCAACCTTCGACAAATTGCAAAGGCTTCTATCCAAACCAATCTTCGCAATTCCATGCTCCTGGATGCAATGAAGGGTAAATTGGCCAATTCGGTGTGCAAAATGTCAAGTTGCTCGTGGGAGAGGGGGCAGTTAGGTTCCTCTACTTCGACAGAGGAAAGGTGTGCAGGCTGCCCAGCAACAAATGGATCATCACTGGGTCCATCATCCTGATTTGCATTGTCATGGTGAGCGCGGATATGATTGTCGTCAAAAGCTTCCCAATCAATGCCATACTCTGCAAGGTCATCAATATTTTCGTCTTCAGGATCAATAGAACAAAATCCTCGATAACCATTCTGGATCATGCCAAAAAAAAACATATCTGTTGGACTTCTTTGGCGCTCTCCTCGGATCCCAATAGTATGCCTATTCCATGCTTCTGCCCATTCGAGAGCATCGTCGTTGATGGCAGGCAGAAATAGATGATGTAGGAGCCATAAATGTGCATCATTGTCAGGGTTGAGACCGTCGTAGACTTCCAAGCGCTGAAAGAATTGTTTCCATTTTGCACCAAAACCACTGGTAACATCACACCAGAGTCTTTTGATGCGGATATTGTGAACACTCCTAGGTAACATTGAGACATAGAAAAACAACAAATGAGCCAACTTGCCGGCCCCAGATGTATGACCCTCTGTCCACCCCCCTCTCCCTCTCCATCCACTCCGCAACGAGAAGATTCTCGGTGCCGTGGTCTCCTCGTACACGGCTGGGGATACCATGTACCTGGATGAGATCCGAGAAAAGGTCAAGAACTGTTTGTGCGCGATTATTATTACTGGCCCTGATACCCGTCACGAATCGCGAGAATCCATCAACAAATGCATGGATAACAATACGCCAGCGTATTAGCCCTATGTAGAGATGAGAAATATATTCTATGACAAATGTATGAACGGACCGTGCTGCCCATCGTGATGTGCAAGTGAATTCGGGCCTGGTACTGAATATACATGCCTGTGAATTCTTCGTGGTCCAAACGAGGCAACTGGTGCACCGTGAACACGAGCGTATGAAGCTTTAACGTGGCTGCAAGGTACTTGTTGTCCAAGATGGCGAAGGTGTCCTTCCATCATACGCCGACCAAATGTGGGGAATGTTTCAAGAATTTGCCGTGTAATATTGTCAAGTTCTTCATCAGACAGATCGGAAACAACCCCAGTCGATGAACCATAAATACGAAAAGTTTCACCATCTTCATGCTCATACTCGATGTATACTGGTGGACCAGGCTCAAGGATACCATGTTCAAGGCCACAGCGGCGAACAGTTCGTGGAGCACATCCAAAAACAGGGCCAAGGTGGGTCGGACCACAAAGGTTCAATGCAACTGATAGGATATCAGGGTCTATCTCAATACGGGGGCGACCAGGGCGACCAGTGTGAACATGATGCGTCATTGGTACTGATGGCTGATCAGGTGGATCCACAGAGGCCTTCGAAGCTTCTCCTAGGCAGTCGAGCATGTCTAGGATACTCGTTCTGATAACATCATACTCTTGCATTGGGATGATATCGATATGCTACAAACTTAACAGAACTACAGGATACCATATATGATTGCCCACAAACCTGTTCAATTAGGACCAGCAAGCACAGACAGTCATTCTTTTGTTGATCTAAGCGGGCAGCATCACCGAGCTGTGTTCTCAGTGCGACACGGACGGATTGGCCAAGTTCATGATAGGCAGCTTGAATTGTATTGAGTGGGAGTGGATCCATGTCTGAAGTTAGCGCTACATGTGGTGCCTCACCGAGTACTCAGTACTCAGGCCTCAGGGCCTGCAAGAATAAAAAATTTCCAGACACAAAACAAAAAAGTTGATGCAAAAGCAAAAGTTGTTGATGCAAAAAGAAAGTTGTCATTGAGAAAGAAAATGTTGTCAAAGAAAGAAAAATGTTGTCAACGCAAAAGAAAATTTTTGTATTGAGCAGACTAAAAAAATACTAGCGAACTTATCTTTGCAAAACAAAAATTTAACGTGCAAAAGTAAAACTTAACATGCAAAAGTAAAATTTAACACTCAAAAGTAAAATTTAACATGCAAAATAAATAAATTCAGTTCTGTCCAAGAAGGACCCTCAAATGATTGTTTGAACCAAATGTAATACCATGAATTGAGATCAGCCTTTCAGATATTGGTATGAGAATTAAAGCAACTCATTGTTAAAACAATTGGGCAATGATTGGGGATGATATCAGGCTGGGTTGGTGGGTAATGGGAAGATTGGGCAATGGAGGGGGAGATGATGGGGGGAGATAAGGGAGATAGTGGGTAATTGAAAGATGATGGGGAGATGGTGGGGGGTGGGGGTGAATGGAGATGGTGGGGGGTGAATGGGAAGATGATGGGGGATGGTGGGGAGATGACAGGGGGTCATGGGGGATGGTGGGGGATGGTGGGGGGTGGTGTGGGGGTCATGGGGGATGGTGTGGGGTGGTGTGGGGGTCATGGAGGATGGCAGTGGAAGGTGTGGGGGTCATGGGGGATGGCAGTGGATGGTGTGGGGGTCATGGGGGATGGTGGGGGATGGTGTGGGGGTCATGGGGAATGGTGGGGGATGGTGTGGGAGTCATGGGGGATGACGGGGTATGGTGGGGGATGGTGTGGGGGTCATGGGGAATGGTGGGGGATGGTGTGGGGGTGATGGGGGATGACGGGGGATGGTGGGGGGTGGTGTGGGGGTGATGGGGGATGATGGGGTATGGTGTGGGGGTTGTGGGGGATGGCAGGGGATGGTGTGGGGGTCATGGGGGATGACGGGGGATGGTGGGGGGTGGTGTGGGGGTGATGGGGGATGACGGGGTATGGTGTGGGGGTTGTGGGGGATGGCAGGGGATGGTGTGGGGGTCATGGGGAATGGTGGGGGATGGTGTGGGGGTCATGGGGGATGGTGGGGAATGGTGTGGGGGTCATGGAGAATGGTGGGGAATGAGGTGGGGTCATCAGGGAAGGTGGGGGGGGGACATGGGGAAGGTGGGGGATGATGGGACATGGTAGGGGTTGGTGAGAAGGTGATGGAGAGGTGATGGGGGGACGGGAATATGATGGGAGATGGTACAGGGTGGATGGGGAGATGATGGAGAATGGTGGAGGGTGGTGATGGGGGATGGTGGAGGGTGGATGGAAAGATGATGGGTGATGGTAGGAGGTGAGATGGTGATGGAGAGGTGATAGGGGTGATGAGCAGATGGGGGATGCTGGAGGGTGGTGATGGGGTGATAGGTGATGGTGGGGGCTGGTGACAAGGTGATGGGCAGCTGGTAGGGGATGTTCGGCGCTGATACTATGATAACTCTCTATACCCACCCCATCTATTATTAATGAAAATGCCAATGACAACGCAATGACAACACCATATACCCACCCCCACCCATTATTAATGAAAACACAATAAAAATGCAATGATAACACCCTGTACCCCCCACCCATGATTAATGAAAATGCATGGACAACACCAATGATAAGACAATGATAATCCCCTGTACACCCATTATTAATGAACATGCAATGAAAAAAACGCCAATCATAATGGAATAATAATGCTCTGTACCCTCCCCCACCCATTATTCATGAAAACACCAATGAAAACGCAATGACAATGCCCTGTACCCATCCTCGCCCATCAGTAATGAAAACGCAATAATAATGCCCAGCACCCACCCTCACCCATCAGTAATGAAAACGCAATGAAAACGCCAATGAAAACGCAATGATAACGCCCAGCACTCACCCTCGCCCATTAGCAATGAAAACGCAATGAAAACGCCAATGAAAACGCTTAATAATGCTCTGTACCCTCCCCCACCCATTATTCATGAAAACACCAATGAAAACGCAATGACAATGCCCAATACCCACCCTCGCCCATCAGTAATGAAAACGCAATGATAACGCCCAATACCCACCCTCGCCCATCAGTAATGAAAACGCAATGACAACGCCAATGATAACGCAATGATAACGCCCAATACCCACCCTCGCCCATCAGTAATGAAAACGCAATGACAACGCCAATGATAACGCAATGATAACACCCAATACCCACCCTTGCCCATCAGTAATGAAAATGCAATGATAACGCCCAATACCCACCCTTGCCCATCAGTAATGAAAACGCAATGAAAACGCCAATGAAAACGCAATGATAACGCCCAGCACTCACCCTCGCCCATTAGTAATGAAAACGCAATGAAAACGCCAATGAAAACGCTTAATAATGCTCTGTACCCTTGTTACCTTTTTGTTGCCCTTTCGCCCTGCTTACTCATCGCTCAATTCCCACGGCCACTTTCCCACGGAGAAGTGCCAAGTCCCACGATCCTATTGGTTACCACTCCTTCGGTTCCAGGTTCTCGCGCTTTGACATCACCACATGTATGATCAATCACATGTCTGGTTATCGTCCAATCACGTTGCGCTTACTCATCCAAGATAAGAGGGCTTAATGCCATTGGTTGGAGATTGGAGAACTTATTGCCATTGGTCAGAGATAAGAGGGAGTTATGCTATTGGACGATAGGTTATTGCCTCCCCTTAAGTTGTTTCCTTTTTATACCGTCGATGTATGTACAATGTACCTTACGTTTAGTCTGGTTTACCACACCGGATCAATAATATCCCCCCTTCTCCCTCTCATCGTTCAAAGTCTTGTTGAGTTTGTTTGTTGTCGGAGCCGTCCCTTTTCGCCCCTTTTCGCCCTGCTTACTCATCGCTCAATTCCCACGGAGAAGTGCCAAGTCCCACGATCCTATTGGTCACCGCTCTTTCGGTTCCAGGTTCTCGCGCTTTGACATCACCACATGTATGAACAATCACATGTCTGGTTATCGTCCAATCACGTCGCGCTTACTCATCCAAGATAAGAGGGCTTATTGCCATTGGTTGGAGATTAGAGAGCTTATTGCCATTGGTCAGAGATAAGAGGGAGTTATGCTATTGGACGATAGGTTATTGCCTCCCCTCAAGTTGTTCCCTTTATATATCATCGATGTATGTACATTATACTTTACGTTTAGTCTGGTTTATCCCACCGGATTGCCAATATATCCCCTTCTCCCTTTCATCGTCCGAAGTCAGCCTGAGTCTGTTTGTTGTCGGAGCCGTCCCGTAGACGATCCGTAACAAAAGACTAAACGTTCCTCTCTCCCCCGACAAACCGACTCACGTCACGAAGAACCTTGGCCACAGTTGCTGCGTTTGTAATCGGTTTATCCGATACAAAGCCTGTGCAAGGAACCCGAACCCGAACCAGTAGTCAAAACAGATTACTTTTATAGCCGCGAAGACTACGAGAATTCCCAGTACCACTTACCCTGTAACTCCTTCCCTCCTTACCTCTACGACCCAGACCATCCCGACTACGCTTATCATCACCAATCTTCCACTCCACCCACACCCTCACCAACACCTTCCGTACGGTCAGAAGAATTGATCGAAACCGTACCTATTGAAACGATAGTTGAACCCGTCCGTGTTGTAACGCCTGATCGACCAAAAGTCTGGCCATTCTATCGTTCCACAAACCCGCCCAACCCCTATAATCATTTTTTCGATTCCTTCCACGGCACTGAACCAGCTTTGGGCAGAGATCCAGTCGACATCCCCTCTGGTCTAAGTGAAGACACTGAGTGGCAAAGAGGCAAATTGCCCATTGTCCCCGCTCAACAAACTCGAGACATTCCCGTCACCACGAACGATACTCGTGTCATCCAATCAAGACCGCAGAAGTTCATTAACTTCATCCGACGAAAGAACCGTTTATCCAGACGGAAACATTGAGCCATGGCTTCCATGAAATCGCTTCTCCCCCTTCCCCCCAAATTCGATGGCGACAAAGAAGAATTTCGTTCTTTCATGCGAGCAGTCATCATCTTTTTGGCTGCAAATTCCACATATTTCGAAGACTTCGGGACTACGGATAATCCCCTCCCTATCGAAGTCCATCATGAGAGAAAGATTTTCCTTGTCTTGTCGTTGATGGACAAGGGTGTCGCTGCTGAATGGGCAAACGACTTTTGCGATACTGTCGCAGTCGATTACCACACTCGTTTGGCCGCACACACCCCTGGAGACCCAGACCCCCCACAGATGGATTGGGGAACATGGCCCGTATTCACTACATCGTTGCAGGCACAATTCGACAAACCTGACGACAAACGAGACGCCGCGATAAAACTCAACGCACTCTGTCAAGGCAAGTTGACGGCGGACGAGTTTTGGCTTCAATTCGAAGTCCTATACAAACGCGCTGGGTGGCATCCGGTCACCCAACAGGAGCAGTTAATCCCGCTCCTCGAAAATCATCTGAACAAGCCGCTCGTCGACCGAATTTTTGGTCTCGAGCATATGCCCACTACCGTCGCGGAGTGGAAAACGAAAACCATCTTGTTGGACCGCCAATGGCGTCGTCGCAATGAGATCGAACGACTTACGGGTGGTAGTAACCCGACGAAGAAGGGTGAGAGGTCGAAGACGACCTACACTCCTGCCGCAGTTGCCGTAGCGCCTGCAAAACAGAAAGACCCCGACGCCATGGACGTCGACCGAGCCGCTGTCGCGGCTGAGAAACTGAAGCAGCCGATGTCTGCTGAACGAACGGAGTTGATGAAGGCCGGACTTTGCTTCAATTGCAAGCAACCCGGACATCTCTCTCGCAATTGCCCGTCCCGCGTACAACGTGTACGCGTACTAAACACTGAACAAGGGCAACACGTACGCTCCATGAATACCGAGCCCGCGTCGAGCGGTCAAGACATCATCCAGATGCTTGAAGTTCGCTGTGCCCAGCTCGAGGATGAACTTGCCGCTGCAAAAAAGGATTTTTAAAACGGTCAAAGAAACGCATGGACTCTTTGACCAAGTCTCACTTGTCTACCGCTCCCCCTGTCCCTATATCATCGATTACTGTTGAATTCGATCGTATATTATCTGAACTTCGGACAATGAGACAAGACATGCAAAAGGAAATGAACAAGAAGAAACAAATGGAACGGTGGCCTCAATCGAAGCTACCGAAGAAACAACAAATACCGATTGTACAACCCGAAAACACTGAGACGCCAGTGGAAAGGAAACCGGTATCTATTACGGTCGCGTCACGACAACCTATTATCGAAAGTGAGTTCAATGCCGAGGAAACGATGGTCGCCATCATGAATACCGATATGTATGGTGCCCTCGACCTCATGAATGATTGGGACATCCATGGACAACATACCATGAAGATCGGTCCAGGATTAGTCGTCAAATTACGGCGAATGCCCATCGACAAAGCCATTGAATATTTGATCACGGAACTCCCCCAGACATACCAGCAACCCCCAGCACAGAAAACAGAACCGATCACAAAACCTACTGCAGTTAAAATCCACAAGATGCGACAAATGGAACCTCTCATCACGAAAGCCGATAAACGATCCGCAGAATGGAGACTTCGAGAAGCCAAACAACGGATCGAACAATTGGTTGCATCACAAGATGACAGTACCATAATGATGTCGATTAGTGTCAAAGGTCAACTCACCACCATCGACGACCAGCGAAGGTTCTCTGTCACCTGTCTTTTGGATTCAGGTTGCACCGTCTCAGCCATTAATTCCGGTTTCGTACAACAGCATCATCTCACGACACAGAAATACGAGAAACCTTTCCCTAGTTACAATGGGGATGGTACGATGTCTAAAGATGGATTAATCACGGAATATGTTGAGATGAATTTACGGCTTGGTGAACACATAGAACGGATACATCTTACGGTAATCCCCCTCGCAAAGATCGACATCTATCTCGGCTTTGACTGGTTGAAGAAACATAATCCCGAAATCGATTGGCTGACCCGAACGATCGACTTTACTCGTTGTCTCTCTGTCTGTGGTCATTCCCCTGGTAAAATCGACGGTGTTATGTTCAAGACCGCGATTTACGACAAGCCCGCTTGGTATCGCGCCTTCCAGACAAAATCGACAGAACTGGCTCGCGCCAAGATGACCAATGATGGTGTCAAGCCAGAACAATCCATCGTCGACCAATTGCCGGACATATACAAAGATTATGCCGACGTCTTCGATCCCAAGGCCACCAATTCAATGCCACCATCAAGACCATGGGATCACGCAATCAACTTGAAACCGGATGCACCCGACCACTTGAACTGCAAGCTTTATCCGCTGTCACCTCCAGAACGCGAGAAACTTGACGAGTTCCTCGATGAAAACTTAAGAGCTGGCAAGATTAGACCGTCAAAATCACCTTACGCCTCACCATTCTTCTATGTGCATAAAAAGGATGCGACCGAACTACGTGGTGTACAAGATTATCGGAAACTGAACGAGCACACCATTCCGGATAATTACCCGTTGCCGTTGATTGATGATATCATAAATCAACTCGATGGTGCAGAATACTTTACGAAGCTAGATGTTCGTTGGGGTTTCAACAACATACGGATCAAGGAAGGCGATCAGTATAAGGCCGCATTCCTGACACCAAAAGGATTATTCGAACCGACGGTGATGTTCTTTGGTCTGCGGAATTCTCCTCCGACCTTTCAAAGAATGATGAATCACATCTTCCGATATGAAATACGTGCCGGTTGGCTACATATCTATATGGACGATGTCATCATCTTTTCCAAGAACTTGGAAGAACATCAGGAACGAACACGTCAAGTATTGCAGAAGTTCCGGGATAACAAGCTATTCCTAAAGATCGGAAAATGTACCTTTGATACGCAACGAGTGGAATATCTAGGTCTCATTGTCGAACATGGAAAAGTACGCATGGATCCCACCAAGACAGACGCAATCACCGATTGGCCTGTCCCGAAGAACAAAAAGGAATTACAGTCGTTCTTAGGTTTCCTCAATTTCTATCGCAGATTTGTTCGGAATTTCGCACAGGTTGCATTACCCTTAAATTCCTTAACCAGCAAAAAGGATTGGGAATGGAATACGGAACAGCAAGTCGCATTCGAAGAATTGAAACGGATCATCACAACGGATCCTGTTCTCGTCATTCCCAATAATCATGGGAAATTTAAAATTGAATGTGATGCCTCAGATTTTGCTACCGGTGCTATCTTGTCACAGCAACAGAACGACGGCACATGGCATCCAGTGGCATTTCTGTCAAACAGCATGTCCCCTGCGGAAAGGAATTACGATGTCCACGATAAGGAATTACTCGCGATCATCCGATGTTTTGAACAATGGCGACATTTCCTTCTTGGTACACCGGAAATCATCGATGTCTACACCGATCATCAAAACCTCACGTATTTCAGACAGCCACAAAATCTGACTCGACGACAAGCCCGATGGATCTCATTTCTCCAAGATTATAACTTCCAACTCCATCACCGTCCTGGCACCTTGAACCGTAAGGCAGACTTGCTCTCACGGCGTGTTGACCACGACCGAGGTCTTGACGACAATAAGAACGTTGTTGCACTCCCTGACTCCTTGTTCATGGCTTTCCTCGACACCACCACGATGAGTCCCCAATGGCAAGAACAGTTTATCAAGCATGGACTTCAGCTAGATGAACAGGTCAGCGAAGGATTAAAGGATCCCAGCTCCCCCTGGAAATGTATGGATGATGGTTTGATTTATCACAACGATCTGTTATATGTCCCGAAAGATGACCGTCTCCGGGGAGAAATCATACAAGAGCATCATGACACTCCCTTATCCGGACATCCTGGACAGGAAAATACATTCAGGGCCGTCGCACAATATTTCACTTGGCCGTCTCTCCGCACAGACGTCAACAAATATGTCGCAGCATGTTTACCGTGTCAGCAGAAGAAAATCCATCGAGGAAAGAAACCGGGATTGCTACATCCTCATGCGATTCCTCCATACCCATGGCATACCGCTACAATGGATTTAATCGGCCCTCTACCAGAATCACAAGGTTTCAACGCTATCTTGGTGGTGATGGACAAGCTGAAGAAACAATCAGTTCTCATCCCTACCACTACCACGTTAACCTCGGAGGGATCCGCACGATTATATCGCGATCACGTCTTCAAACGATTCGGACTACCTCATGTCATCATCTCCGACCTTGGGACACAATTCGTATCTGGTTTTACGAAGGAATTAAATCACCTATTGGGAATCATCGGACATCCGACGACTGCTTATCACCCACAAGCAGATGGACAGACGGAACGAACTAATGCCGAAATCGAGACGTACCTCCGTCTATTCATCAACCAACGACAAGATGATTGGGCTGAGTGGCTAGCTCTGGCGGAGTTCGCCTTAGCCAATCATGAGTCTTCATCCACAGGCATGTCCCCGTTTTACGCAGCAATGGGTTTCCACCCCTGGAAAGGAAAGGAACCAGTCAAAGAAGAAATCGTCAATGAGTCTGCCGCTTCTTTCGCTGCCCGAATGAACCGTATACAGGAGCAAGCAACCAATGCCTTGGCTGTCGCACAAGAAAAGATGAAGAAGTTCTACGATAGGAAACGTCGTCCCGCCCCAGAATATAACGCTGGCGATAAGGTATGGCTGGAATCCACAAATATCGATTCCCTACGTCCATCCAAAAAGTTGGATGATAGACGTTATGGTCCTTTTCCCATCGTAAAGAAAATTGGACGGTCATCATACGAACTACGACTGCCCCCGACATGGTCAAAGAAGTATCCCATCTTCAATGAAGTTCTTTTATCCCCTTACGTCCCACCTGCCTTTCCCCAGCAAGCTGTCACCTTACCGCAACCACCCGCGGAAATCGTTGATGGACAAGAGGAGTACGAGATAGAAGAAATTATCGACTCTGTTATTCGTCGAAATCGTCTGTTCTACCTCGTCCATTGGTTAGGTTACCCCCGTGAAGAGGACTCATGGATACCTGCATCGGAGACAAAGAATTGTAGGAAACTTGTTTCCGAATTCCATCGATTGCATCCCCGTGCACCTACTTCGGCCAACTTACGCATCTCCATCATTCCTCGTCCTGTCAATGCTTCTCCGTTACGTTCTCCCGCTACCGATGTCATTGTGTCCGTTGAACCCAATGTCATCACTTCACTCCTCTCACGACAGGAAAATCACGACTTTCGGTCGTTCGCTTTCCCGACCTCAGTCCGACGTCTGTGGTTATTCGAACTTGGCGAAGTAAACGCCATCACCCATGTCATCACAGTCGGTGTACCGAGTACCCACGGTCATCTCCGTGATGTCGCAGATGGCGCCAGTAACCTTGCCTTCAATGATGGACATTTGTCCACGTATGCATATCCAGTTGCCATGATGCATCGTATGCGCACCCCCCTTCCATCGGCTTTGTTGTGGGACCGATACGACGTTCTGCCACCTCTCCGTTTCTGTGAGGTTCCACCCCGTCTCCTCTGCGATCACCCGGTCAACCCTTTCCTCCGGATCTTTTGATGGTCGCTCGTCCGCGACGACGTTAAACTATGATGTACAGAGTTGGGGGTTTGGAGACCCCCTTTCTGTTGTTGGCTACGATATAACTTATCCGCCAGATCTGCGACCCCCCGACACAGTCTGCCCCGAGCAGCCTTGCTGGCCGCCATGTATGGCACATGGTCCGTCCCTGATATACCCTCTATTCATTCTGTTTAATTTCCTTTCTCTTCCCCGTTCTTGTTCGCGCGGACGCGAACCTTGTGGAGGGGGTATTGTTACCTTTTTGTTGCCCTTTCGCCCTG
The DNA here is from genome assembly GCA_963555575.2 of Hygrocybe coccinea. Taxonomy (NCBI): domain Eukaryota; kingdom Fungi; phylum Basidiomycota; class Agaricomycetes; order Agaricales; family Hygrophoraceae; genus Hygrocybe; species Hygrocybe coccinea. The sequence continues at coordinate 2,401,251 of OY741995.1, read as the reverse complement.
CTTACTCATCGCTCAATTCCCACGGCCACTTTCCCACGGAGAAGTGCCAAGTCCCACGATCCTATTGGTTACCACTCCTTCGGTTCCAGGTTCTCGCGCTTTGACATCACCACATGTATGATCAATCACATGTCTGGTTATCGTCCAATCACGTTGCGCTTACTCATCCAAGATAAGAGGGCTTAATGCCATTGGTTGGAGATTGGAGAACTTATTGCCATTGGTCAGAGATAAGAGGGAGTTATGCTATTGGACGATAGGTTATTGCCTCCCCTTAAGTTGTTTCCTTTTTATACCGTCGATGTATGTACAATGTACCTTACGTTTAGTCTGGTTTACCACACCGGATCAATAATATCCCCCCTTCTCCCTCTCATCGTTCAAAGTCTTGTTGAGTTTGTTTGTTGTCGGAGCCGTCCCGTAGACGATCCGAAACAACCCTCCCCCACCCATTATTCATGAAAACACCAATGAAAATGCAATGACAATGCCCTGTACCCATCCTCGCCCATCAGTAATGAAAACGCAATAATAACGCCCAGCACCCACCCTCACCCATTAGTAATGAAAACGCAATGAAAACGCCAATGAAAACGCATTGATAACACCCAGCACCCACCCTCGCCCATTAGTAATGAAAACGCAATGAAAACACCAATGAAAACGCATTGATAATCTCCCATTGTCATTGTCCTGTCATTATCATAAAAATGTCGTCATAAAATGAATGACAGGCCTTTCATTAAAGTACGTGGTATTATACACATACACTATTGTGGCAATGCCTTGTTTTTATCATTAAAGTTGGTAGGCACTAGTGTAAGATCGAAGGGGATGGAAGTCGTAGATTTCTCTGTCTCTCTAGCTACAATACATGAGCTTTTTATACTACGACAATCGGAAAGTCAGAACGAAATATCGGAGAATCGGGAAGACTAGAAATAAAGGATTGAATAGGAGTGAACGTAAGAAAGGCTTCTAAGATAAAGAACTATCGATAGGAGTCAGTAAGAGTGCGAAGAAAGGAATCAAATGATGAAATTAGTACAAAGACATAAGAAAGGAAGAGATAGGGGAACGATGTACTGCGTGATATAACAGGATATATGGTAGAGAAGCGAGGCGAAAAGTGAAACGAAATGAGATGACATGGTGTCCGACGGGAATGGTATCGGTCCGATGTAGGATAGCTTTGTTTTGTGGGTGCGACAAGTTCGGAAGCGATCGATAGTTGTCGAGAGATGTCGCAAGAGATCGCAGACGTTTGTTAGATTGTGAGGTATTGGGATATGGTTGATGGAGAGGTATAGTACGTCCGATTCACGTATTCGGAGTATAGGATCATATGATGCGTATCAGCGCTATGGTGAGCACATCAGTGGTGGCAAGCCAAAGTCCCAACACATGTCTGTCACCCTAATAAGGTATGGGGTGGGAATTTAGATGAGCCGTGTGCCATTCTTGGTGCCCTTGATGCTGGATACCTCACGAAGAATGCCTACACATCAGTTGATGGGTTACTAAGGCTGTGTTCACTCTCCGTCATTGTTCTTGCTATGTGAGTGGTGGTGATGTAGGAGTTGTTGTTTGTGGTTTTTGAAGATGTGTTGGTACATTCCTGAGTCAAAAAATATGTCAACAAAGGTTGAATGGTTGAATAAAAACATACCAAAAGGGTTTCCAAGAGACCTGTTGGAGAAGTCCCAAGGGACCTTCCAGATGAGATGGGCGGATTGCTCATGATGACATAGGATAATCTATTTACAACAAACAGGAGTGGCTACTGATTAGATCCATGAGAACCTGGTCACATGACTGATACACCACCCATGGTGAGGGTACAAAGTTGTGCATGAGTTGCCTAATTTGGAAACCATATCCGTACCTGATAAACCCACAGCCCAAAACCATGAGTTTACCTGTACCTATGCTATTCCCTAATCATGAATAACAATGATGCGGTTTCTATGTCTATGAATCCATATGAAGAGACAATAAAAGATAAAAACATTGCAAAGGTGCAAATGGGGCTTGGGACACTTCTGATACTAATGCAATAGAATGTGGTAAAATGCATGATAAAACACACAGATGTGAAAGTTCACAGAGTGACAAAAGGTTGAAACACAATGAGACACAATAATCTGGAATTTAGCTTAATGTCCTAGATGATGATGCAATACACAGGAGTTATGCAGTAAGACAGTGATGATTATTTTGTAATAGCAGCAGGTATGCAATGAGGAGAGACGCAAACTGAGTGAGAATGATTGTTTTGAAAGCTAAAGCACAACTGTTGTAGAGAGAAGAACTGGGTTCTTGTGATTTTGCTACTACAAGACAGAGTTTATACTACATAAAAATTGGAGCTCAAGGGTAGATGAGTGAAATAGAAATATTGCAATGTTGCATGAAAAAGAGATGGGATGGCTTCAGTATGATGAAGACAGTGAAAGATTTCAAATATCAGGTGAGAACCACATGTAAATAGGTAAAAGAAAAAGAAGAGACTGAGTGAATTGCATCTCTTGCATTGAACTCAATATTCAAATGCATAGAATATGTTAATTGTGGTATTTCATCATGATAAGATCGGGTTGCATGATGTGAGAGGTTATCACAAAAGTGTGATGTGAAGTTTGAGTATGCACAAAGTTTCATGTAAATCAACAAGTTTGAAAGCCATGCATATGTGAGTTGTGCAGATTTTGCAGGTTGTGCAGGTGTCTCATTCATGTGCTGGTTGTGAAAGTGTCATGCTACAGTTAGGGAAAGTATTGTTGTCTTGGTTAGAAGAAGCAGTGATGGGAAATGACATTAGAGAAAATTGAATGAATATTAATCTGCTAAACAAGAAAATCCTATTGTTTGTGATTTAAATGTTCTAAGATGGAGATAAAAGAACTTGTTCATGCCATGCAAAGCACTGGCCCACTAAACAAGTTCGAATCTGTATGTTCTTGTCTGAGCTCATTGATTCCCAATCCCCGTCTTCCCATCTCCCCCCAATGCTCTCTTTATCCAACCATTGCCCTCATCTGCCCTGATATCTCCCCATCCACCCTGTTCTCTCACTCCCCATCCCCAGGCACAGGCCCATCAGGGGCCAGAGACTTTCTCTAGACTCTGGAAACTTTCTCTAGGCCCAGAGAATTTCTCCAGGGTCTAGAGAATTTCCCTTGAGTTCTCTAGAGAAATTCTCTGGAGAACCCTGGAGAACTCCAGAGAATTCTGGAGAACTCTAGATAACTCTAGAGAATTCTAAGAGGATGCATGGTTTTGTCCAGAACGGGATGCTGATATGCATCATACAATCCTGAGCTCCAAATATGCAAATCGGACATATTATAGCTCTACTTCAACATTGTCTTGAACATTCCCAATCTTACAAATGTCTGCAAACTCTTCTGACACAGTTCGACAATGATTGATTACTCCTGAACTCGTCGCAGCACAACAACAAAGATATATCATATCAAACCGATCCTGCCTTTATGGGAGGTTCATTCCCTCTATTCCATCCACCTCCTACCTCACTTTCAATCGTATTGGACATATTTGTATAGTAGTTTCCCTTTCTTTTCCGTTTTACCTTTCTTCTTCCTTTGTTTCTTTGTTTCCATATCATGTTTCACCTTTTGATCCCTTTCTCCCCATCTCCATTTAGTATCATTACTACCCCTTTCTATTGATTTTTATACCATTCCAATCTTCTGATTGGAGTAGTATAAAAAGAGATGTACTTTAGATACATAGATAGATATACAGACCCCCTCCTCCTTCTCAGCAGAGAAAAATACAACTTTCCCTCCCTCTCGATCTCAGTCTAAGAGCCATAAAGCTCCACTTAGCTCGCACTCAAGTTATAGTCTTGAGTCCTTCAAGTAGTCTGGGACCCAAAACCTCCAACTCCCACTACAAAAAACATTGTATATCTGGAAGTATTATTAGATTAATTCCTTTGTATTCTCTACTTCAATACATTTGTATTTTCTTTCTCACTTTAAATCCTGTCTCCACAGGATTATCACAACCTAATGGGTCCTGAAGCTAGTCTTAAATAATTTTAAACTTTTTGCTTCTGCCATTTTGGCAGCTTACTAAGCATTAGGCAAGTTTGCAAGTTAGCTAGCTGGCTCCATAATATAATTATCTTCCGTGTCAGCGCTTTGAGCCTATCTGCAATGAGTCCACCTCATCTGGTCTACACGGGCCCAAGCCATTCCAATGCTTCTACGTACACGTTAGCTACTCTTTCAGCCGACGATATCACTCATTGCGACCGCGCAGGCCTCTTGACCCCTGCGGCACCTACCCCTTCATATGGTGCCACGTTTCCACGCTCACCGACTGTTCCTTCTTCTCGGAAAATGATAGTTAATGCTGCCATAAAAATGGCTGCCATATTCCTCCTCAGCACCGTCTTATTGGGTGGCACACTTTGGTTTGCCCTACCTACATTAGACGAGTACGTCACGCACTCCTGTTTGAATACATTGCTCACCGTACCTTAACAGAGACGACCGGCCTCAATTAAAGATTCCTAAATCATTCATTGAGCTCCAGGCATTAAATTCCCTCCTCAAGAAGTACCGAGACATTTACCCCTACCGCATCTTTGTCTGCTACGTGACTACATATTTATTGTGCGGCTCACATCTAATTCTGACCTTGGCTGCTACTAATACGTTTCTACAGCTTACAGGCATTTTCACTACCCGGTTCCATGTATCTTTCCATTCTTGGTGGTGCAGTTTGGGGTGTTCCTCGCGCTCTACCTCTTGTGTGCGCATGTGTCGCTTCCGGTGCCACCCTATGCTATCTTATTAGCGCTGCCCTCGGTCCCGCTCTCCTCACACTCCCAAAGTGGAAAGCTCGTCTTGATAAATGGGCCGAGAAGATCCAGTCTCAGAAGGACAACCTGATCTCCTTCTTAATCGTCCTCCGTATCGCTCCTCTCCCTCCGCACTGGGTAGTCAACGTCGTGTGCCCGCATGTAGGCATTGGCATTGTTCCATTTTGGATTAGCACCTTCCTTGGCTTACTGGGTGTCAGCGTTATCCATACCACTATCGGGGGCGGGCTTGATGAGATGACATCGGCAGATGATTTCCATCTGATCTCGTGGCGTAACTTCCTCGGGTTATCCGCAGTTGTCGTTGGAGTGTTGATTCCGGTCGGGTTACGATACTATTTCAAACGGGAGCTTGCTTCTGTAGCAGACGTGGCGCAGCGCGAAGCATCCTCAGAAGATGAGAGTGACCAAGTACTTGCCACCGGACCACCACCGAAACCCAAGTCTTCGCAACATGTGTTGTTATCTGACGACGAGGGAGACCTCTTTGACGAGAATGATGAAGATGAAGATGTGATACTAGAGGCTGGGCCGTCGATAGTTGCCAAGTCAGATGAAGATGAAGATGACCACGTCCGTGACCTTGGTCGTACATAATGGTACTCTCCTTCATTCGTATACCAGTGCATGCGTGAATGCCCATTTACCGGGAAATGTTTTACGATTTAGATCTCAAGGCGCTTCAGTTCCATCACTTCTGTACTGCTTTTATTTGATATATTTCGGGACCCCTTATTAAATAAAGCGAACGGTAGCACTAGTTCCGTTTGCCAGCAATTGACTATTAACAGTCCATCGGTAGGATGCTAAAGTCATCAGATCCGCAAGCGAGTGACCATTGGCTAATTCTGATAAGGGTGATCATGAAGGAGAGTAAAGAGTGTGGTTGCTCGCAGGGTCGCGATGATCCTGATAGATGTTCATGTCGATGTCTAGCTGTTAAATGCTGACAACCTGTATCAAGGCAATCGAGTACCTCATCCGTGGGGGTGTGACTGAAGCTGAGGCTGATGGCAATTGGGTCCTGCATGAAAGCTGCGTGGTGGACGCTGCAGTATAACTGCACGACGGGCAGAGCAGTATAAAGCTTGGTGGTAATAGGAGAACGGCTTTGTTATGTAACTAAACTCCGCTACCAGCTGAAAGGGATTCTGGCATGGCCCGTCGAAACCTCGCTCCCACCAGCTGTCACCACCGCCGTCCTCATCTAGGGCTAGAATCTTCCCCTTCCTCTGCTGCTGTCGCCGCTGTCATTGTCTCCTTCTCCCCCGACTCTAGCCCGAACAACGACCTCTGTGTCATCTCGGTCTTGAGATCACAGAGCTGCCCGTTCCTCACGGAATAGCTGCTCTCCTAGATATGGCCGATCGTCTCTCTCAGTACCCCATAGTGCCCCCAACCTTCAATCCCATACTTCAGCAGCAGCAGCTTTCTCAGTCTCAGCAACAGTCTCAGGTCGACTCTCAGTCAGTAACCGTCTTCTCAAACTCAGAACACGGCCGTGTGTGGCAGCAGATGCAACAACATTTGTATCCGAATCAATCATCAGGGGATATCCAAGGTTCTCAAATCAACCCACGAGTCAGTTGTCCGCTTCGTTTTTCTCTTATCTCCAACCCACTTTTCTCTCCGTCCTCTCATGAGTACCCCTTTGTGCTCAGTTCGACCGCAAGGGATCGTTTTCCAGCCTTTTTGCAGTCATAGCCATCTATCGTCGTAAACCCCGGTTGGCTTCCGATTACGTGTACTAACTCTACTTGCCTAGGTGGCTGATATGCTGAGAAGCCAAAACTTGGCCCGTGCCCAAGGCCAGCAGCAGATAAACCAGCAGTTCGGATTACCTCCCCAGATAGGCCCTCTCGCTCAACAACCCCCTTTTCATGACGCATCCCCACAGCGGAACCAATCCCATATACATCCTAATTTCCCAAGTTTGGGGATCACCAATACTTCACAATTTCAACCATCTCTCACCTCTCGCAATTCTATGCTACAAGCTTTTCCTACCAATAACCCAGCGCATATGTCGCGGCTTGACCTCATGGGTTTGGCTCACAACCAACAATCTCAGAATGGCTTTACTACACGCATTCAGCAGCCCCAACATCAGGCGAACATGAACCCCCAACCTAGCCAAAATCAACCCTCACAACCCGACCTCTTCTCGTCCCCTGGAATGGCGTCATCTGATGGCATCCGCCGTTCTCCTTCTCATTCTACGCAACCTGGGAAACACCCTCCTATTACCCAGGTGAATTCTCAAGGGCTTCCAGCGGGTCGTAGACCTATGACTTTCCCGGAACTCAGGGAGCGTGCCCAACAACTCCAGAGCGTAATACATCAACTTGAGGGTGTCACAACGCAGCTATCAAACCACCGTGCCGGGATGTCTGACGCAGATTATATCCACAGAATGCAAGCCACGGCAGCCGACATTAAAGGTCATAAAGAGATGCTAGCCAAAGTCATCCAAGCTCTAAGCCAAGCGGCACCGCAACATGGGATGCCTAATACCAATGGACTACCAGGAAGCAACATCGGCAACATCGGCAACTTGTATGTAGCTGCATTCCTTTCTAGTCTCACCAAGTAACTTGGTTCTGTAGGAATGGGACTTCACAGTTACAACAACAGTCAGGGCCAGTTCAAATTGGCCAAAGTCAGACACAGTGGATGTCACGACCTGGTTCATCGCCACCACAAGGCTTTGGGAACAAGGCTTCTCATGGATCGTCTCAGTCACATAACGTACAACCAAGTCCTCTCCAATTACATACACAGGTCGACTCCCAACCACAGAACATGGTCCCCCGATCTGGTCCTCCATCACAACAGCTCCTTCCTGGGCAAATCCCGAGACAAGTGTCGCCCACCATTACCAACCAGTATCCATTGCAGATCCCTGGTCATAGTAACGTCCAACCTCGTAACGATCAAAATTCCCAGCTTCAGTTCATGCAGATGCCGCCTGCCTTGGAAAAGCCAAGATTCGAAGCCGCATACAAGAGTTATTGTAATTCAAAAGGTATTAAACATGATACGCGGTTGATGTCGGTTGAAAGCCGCCCCATCGACTTACATTCACTTCATTCGCAAGTGATGGAAGAAGGCGGCGTAACTACGGTGGGCACCTTATTATTTTTCGGAGACATCCTCAGTTGCCGAAGTCATTGCGTTAGGTCAATCAGAAAGAGCTCTGGGCTATCATCGGCGCACGGATGGGCTTTGTGCAGTTTCCAGGTGCAGGATCTGAACCCGCGAAGTCTGGACCCGGTGTCGCGCAACATTTGGCACATGTCTATAAAGAGTATCTGTCATCTTTCGACAACGTCTATATTCAATCTGTTATCGATTCGAAACGGAAGATGCAGGCTCAGTCAGGAAGCTCACAAAGCCCTGCTCGGACGATTACGGACGCCCGGCAGATGCAAGCCCTGATAGCTTATGCTCACCTACCGGCTCACGAACTCCGCAGTAAAGGAGTTTCAGAAAAGTTCATACAGATCGTTGAGGCCAATCGAGACCAGTTGCAACGTTCAGCGAAGATGCAACAAACATGGCGAGGCAATATAGTAAAGCCTATTGCTCCGTCGGGGCCTGAGCAAGAGCAGGACCGGGTAGCGCCAGATGCCTCAGCTCCATTTCCACCTCAACAAAATCTCACTCTATCGTCTTCCCTCCAGCTTCCAGGTCCTCGACTTGGCCAATTCTTGTCATCGCAACAATCAGGGACTTCTTCCACACCTGGTAGCAGCAGCAGCATGGATGTTCAATTCTCCCGACAACCGCCAATGAATGGAGTAGGACCCAATCCAGCGGTGCGCTTACCTCGTCCGACTCAAGAGCAACTACAGCATGCACGACAATTCATCACGAAAGTAAAACAAGACTTCTTGACGCTCAGTGAGTATCTGTTCAAGATCAACGCCGAACATACCTAATATCATTTAGCTATCCAAAATATGCAATTACAAGATATCCCAGATGACCAAAGGATGGAGTACGGCAGAACATTTGAGCAGTTACACCGCTATGCTATGGAAGTAGAGCACAGGCTGCCCATGTTTTGTATCCTTTTAAAGCAAGAAGAGCTGATTCGAAAGCTGATCGCTATTGTTTGTGTATCCATTTATAGCGGCTTATCTTTGCTGACCTCCTGTCTTTTCCTTCAGATCATGACTGTACAACACCAACGAAAATTTCTTTCCTCCACAACGCCTAAATACATTGTAGACCTTCACATGCTTCATGCCATGATCGCCCAGATACAGCAAGCCAACGAAATGTTTTCTAGTGTTTTATCCTCCATCGTGAAACAGCAGTCATCTTCAAATACTCCTAGCAATGCCTCAAGCATTCTTCAGCAGCGGCTTCCTGTCCCTCAACCTCCACCTTCACTTCCTCCTGTGTCTCCCCCAGCCAATAGGTCAGTCCCTCTGGCGCCCGCCCCGCCTGGCAAAAAGAAACCACTGCCAAATCAACCCGGCCCATCTAATTCCACTCCACCTGCATCTACCTCAAGCACAGCTATAGCTTCTACACCCACCCCCCCACCTGCGCCATCTGCAACTACACCCATCGCAAACCCTTCGACCCCAACCCTTTCGACGTCCTCTCCACAAGGAAGCAAATCGCCCAAAGTAAAAGCAGCGCCCAGACCCAAAATAACGGCGCCTGCAAAACGCAAGACTTCCAAGACCGTACCACCGGTCGAGCTTGCGTCACCAATTCCAGCTGCTTCAAAGAGACTCCGTGAAGAAGAGGCGCCCGCAAGCATCTCAGCCCCTAAGAGTGATTTTTCACCTAAGCGAGTCAAAACTGAATGGGAAGGAGCTCCGAGTGAAGCGTTAGTGAAAAGGCACGAAGAAGTCGAGAATATCAAGACCGAAGAAGACGCGAGTGCTTTCTTTGAGCATATGACGGAACTCATGAAGCTAGCTGCTGGCGGTCAAGGTCAAGAATCTCTATCATCGGATATCTCGGAGACATTGGCGATGATATTGAATGGATGCGGTGCCGTTCCGGATGCCCCAGAGAGTTCGACGATGTCATCATTTGGTTTAGACGGTGGCCCACAACGCGACTCCCCTGCACCATCCTCCACTGATGAATTCATCGAATTCTTTGACTTTTCGTCCTTTGGGACGCTCGATGAAGACGATAGTGGGTCCAAAGCCCCTACACCTGATCTCCTTTCATCGTCATCGACAAATCCTAGCCCCGAGTCGGGGTCAGAGGTAGATGCCGTCAACCACCCTACAGTCTCCGATTCGAAGATAGAGGAGTCACTGGATCTTTCAGATTGTCTACGCCTTGGACCATGGAAGGAAATTGATGGAGGGGAGTCTGCTTATTACCAACAGTCGGATTGGAAATGGGACAGTCCTATGCCGATATTGGAACAACCTTGGGCCATCTTCACATCTTGACCCCATTGATTATTTTATTTTCTCCTTTTCCCTATGGCTGGGATTTTTTCACTGGAATCAGTCTTCCAATCTCTTACCACCCCATTACTACTAATCCTCTTGCTTACTTCCCCGCTTGCTCTGTGTAACTTTACTGTTGTTCTATCTGCTATCGATTTCTTGCGACCCTAATGCATTCAATCGTTTCAAAAGGTTCACGCCCACGCGTCACAGGGAAATATATTGCTACTTAAACAAAACAGTCCCGGTTTTATTTGGCGGTTTCTTTCGAGCAGGACTGAAAGAATCTAATTGACGCGCCGTATTTTCTAGTATTCGTCTACGGAGGGATACAGCTGACTGAGGGTGAAAGGACTGACGGGTTGGAATCGATGACCGTTTTGATGTCGATTTCCAGGGTGATGATGGTATAGAAGAGGGGATCGCGAGGATCTCGGCGTCCAGTTTCCGGCGTTTCATGCTCTCTTGAAGCTGTAAGTCTTGCCTGCCTTTCTCCCATTCCTTTTTGGCCTCTTCCGAAACAGAGTCATCGTCGGCTAACAAGGTAAGGCTTTCAGGAAGTGCATAGCGTCCTTTGATACTATCATCTGCAATTTTCTTCGCCCTCTCAATCGCCTTATCTTTGCGAAAGTGTTTTCGAACTTTGAGGGAGAGCGCATATGGATCAGAATTGTAATGCTCCGAAACGTTGTACAGGGATTCGAGGCGAGGAACTTGAACCATTGCGAGATGATTCTGGGCATCAGTAGATTTTTCGAGGGCAGTCAGAGGGTCAGCGGGCCCCACATTCCCATCGGTCTCTGAATGAGCACAATTAGCTTATAATGGCGAAATACAACAGTAGATGTATACCATGTATTGCAAAACCTCCATTCTCCTCAGGATCCCAATCCTCGTCCTTCTTTCGTGCACCTGTAATAACAACATAGCAAGTGTTCTGTAACATGGTGTAAGTAGAGGGTCATTTTCATTTGAAACCCTGCACCTTTGGATCGGTTTGTATCTCGAACCATCCATCACACAAGTGGCATTTACAGCGGAAGGAGAATATCGGCGTCGAGTAGTACGACCCAATTTTCTTCTTCTCGGCATTATAACGCACACCCATACCAATATGATTGTTGCAAGTCCCACTACCAGGTAAATCAGAAAGAAAGAAAAAAGAGGATTGACGATCGCTATGACGCTTACCACCATATATTGAAGGGCAGTTCAAAACGAGTTATCAGAATACCCTGGTCAAGTTTGCGAGCCCGGTCACCGAGTGCATGTTTGCCTATGAAGAAATGAATCGTTGGAGAACGTCTAAAAAGGAGGGGCCAACCTCTGTATGAATTAAGACTCCCATGTTTCTCTCCATCGTAATCTGGGGGATAGTATTTGTTGAATCCTGCATGATACCATGAGTTGGTGCGAATTCAAGTCTGTACACGGAACAAACCCTGCATCTCTTGAAAGTGAAAGGAACTTGAATCAATCTCCGTCGGCCATGACCCGTAGGTATGTGTATGTTTGTACGGTGGACTTATCCGAAAGAGGATGAACTCTAAATCTCTTCTATCAACAAAGCCTTAGGTGTGACATCTTTTCAGTCCTATTTTTTTTTACACTGATCGCGGAAAGGTTCCTTAGTCACCTTCTGACTCATTTCTATACGTCGAGACCACCAGAATGAGTTACGTCGCTAAGGGAGAAAAGGAATACGATGCAACGGGAGCTCCCTTACCTGGAACCAAAATTCACAAAATCAGGATTACTCTCACTAGCAGCAATGTTAAGAACTTGGAAAAATGTACGTCGTGTCGCCAGCAAATGTTAGCTTCCTCTTGGATGACATCTCCAGTCTCCGCGGATCTTATCAACAGGGCAAAGGATAAACAACTGCGAGTCAAGGGTCCCGTCCGTTTGCCCACCAAAGTATTGAAGATAACGACTCGTAAGACGGTATGTACTTGGGAAGCCGTGAGAGACAACAAAACTTGCTGATCACCTAATTTTATCAGCCATGTGGTGAGGGTTCGAAAACCTGGGATCGTTACGAACTCAAAGTCCATAAGCGATTGATCGACTTGCATTCATCCAGTGAAATTGTCAAGCAAATTGTTAACTTTCAAAATTCTTCGTCTCTCCATCTAACTGATCAGCGCTTTACAGACAAGCATAAGTCTAGAACCCGGTGTTGAGGTTGAAGTCACCATTTCGGCATAGTACATCGGCTGTTGATGTGGTTCCTGTGCACAATGTCTATATCAATCAGTTTGCTAATATGACAGTGAAGATGCGACGGAGCTACAGTTAGACAAGGAAGCGTTTTATATGTACAACGCGTAAGACCCAATAACAGGTCTATGATCGCTGCGTCCTTCTAAGCGGCGCATGGCTCGGTCATCCAATGTATTGTAACTTAAGCATACAATGTCGCCTTTACGTGGCCAGGATGCAAGGTCCGAAGGGTCGTGAGTTTCTGGTGTTGTATTGTTGGTAGGGTCACGAGAAAGAAATGGGAAGAATCGCCAGCGAGATGGAGTTGGAAGGGAGGAGTATCTGGCCGGTTTATGAGTTGCCAGTCGCGCAGAATGGATGGCCGCAGGAGGCGACAAGCGTATTTCATCTTTCGTCGGAGAGTCGGTCCTCGAAGACGGTAAATAGACCCCCACTGTTGCACGGCGGGCGCGTGGATCAACATCATATGAGATTTGCCCCGGCAATTGAGGTTTCCTTGTCACACGCAAAATCTCATTTGATTTTGAATGTGTTAACCTCTCGGGTTGAGCTGGGGCAACGATTCGAGAAAAAGGAACGGCAGTGCCAAGAACACCCTCCGTTGAGGATAAGGGAAGTATTGCGTCGGACCTGGTAGGTAATCTGGGCAAGTCGACCGAGCTGCAGGAGGCTTGGCGACCGCGGCTAGATAAAGGTCGAAATGCAAGAGCAAAAAATTGGCCGACACGGGTTCGAGATCGAGCTGAGCCTTCCGGCATCTCATCCTCTTCGGCCTCTGGAAGTGGCTTGACAGTGGATTTCCATAGAATCCGGTCGCACCTTCCAACAAAAAAGACTTATCAAGGTCCGAACTTCCTGAGTTCCTTTGACTTACCAACTCGGAACACGCTGCTTAGGAGAGGAATCATAAACGCCCTTATCGTCTCCGTCTTCATTGGAGTTTTTGCGATCGAATTTAGTAGAATTAGCCCGTGCCGACACCAATGGCCTGTGCTCAAGATCGGGAGTAAGTGATTTGAAACCAGGTTGTGAGTCACGGTCATGTAATTCATTGGGCTGAGGCTTGTCACTGGATGTCTGCAGGTTACCGACGTCCTGCTTTGGCTTGGATCCCCAACGTGGACTGGTAGGTGACAGTATGTCAAGCCACTTTGCTTTTGCTTTACTAGCAGCGACAACAAAAGACACTCGGCTCGGCGTGCTGAGGCTCTGTGAAGGTGCTGCCTGGAAATAATCCTGTTCCTCGGCCAGTCTCGAGTTAGATGTCCAAGCTGAAGACATTGATGCCGCATCTCCATCGAATTCATCGTCAACTCCGTCGTCTTCAACCTCTTCCTGCTCCTTCTCTTCGATCTCATGAATAAACTGGCTTGCCTTATCCGCAAAATGCTTCCAAGTTTGGCGGTTAGGCCCTTTTTTCTTCTTCAACGTCCGCAGAACATCGTACTTGAATGTTGGGGGGAAGTTGATTGGACCCTCTCGGAATCCTACGAAAGCTTCTCCTTTCTCCATCAAATTTCGTAGCTGATCAAAGGCAAGAGCCTGAGAATAATCTGCAGTGCCATTTAAGAGTTATTCCATAAAAGACAGTGCTTTAACTCGACCTTGTCGTGAGATCAACCAATCAGCGTGGAGGCGCGATATTTCTAGTCGAAAATTCAGGTCACCACAAATGAATGTGTAATCAAATCGATCCGTAATATCTTGTGAAGTGGGTATTAGTTAACATTCATAATGTGACATGAACTAAAGAACCTTCTGCCATGACTCGGGGATCGTCAGGTTTGAGAAAACTTTCGACGGAAAGCTCGCTCTACATGCCATGTGTTGTGAGACAAGATATATGTTGGGTCTGAACATACCTTGATTTTGGCCAAATTAGCTAAGCGATGATGCTGTTTGCCTCCATGAGCTATGCAAAACAAATCAACAAATTAGTTCAGTACACCAGTGGCGACCTGGCCAAGAAAAGTTGACCTGCAAGATGAGCATTGATAAATAAAAGTGTTGTGCCATTGAGATTGAGACTGATCCCAACACCCCCTTTATTACCCAGCCTTCCACCGATCAAGCCTGCAGCGACGGCAGATTTTGAAGTCCCTAATTTAAATAGTCATTCACAGCTGCTACGTTGGAGAAGCTGTTCACCTCTGACAAGGTGCCGGATGTCCCGGTTAATATAGACTGCTAAGTATATCCCCATCAGACGTTCCTTTATCAACAGCTGGTATAGTCCTTTTCGCCGTTCCTTCGTGTTGGCAATTCGCCTAGGTACAATATTATTCGGACTTCCGCTTTCAGAGTCCGAGACAGTAAGAGAGTTTGGGCTTGTAGATGAACTATCGTTATAGCAGAACCAGTCTTCAATCATGGAGGTCCAACCCGAAGGAGCGTGGCCATAAACGTCGTGGCCATCTTCGGAATCTTTCCATCGATTAACGACATCATCCTTTCCTTTTTCTCTATGTCTGGAGCGGAAATATTCCCAATCTCGTTCTGGTTCTTTGGCTTGATCCTTGTCTTTGTCAATTAGTTTGAAACCAGCACCCAAGCCCATGGGTATCCCTGTGAGAAAGAATGAAAAACATGGTTTTTGCATAGGAGGAGTGACGTACCTGACAATGTTGGACATTCCTGTCCCGCGCTGATTATAGAACGGGGGTGAATGTGTGTCAGAGTCGTTTGAATGTACTCACACTACGACAACATGATAAGGATGACTTGCGTCGTTTGATAACCTTGGGAATGCAGATTCGTCTAGTGAAATAATTGGAGGATTATGAGACGAAACGGATCCCAACAGTTCCGTTAGATCGCCCTGGCCCCATATTCTTCAGATGGGGAGAAAAGGAGATGAGGACTTGTCCCACCTTCGGCACAGAATCGTGCATATTCCAAGTCAAAATTCTAACTTTAAGAAACATAGGGGACCGCGCTGAAGAGGTTGAAGGAGAATTCGTCGTAGTTGAAATGGGATTGGCTGGAAACAGCGCTTGAAGGCGAGCAAAGACATTTTGCTGGCCTGTGAACGAACCAGATGAGAGAGACGCCAAGTTCCTTCGTTTTCTCCGCACCTTTGTGTCGCAGCAGAGGAGATATCTCGACGTCGTCCAAAGCTGCCGTTGCTGCGGAGACCATTGCAGAACTCACGATGTCACTGAACAAAGTGTGCCCATCTACTAGGAACTGCTTCTGCGCGGGTAAGGATAGGCTGTGAACACCAAAACGCGTCGTTAACGTCAATTGCCAGTGATACTGTATTAGAAATCAGACTATTTATTAAAGTGAAAGAAAAAAATAGCTCGGGACAAATTTCCACGGCTTATAACGATGGTGCTCGGAAAGATAGTGCATTATACAGTTGACGCCCTATTACTCTCGACAGTCGTTGCTGGTGTACGACGTTCAAGCGGTTTCACGTCAGTCTTCAACTCGCCTGTACTCTATCAGACTAATGATTTCTTTGAATAGACCAGATGCTGCCACGATATCTGATCCTACCATACGCACCATAGCTGAGCGTTTTCTTGGCATAGGCGAATCACTTTTCGATATAGTGCAGGCAACGGCTGTCAACAGCAACTATTTCAGGAGAGATATTAGGAAATAATGCGGTGGGCAGAGATCTGCAATCTCAACATCGCTCAGATCATCCTCACCTCTAGTCCGAGTCTGATATCGTAGGCCTCAGCAGTAGCTTTCATTTCACATCTCTGCGCATTTGTTTTCGAAACATGAAAGTTGGGAGTATGAAGCTGGGAATAATGACTGCCAACAGTGCAATGAGTGGTTTTGATGAAGATCTTGCGAAAAAAAATTCTTTGAATTTTGCAAAAATCAAAGAGAAAAATCTGTCATGGTTGCCTGATACCCACACACATCAGGAGTTTCAGCATTTAGAGCTCATTCGGCTACCTCAAATTAGATCAACAGTGCCTTGGAAGTGAGGAATATGCCGGTGTATGTTAGGTGGAGATTCAAAATATTCAAACCTTCATGGCAGAATCAAGAAGCAATTGATTACAGCAAAGATGGTATATCTGGACTGATGCAGCTGCCATCACTGCTCTCTTCTCCCAACTTACCACCTCATGGCTTCCCTCCCCACAACAGAGAAAAAGGAAGTAACCATCTGGACTGAGGCAGAGACCACTGCACTGGTTGATTATCTGGTTGAGCACTGAGCAGAGGCAGGAGATGGGGGGAACTTCAAGGCTGCCTCCTTCAATAATGCAGCTAAACATATTGTGCCTCTTCTAAACCAGGGTCTGGTCAAGACCACCAAGACAATCAAGACAAAATGGTCTGGGTGAGGAACAAATGTGTTAGCCAAAACACTCCTGACATATTCCACAGCTGAAGCAGATGTACCAAGCAATTGAAATGTATTGAGGCACATCAGGGGTTCATTGGGACAATACAGCTGGTGCTTCAATAGAAGGTGTGGCTGCTCAGGATGTTTGGAACACCTACACGACGAACAAGGTATTTTTTCTCTCAGAGCTCATTTGATTCATCATACTCATCATTTTACAGCCTCTCATGTGGCCATTCCACAACAAAGGGTGGATCTGCTATGAGAGAATGCAGACAATCATCCCAATGAATGCACCACAAGATTCCTGTGCCTACTGTCCTGCAGAAACTTCTTCTGATACTCGCAAGGATGAGGAGGAAGGATTATCAGGCATGGTCTGGGATCAGATAGACGAGGATGAGGACATAGAAAGCCCCCTTCTCACTCCCCCCCAATCAACAACCAGCAGCAAATGCAAGCTTGATACCCTTCAAGAGGGGTTATCAACTAATAACTCCTCACAAGCCTCACTCGGCTCAGAAATATTGAAATGGTCCCAGCGAAGCAAAGTTGATGGTGCCAGCTCTGGTTCTCAGTCCAGTCGACTGACCCCTGCAATGGCCATTCATGGTATGCAAGGGTCCATCAATCATCTCACAGAATCAATTGAGAAGTTGATTAACATCAATATGGAGGATCCACAGGAGGCACGCTGACTCCAAGCACTGCAAATGCTTGAAGAAGTTCAAGACCTATCAATGAACCAAAAATAGCACTTGCTTCATTATTTACGGACAATATGTCAGCTGCAACTACCTTCGTCATGATTAAATATCAGGACTTCTGGCGTCAGTGGATTGCAGATTACCTTTCCAAACATCTGTAGGTCTTTATATCTGTAGCTTGTGTCATATCTTGTGCCATGTATCTTGTGTCTTGCATCCTCACCATGTACTTTTTTTTCTCCTGGCTTTTATGCGATTTGTCACGATCGGTCCATTCATTTTGAGAAGAAAAAAAAAACTGGTAGAAAAAAAAACTGCAGCAGAAAAAAGAGAAACATAGCGGCAGCAAAAAATAAACATAGCAACAGTGAGAAAGATTACATGCATGACAATTACATGTAGACAGCTATTCCTCTTCCTCTTCCTCTTCTGAGAGACACAAAAATTCACTCTCAGTAGATAGTGGCTCATCTCCCTGTAAGTCCCTCTCTGCAAGCACACATTGATAGTCTGCCCACATAGTGTTTGCAATATCTTCATGGCACTGGTCATGCAATGTCTCTGCAGGTCCATCCCTGCCCCTCCAACACCGGTGTCTGTGGCAAAGTGTGCGCGATCAAGGAAATCATTGCTTTCAAGTGGTCCCTCTTTGGGATCATGTTCATGGATAAAATTATGGATTGTGCAGAGGGCTGATGGGATTCAAGCTTGAATAGCCATGTTGTACTCAGGTGCAATGAGGAGGATGTGGAAACAGTGCTTCAGAATGCCAAAGATGTGCTCAATTACATTGCAGGCTGATGCATGTCGAAGATTGAAGAGTTCCCATTTATTTTTGGGCCTATTTTAGCAATATCAGCATCATAAAGAGTTGAAAGTAAAAGATACATTACCAAAGATGAGACTGAGAGCACTTGTCACTAAGCCGGATGTACTCCTAAAGTCCACATGGACTTTTGGCAGACTTTTGCAGGACTTTAGGTGGACTTTTGCAGGACTTTTGGTGGACTTGGACTGGACTTCTCAGCCAAATCAATCAATTTTAGTCCTTCTAAAGTCCACCTAGAGTCCATATTCAGTCCAGTCCACTAGAGGACTCCTCATGGACCTTTAGTGGACAATCTGGACTTTCATATATGTGGAGTCCACATGGACTCTATGTGGACTCCACACGGACTCTGCATGGAGTTTCTGAGGAATAAAAATGTGCACACAGAGAAAATTGAACCCTCAACTCCACACACCAAATATGTATCTTCCATAACCACTACACTACAATGCCAACATATATATTGCTACAACTTTACATTAAGTACTCAACATCATCCAAATACAATTATTTATGTTTTATTCCTTATTCCACTTAAGTGACCAACCCATTCGGTCATGGTCACATGTGACCAACACAGCCTCAACCCTCAACCTTGACTCCAGCTGTGAACTCAGAACCCCCACATCAAATCCATGAAGAAAACCTGCTCGACCAGTGCCCCGCGTTTGCGCACGCGAAGTCAAGGCCCCCCGCCTAAGGCCAAGCAGCCAAAACCAGCCAAAACAAAAGCGACCAAAGCCAAGCGCTCCGTGCACAAAACGGCGGCAAACGATGACGACTCAAGGGAGGAGCAGGACGAGAAGGTGAGCAAGAACGATGGGAAGGAAATTAGCGGGAAAAAGGAAACGGGAGTGCCGGGTAAACCCAACAAAAAGTATGTTGAGTCTCTTTTTTTGTCCTCACTGCTAACTACTCATTTCACAGGACTTCTGTCCAGCGTCAACGGGAGGATTTAGCGGCCGGCGTGCCTACTCATCTCATGAGGTTTTTTTCTTTTCCTTTTCATTTTCATGATCTTTACAACTGATGTTTGATTTTACAGGACTGAGCTTAAGCTCACGAAAGCGGGTGACTCCATTGCCCCACCCGAGCGCCCTTGCCCCTCCACTAACACCCTTCGCCCCAAGACCCAGCCTAGCCAGCACCAAGGAGGGCGCGTCTGCCGATCAGATGCCGCCCAATCCGCAGCTGAACACGGGGATGACGAGAATGGGGCCGCCAACAAAGATAGTGCATGCCACGAAGGCAGCGAGCATGGGGACGACGAGAACAAGGCCGCCAACAAGGATAGCACACGCCGTGAGGGTGGCGAGCACGGGGATGACAAGAACAGGGCTGCCCACAAGGGTAGCGCACCCCACGAGGGCTGCGAGCACAGGGAGGCCATGTACCAGCGCGACCACGGCCAGCACGAGGATCGCGAGGGCAGCGAACATGGGGAGGCCATGCGCCAGCGTGATGACGGCCAGCACAAGGATCACGAGGGCGGCGAACACGGGGAGGCCATGCACCAGCGTGACGACAGCCAGCGCAAGGATCATGACAGATGCGAGGACGGTGAACACAAGAACCAGGACCAGGATGGCGAATATGTGGATGGTGAAGACGAGGACGGTGAAGACAAGGACGGCGAAGACGAGGACGGTGAACACGAGGACGAGGACAGCAAGGCCCACGGTGAACACAAGAGTGGTCAAAACAAGGACCTCGATAATGAGGATGGCCAATGCAAGGACGGCAACGGCAAAAATGGTGGATCCCATCCCCTTGATATTGAGGTGGAGGAATTTGACCAACATTCCCCCCGAAAAGGGGGGAAAGGTGCTAAAGGCAGTCATCGCCGGCCCAAGAGGCAACGTAGTCCAGGCGAGATCAGCCTAGAGAGCCGACACACCAAGGCCACGATGAGGTCAGCATCAAGTGCTGCACCTTCTGAGTCTGGGCCACCCAACAGCCCAACACCTTCTGTTGTCAGCCTTCGAGGTTCCTCCCATATGTCAGGTGGACTTTTTCGTGGTAAAGCCTCTGGTGATGTCTTTAACTTGGCGGATGCTTGTAAGCATTTAATTCTGTGCTCAGATAATTTTACTAAGGCAATTATTGCTTTAGCTTCGGAGATGGATATGGATGCCGAACCCAAAATCAATGGGAAAGTCTTGTTATATACCAGTCAAGAGTCTACAGAGCCTATGATGGTGATTCGTCAAGATGTTACGCCGAAGCTTTCTATGGTTCTTCAGGAGCTGTCTGGATGCTATTCCCCAATTCAAAGTAAGTTTTAACTTTTCTTTAATGAGCTTCATCAGTAAATTTTTGCCATAGACTTCAACTATTGTATTTATGTCCATGAGGATGAGATGTGGTCAGCTAAAGGTCGATTCAAGAATGCTCTTGGTGATTGTGAGCCTCTCAAGTGGGATGCAAATGAAAAGGGTGATATGTCACTTTCTCTCTTGACGGTAATATACTTTTTATTCTATTCTGAGATTTACATTGATTTTTTGCTTAGGATGTCGAGGCTGTTATTGGAAGTGGCGGGACAGTTGTTGCTCCAACTGGGACTGCTTTGCATGCTTCTTCCTCAGGTTCTCGATCTGCTAGTGACCATATCATCTCCCTTCTGAATATTCCAGCTCATGTAATGGAACACAAAATGTCAGGTCTTCGTGGAGCATATGCCAAATATCTGGCTTACCTTGAAGCTCAGAAAGCGTTGGCTTTAATCGTCAAGAATGGGAAGTGGCCACTTGCCAAGAAACCTACTGGTGATGATCTTATTTCAGTCTTTTTTGGGAGATCATCATTTTTCCGCAACTATCAGCCTAACTTTCCCCACGTCAAAAATTATCCTACTCTTCATCTTTGGCTCAAGAATGAAGAAAATGTTCCGACTGATATGGAAGCATGGGGAATACAGAAGCATGCATATACCTTTGGAGATTTGGAGGAGTTTTTGAAAGATGCTAGGAAGAGTGGTAAGGGAAAAGGAGGAAGGAGTGAGAAAGTGAGTGGGAGTGGTTCTTCTCAGGTGAAGAAAGCTGGTTCTCAGCCGAAGAAAGGTGATAAGGCTACTGGTAAGAAGAAAGCAGTAAAAGCTTAGTGAGTATACCAGACAATGAACATGTTGAAGTAGTGGTTGATATATAGTTTTAGTCTCTGGTTAGGATTTGTTGAACATCTTGTTCAGCAGTTATTACGATCCATCCTCTGGACCATAACTTCAAGATCTGGCTTTCATCTGGCCACTTTGGTGTTGATTTATTTGTTGGGGTTTTGACCAACTGCTTTGGCTTCTGGACTGGATCATTCTAGTTTTCCAGATATGCCTTTTCAGCTGTTCTCAACTTTTATTCAGGAGCACTTCAGTGCAAGAGTCTCACTAGCAACAGTCTTAGCTGTGCTATTCACTCTGACCAGCAACCCTGACCTGCTTAATCTGCATGCTCGTCAACAGAAGCGAGTCTTTGTAGAAGAGCAACCTCAGCAGATTTCTGGTTGGATAAAGGCACTTTCACGTGCTCTGCAGGAAAAGCTTGGTGATTTGGCTGAGGAGCTGTTTCGACCATCAGAAGATCGGCCTCAGCTTTCCATAGATCAAACTGTGGTTTCTATTGCCACAAAGCTTGACAAGCTATCTAAGCTGTTAAAGCTGGATCTGTATGATGAAGAGGAAAAGTTGAAACAGAAATTGAAACCGATCTCTGAAAAAGCTATTGAACCTGCCTTGGTTATTTGTCCAGCTACTATGGAATGTGAAACTTCCAGCTGCAATCCGCGATCACTTCTCCAGAATACTGATAATTGTGACATACCTAAGGTCACCTTTATCAAAGGCACAAAGATTTATGACAAGGTCTTTGTCCTTAGTGGAAAGTGTCCCACATGCAAAACAAAATACTATGCAGATCACGAAAGTGTCTTGCAGGCTGGAAGTCAAAATCGCTGGACCAGGTATTATATAAATTCAGCCAAATATCTCAAGATTGGCCAACAACTCTGGGTTGATCGAGTCTTTTCTGGAGCTGTTCTGAATGGAGCCTATAGCTTTCATGCTTCATCCTCAGCATTTGCTGAATTCTGGACAGACAGTTTTTGGGCTACTCAACAAACCAAGTCCAGAAAAATTACACGTCGACAAATGTGGCAGGCCTTTATTCAAGAGTCAATTTGACAGGTTGTGACATCTTCCAATTATGCTTTGGAGCTTCCAGATGGTCTTTCAATTGGAGAGGTTACAAAGAAAGCCTTTGAAATTCTGGGAGAAGATGGAATCATCAGAAGTGCTGACCAGCATTTTTGTTCTGAATGCACTCATCCATTCAAGAAAAGTGCAGGAAGAATAACCAATGATGATCCAGCTGCATTAACTGGGGTTGATGAAAATCATAGTGTTCCTGCATTGGAAGGAGAACATGCTGATTTAGCAATTCAGGATGCTGCACGAGCTAGATTCACCACACAACATGCAATGAATGTTGATGATAGTGATGACGACAGTGCTAATGCAGCTCCTATAAAATTGGTGGTTATTGATGGACAAGTTATGGGACCTACTCATTGTGCATATGAGAATTGCACTGAGGAACTGGCAAATGCACGACAGGGTGTATTTTGCATTGAGCATGAACTGATGCGTGGTAGTTTATGCCATATGAAGGATTGTCATAATCCTAAAGCCGATGGGAGCCGAACATGTCAGCAACACCAAAATCGCTGGTATTCTCATATGGTTCGATATGGTCGTCAATCGGTGCTTGGAATTAGCTGCATAATCAGAAGAACTGAGGAAGAACATCTTCCATGGTTGCCAACTCGTGATCAACCAGTTCAAGCTCATGATGAACCTGGTCATGGTGCAGAGAGACCAAAAGATAATTACTTCAAAGCACCATGATTCTATTGTGTGGAGACTATCTGTGCACCATGTGGTGTGGTAATTGCTTGGACAAAGTTTGCCAAAGCAGAATCACCCACCAATATCCTCAACTTTTTGGAATCAGTGTATCCCACTCCTGAACTTCGACCAGACTATATTTGTGTTGACAAAGCCTGCATGCTTCTTCGCACTGCAATTGTCAATAAAAGTTGGGACACTTGGAAGGCAACTACAAGATTTATAGTGGACTCCTACCATTATATCAATCATCATACCACGGACTATCTGTGTCGAACCTGGTGCAATCCTGCTCCACTCAATGGATCACAACCGAATCTTGTCTTGGTTGAATATGATAGAAATGGAAATCCTCACTACAAATGTGCATTTAATACTCAAGTGAGTGCTATTGTAAATTCTTTACTAAACTGAGTATTGAAGCTTATTTATAGGCATGTGAGCAATTAAATGCATGGGTGGGTGGATTTCAGACAATTCTGAAAAGAATGACTGTAGGCAACTTTAATTGGTTCCTACATACGATGTTATTTCTTCATACAGAATGAGTGATTAAAAGGCAGATGGAAAAGCAGAAGAAGAGAGAGGAGATTGATACTGATAGTGATGATGATATTGATGATGGAATTGACATTGACAGAGAAGGCTAACAATTTGTACTATGTGTTTTTTGGTCTAAATAAATAAATAGTTCATGTATTATCTTTATTACATATAACTTGAACAAGCTGTGAGATATTTGGTTTCTATAACAATCTGTTTAGTAAGTATTGAGAGACTAGTTATTTGTAACATTTTATATTTGAAAAGATTGTGTTATTTTGAGAAAATATTTAAATAATAGAATAGTAATAGTGATAATATTTTCAAATATGAAAAATATTGATGGTATAGATAGTCACTTGTGACTGGCTTTCAATAGACTCTGCTATTGTTATTGTGTTACTGTGGTTGTTGTGTTGCTGTTGTTGTTGTGTATTAGTAAGAAGGAATGTATTTGGAAATGTATTGGTGAAAGTGTTGGTGAAAGTACTTGGAAATGTGTTGGTGAATGTATTTGGAAATGTATTGGTGAAAGTGTTGGTGAAAGTGTTGGTGAAAGTACTTGGGTGAATGTATTTGGAAATGTATTGGTGAAAGTACTTGGAAATATGTTGGTGAATGTATTTGGAAATGTATTGGTGAAAGTGTTGGTGAAAGTGTTGGTGAAAGTACTTGGGTGAATGTATTTGGAAATGTATTGGTGAAAGTGTTGGTGAAAGTACTTGGAAATGTGTTGGTGAATGTATTAGAAAATGTATTAGTAAATGTATTGATGAAAGTATTGGTGAATATCTTTGGAAATGTGTTGGTGAATGTGTTGGTTCACAGTCCAGCTCCAGTCCATGTGGACTCCATGTGGACTCCATGCATGTTCGGCAGAAGGGGAAGGGTCGCCGTGCGTCTTCATCATCAGAGACATCTCGGGTCCGCTTCTTGGAGGAGCTATGCTGTTGCATGGACTTTTTATGCTTGCGGTATGCTTCACTATCACCAGAATCGGAGAGTTCTTTGTAGTGAATTTTCTTTACTGGAACGGAGATGGCCTTCGTCATCTTGAGGACGGGACTCTGTTCACGAAGAGTCGAGGTTTTCTTCTTCCGGCTCTCGACGGGAGCATCAGATTCAGTATCGCTGACCAGACCACCTACTCGCCTACGGTTCTTCTGCATCTTCCGGGCCTTCTGATACTTCTCCTTCCATTCAGGGCAGTCTCGCAGCAGCCGAACTGCCAAACCCTTGTCAGAGACAACTAAAGGGATGTCTCCACTCTTTGAGTCCTTGAAGGCTAACTCTTTTTCCTCTGCAAACTTGGCCATTAAATTGATATCAGTAGAGACAAAACTTGATATACCTTCCGTCCATCTCTCAAACTTCGGCACAGCATCCAGGGAACCTCCGTTCTTCTTATACTCAATGTAGTCCTTCACCAGCATCTGGAGGGCAGTAGTACCAAGTGTCCTACTCTCGAACCCAGGGCCAGGTGGCTTCACGCTGGTGGGCCAATTCACAATACGCAACTGAGAGACCATTGCGGTCTTCAGCCACTTCTTCCAATGTATCTTCTTCGAAGGGACATCGTCCAGTTCATCTGAGAAGGCGTTAGCAAGAACAGATCCAAAGATATAATAATACTCACTGATACTCTCTTGCATCATGGCTGTGAATACACGGCAGTCGCGATCATGATTTGCTTCACCAGGGTGGCGCTCGACATTCACCCCAATGACAGATGCTAGCTGGAGACCCTTTTTCTGTAATTCAGCAGACCTGGACGAAGTCAATAAACCAGAGACGACTTTCAAAGATCTTACTCACTTGAAATGAGTCGTCATTCGATCTATCACCTTGCGAACATCAATGGAGTTGTCGTCAAGCAATTGTTGAATGAGGGCAGATCCACCGAAGACAGTGGATGTCTGGTGAGCGGCAGCATCAGGTCCCGTGTAAATGATTGCGCCAACAACCTCAATTTCCTCCATATTTGATATGCAGCCGCCTATTATGCCCATGAGCATGATGTATGAGTGTGTGCACGAATAGGGACTCACCAATGTAGTGAATTGATCCTTTGCCATTTTCATTGTGCCTACCACAGACTTGAGTGCATGCGGGCTTGTGTGTTCGATGGCGTCCAGCGAATCAATGTAATCCCATATCGGCTGGAGAGCTTCTGCATGCTTCCGAGGGTCTTCGATGGACATTATAGTCTTTCGGTACTCAGTGGTCATATGTTTGCCGAACTCTTTGTAAGTCACTACGACGAGTTAGATAAACCCAACCAACGCGAGATATAGTCAAGACTCACTATTCCCCCTTGGGTTCCTGTGAGCGTACCATTTCTTGAACATATTGAAGGGGTTCCTCGCACAAGCCCCACGTACGCCTAACCCAGCCGCCAGCATAATTTCACGCTGGCTCTTCTTGTACTTGTGACCGATCTTCTTGGCCAATTCAGATATGAGAGAACCCAGTTGTTGGGCTTCAAGGTGAGCTGCTTTCGAAAGAGGTCCATTGACAATCTCCCACACACCATCAGGTTCATCATTGACTGGCTGGTTGTCTTGATCATGCGCATCATGGGCAGATTTCGTCCTTTTGGCTTTTGCTGCTTTCGGATCAGTCTTGCTGTGAGGGGTCTCTGGCGTTTCAGATAGAGCATCTCCTGAAAGCTTGCAATCCAGTTCTTCATCATCTGACTCTGTATCACTGACAGGCCGCCCATGTTCGGCCTTCTTTTTCCGTTTAGCCAACAATGCCGCGCAGTGCTGACCAAAATCACTGCTGGAGTCAAACCCCTTATCCTCGTCAGATCCATGCCTGGCTTGAGTACCCTTGCCACGTGTGGCAGGATGCGCCTTGTCTTGGGTGGCAGATGCGTTTGTCGTGACCTCAAGATCTTCGTCTTGGGCAGCAGGCACATTCGTGGCTTGCATATCTTTGTCCTGGGCAATGGACATGTTCGCGTCAGGGATGTCTCCGTCTTCACCGGTGCCTGCAGTGGCGAGGCCTTCCTGGGTATTTCCGTCGTTTGGGTTGGTGGGGGGAGCGCCGGGGAGTTCCACGGCGCCCTCGTCGGGCATAGTCTGGTCTTCAAGGGTTGTGTTGTCGGTTGGGTTTGCCTTCTTAGACTTAGAGGACTTAACCTGACACGGGGCGGGCTTGCTTCGTCGTGTGGATTTAGGCATTGGTGGTTGGGGTTGTTGGTTGAACCATTGGTTCCTAGTGTTTATTGGATTATCTGGGAAAAGGAAATTTGGATCAACAAATGGAGGTTGGTCAGACTTGAAACAAACCGGCACATCATACCTGTCACACCATTGCCGAAAAAAAAATTAACCCCATGCGCAGATAATGCAGATTCATGAGTAGATTCATTTAAGGAGATTGCCTGTGCTCAAATGGCGTCCCTGGCCTCAAACTCGATCACTGAAGATGATTTGTGCATGTGAGGAAGTGAGCCTAACGTATACAAGGCTTATCAATGCACATGATGAAGGAATTCCTGTCTGCCGTTGGGGAAAACTTGTCACCGCAATCCAAAGCTGTTTGCACAGATAGACTGAAACAGACACTGTTATGCTACATCTGGAATTGCACCTCGGCCGTAATAAATGGACCCTTGCTACATCTGGCGTTGCGTCTTGACAGCCGTAATATGAGCTGACAAAAAGCGCGGAGTTGACTATGGTCACACATGACTGTCGCATTAAGCAATAAAAGGCAAATCAATGGGAAGAACAAAGAGGGGGTGGACAAGGCGATGTGGTGGAGTGGGAATGGAAATCTGTTGTAAAGTACATACATATAGTATGATAATAGGACGATGACCTTGGTGGTGGCACTATTATGGAGTAGAACCAGCCGCATGCAAGACCTATGATAGAAGAAATTGTGAACCCATTGTGGGAGGAAAAGCCAGCGTCAAGCATGGTCGCAATATGCAATAATCAGAGCAGGTCATCCCTGATGTTCTGCGACCCAGAAATCATGGCCTTGGAGGACGCCGAGGAGGCAATGGCTCTGGCCTGCGGCGCAAATGGGTGCGTTTGAATAGTCCACATTTATTGCATAGCTATAGGCATCACAATTATGGTGGCTAAAAAGAACAAGAAATGAATGACTTACCACTTTGCCAGAGTTAAGAACGGAATGACGCCATACTGAGGTATTCGTGACCCAACAATTGAAGCACCGTCTGCAGACTGTCTTGGTGACCTTTGTAGCTGCGTCGTCTGTGAGTATAATCAACTCAGACGGGATGCTGTCATCAGGGAAGTTGGCAGGACTATTAATGAGCCTGTGAGACATAGTGTTAGACCGGATGATGAAGGGGGATGATGGCAATGGTTGTAAGTTGAAGTCAAGGATTGACTCGGACTCGCCGAGAGTGACCTCAATAACTTAGGTGGCCCACGAAATCGATATGAATCTGCATTGCGATCCATCCAGCAAATTAATTGCCATTGCACGCTCATGCACGGTTATACACATTCAATAAGCCAATATGTACATTTTTCAAAAGGCTAAGTAGTAGTTAGCAGCAAGGGAGCTTGCTATCGCCACCAAGAATATCCTGTTGAGAGTCGGCGGTGTCCAAAACAATTCCTTCTCATTTCATTTCAACGTCCCAAATCACGCTACAAACGTTGCATTCAGCCTTCACCGTCCACAGAATCGACAACACCTTCTGTGACTTCCGTTCCCGCAGCCGCATGCAAAAATGGCGCTGTTCTCGTCCCCAGATATACCTCGCACGAAACGTCCACATCACTCTGCGGCGCTCTTCTTGCCTGGTCCAGAGGAACTTATCACTCTCCCTGGTCGGGTTACTCTCACTCAACGGGTTATGCCCGATGGCTGGGGTCCTGAAACGAGTGAGGTGAAGACCATACGCCATCGTTCTAGCACACCCGCAGATGACGCTTCGAGTGAATTACTTGATCTTGATCTTCTCGTAAATCATACACCGGATATGGACGATGGGCACACAGCGCCGGATGATGGA
The DNA here is from genome assembly GCA_963555575.2 of Hygrocybe coccinea. Taxonomy (NCBI): domain Eukaryota; kingdom Fungi; phylum Basidiomycota; class Agaricomycetes; order Agaricales; family Hygrophoraceae; genus Hygrocybe; species Hygrocybe coccinea. Next base: position 2,372,448 of record OY741995.1, on the reverse strand, counting down.
GCATCGAGAAGACAGGTTGCACAACAAAAGAAAGGGCAGCAACGTACAAATTGGATGTCAAACATCATTCCATTATTACTACCCCTTCATCTGCGGCTGCTTCGTGGGGCTCGATCATTACGCATACGCCCAGCACCTGCATCTTCTTCATGTAGTTGTACATCATCAGTAAGATCACTTACGATCGTCTGTCTGTACTTTCAGAGTCAGTGATTCTCTCGTGTCATTCTTTTGTCCGACTGACTCTTTTGTATCCAATAGGACTCGAACGTATCATTATCAATGTCTGTACCTGTTCGCCCGCTGCTGTCCAGCTTCTCCCTAAAGGATTATTCCCATGCGCCCCAACCGTGCCATCTCGGGCTGTCGATATTGCTCTTCTTGATTTTATCCGCGACCTCTTTGTTCGATTACCCCCGAACATGACTTCGTTCATGGAAGCCCTTGAATCCTTTCTTGACACTCAGGGCTACAAAGTTGAGCTGGTATGTCTGTGTACTTTTGCTGGTTGCCTGTCTTACAACTGTTGCAGGGAACTATATGCCATCGCTTCACAGCTGCGTTCAACTGGTATGCGACGCTTAGTGACGCCACTCATGCCCACATTCAGGCCATTTTGAAACAAGCCCGTGACAACTCCCCCACACTACGTCCTGCCCTGACAGTGACTGGATCTATTTCTCAGGAACCAGACCATGCCATGACTTAACCCGACTGTGACCGGGCAACTAAGGGTGACAATGTTGGGTTTGAGTCGGGCCAGCCGAGATGGGCTGAGAAAATATTATTGTTAGGTACTTGACGGGGCAACTGAGAAGTGACATATGTACCATGTGAGACCGGTGGGCCGAGTCAAGTGCTAGAGTATAGTGGATGGTCTGAGACCGTTGGGCCGACACTGGCTGGGATAATTGTCACCCATCTCAGACCGTTGGGCCGACATTGGCTGGGATGGTTGTCACCCGTCTCAGACCGTTGGGCCGACATTGGCTGGAATTATTGTCACCCATCTCAGACCGTTGGGCCGGCATTGGCTGGGATTATTGTCACCCGTCTAAGACCATTGGGCCGACATTGGCTGGGAGTATTGTCACCCGTCTCAGACCGTTGGGCTGGCATTGGCTGGGATGGCTGTTTACTCATCTTAGGTGTAGGGATCGGCGCCGGTGTGGTCATTGGTGTTGTCATTCGAGTAGGTATTGGTCTTATCATCGGCATGGTCATCGGTGTTGTCATCGGTGTGGTCATCGGCATTATCATCGGCGTTATCATCGGCGTTATCATCGGCATTATCATCGGAGTTCTCATTGGTGTTATCATCGGTGTTGTCATCAGTGTTGTCATCGGTGTTGTTATCGGTGTTGTCATCGGTGTTCTCATTGGTGTTATTATATGCATTATCATTGCTGTTGTCATTGTTGTGGTCAATGGTCTTAGTGTATATTGCAAACATTATTTTTTTAATTGATCAAGGGCTACATCTAGACTGAAGATGGTATCTAGGCTTTTATCAAGAAGCATCTTGAGCCTTGTCGTATCCCCTATACATGTCCTGAATTCCTGTTTAATATTTGCTTCTTCGTGTTCAATCCACAGCCGATGTTTGGCTGGGTATTGGTTGACTACTGCTCCATACCTGACCTTCTGCTTTTTCCGGCTTGCCCATCCTTTGTAAATTGAAGCATCTAGACATTTCCATTTCCATGTCTTTCTCTGTTCATGCAACCAGGAACCTGCTTTTGAATGATTTGATATCAGCATATATTTGCAAAACTTTTTCATCGGACTTGCATTTGTTTGAGGGCCTCGGCGTTTTGGGATATGACGTGCAGAACAAGGAAGAGGATGCCTCGGAAACAGTATCAGCCTCCACGTTACGTTGTTTACCGGCATCAGTGTGGGGGTTGACGTCATTGTCGGTGTCAGTGGGGGTGTCCAAATCAATAACCATTCTGTCTGCATCCGTAGGGGCATCCAAATTGATAACCATTTTGTCATCATCCTGCACCTGAACCGAGGGTTTTTGAAGACCGGGTGGTTTCAGCATATCGAAACCACCAAACACAGTTCCTGCATATAAGTGTGATAAAATCTCATGTAGTCGTGCACCATTGAACCTACTACTGGGCCAAACAAATGCCGGTCCGCCATTTCCAGCATTGGAGGGGCCTGGTACTCCGGGTACTTCAGGATTGAATGCCAATCCACCCTTTCTGACATTGGAGGGGGCCGAGGGGCCTGCTACTCCTGGTACTTCAGGATCGTTTTTGACCAAATCACGAGCTGGTGATTTGGACTTGACCTCATCAGCAGGGGCGAGGCCAAATGTGAAAAGTCCCGCTGATTGATGTTTTAGTTAAGTGCAAGTTATAAAAAATAACTTACAGGGTACCACAGGGAAGTCCTTCAATGTCTTTAAAATGATCGGCTCTAAACACCAGAGTTGAGAGTGACACCAGCAAAGTTGATAGGGTGCTACATACTCCTGCTAGTTACTACATTTTACCGGATATTCGTCAACAAAGGTGCTTGATAATGAGCAGCAGTAGTAGATCTCACCTTTAGATCGAGCCATTGAGGTGTATTGACTGCAACAAATGCTGATGGCCGATATTCAACGTTGTTTGTTCAAGTTTGGCCAAAAAAAAAAAAAACACGTCGGAGAGTTTTTCACGGTGAATTCACCGATATTCTGAAAACTTTAACCAACAGATCCACCACACACACACAAATCTACAATGGCTGCCAAAAACATCAATTATCAAGGTGTCATCTACGAGATAAATGCACGTCTCACGGACGCCTTCACGGTCGTGAAGGCTGAATTTGACAGCAATCTCCGGAACCACATCATGTACCAGGTCACGCAGGAAATGGTAGGTTTTCTATCACAAGTTACTTCTGGACTCTAAATGCAAACCCTTGCAATACAGATCAAGGTTTCAGACGTGTGCAAAGCTGCAGAGTCCGAAGGTATCAAGATCCATATTCTGAGGCTCATCCTCAGTGCGGCCATAGAATACAAGGCCAACTATGACCCCAAGCGCCGTAAGTTGCCACGAATTCGAAGAATCAGCAAAGAAGACCCCAACATCACCAATGAGCCGGGGTATGTTGCCGGTAGGAAGACTCCGGAGTATGATGGACCAAGAACCGGTCCTGCTTGGTGGACCAATGAATATGGTGAGTTAATCTATTCAAATACTGACATGCCTACAGGGCTTTATTGACTACCTATGTCCAAACTAACCCAGTCAAACGCCTAAAACCTTTCCCGATGATGAGGAGTCAGCAACCCCCTCCTGAAAAGAAGCATGGGAGGAGCAACAAGGATGGGAAGGGGAATGGGAAGGAGGGGACCGGGAAGGGGAGGGGGAAGGGGAATGGGAATGTGAAAGGGAAGGGGAAGGAGCAGGAGGATGAAAAGGAGGATGCATCGGAGTCGGAGTCAGAGGAGGAGGTTGATGAATTGGAATCAGAAGAGGACGAAGAGGACGAAGAGGACGAAGAGGACGAAGAGGACGATCTGGAAGGGGATGATGATGATGATAAAGATGAACTTGAGGAGGAGGAGGAGGAGGCAATGGGGCAAGGGAAGAAGCCAAGGGGCCAGGACAAGGGGAAACAGAAGGAGAAGACGAAGGAGGAGAATGAGGAGAAAGAATTGAACAAGAACTTGACAGGAAAGGGTAAGGGGAAGGAGAAGGAGGTGGAGGTCATAGACCTCGAGATGACTGACATAGTCAAGGAGGAGTCCGATGAGGAGAGTTCGAAGAAGACACTGCATGAGGATGAGGTCATGCAGCTGGACGACATTCCAAACCGCCGATCAGGATCCAGGAGGCTGAAGAGATGACGAGAAGACCTGGCCAAAGAAGAAACACCGATCAAGAGGCGAAAGCAAACGGACGGGACAATTGGGCTTACGAGGGAACAGGTAAGTTAGCCTGCCGTTTCAAAGAATTTTTACTTTATTCTGGCACCTTTAGTGTTGCCGGCGTTGCTTCGACTGATGGCTTATGTTGGTTTGCCAGAAAGGTGCTAGGACGGCATGCACTCAATGCCATCGGCTCAAGACGAAATGTGTGTGGGATGGGAAAAAGAGGACGCCAGCTGAACCCGCCCATAAGACGTTCAAAGCCAACAAACCTAGGAGGGAATCGATGCCGACACAGCCACCACCGACACCGACACCGACACTGACACCAGGGCCAAGCATCATCAAGAAGAAGGTCACGAAGGTTATCCTTATTCCCCCTGCTAGTGTTGGGGAAGTTCGGTCTCAGACCGACCCAAACCCGGTTTAGACCGAACCGAAACCGCCGGTTTTGGTTTCGGTTTGGGAATTTCTAGCGGAGACTGAACCGTTCGGTCTCGGTTTGAGAGATTTGGCCGCGGGCCGAAACGGTTTCAAACTGAGTTTGAACCGCAAACCGATGGTCGCGAGTCAGCCACTTGGCTGACTTCCAAAGTCACCCAAAGTCCCTTCAACCACCAACAACGCCCCCAACGTACGCGAAACGAAGACGGTAGAGCACCCGAGGTCGACAAAACGGGCGGCGGGGTACTCCCTGCCGCCCTCGTATGTTTTTTATTTTTATTTATTCGAACTTAACTAACACTTTAACAAATTATAGGTTGACGCACCACCACCACCATCACCACCACCACCACCACCACCACCACCACGACGACGACGACGATTGCCACCACGACGGCCGCAACCACCAGGACCGCCACAACCACCAGGACCGCCACGTCGGACGCCAACAACAACGCGTCCAAGATGCGTGTGCACGCGTGAACAGGGTGGAGTGGGAGTCAGAGAGGTGGAACGAGCGGCGGGGGGTGGTGCATCCACCCCCGCTCCTTCGTGGTAAGTTATTAATATTCTTTCTTTTATTGATTTTATTCGTATATAAGGGAACGCGGCACCACACCACCACCACCATGCAACACCACCACCCACGCAACTGAGGGGAAACACACGCGTTGTACGCGTGTGTTTCCCCACCTCGCGAAGATCTGGCCATCAGGAGTAACCGCCCCCCAATCCCACCTCGCGAAGACGCCGGCCACGTCAATTGACGTGCACGGCTGTCTCGCGAGGTGGATACCACCACCACCACCATCACCTCGCGAAGACGCCGGCCACGTCAATTGACGTGCGCGGCTGTCTCGCGAGGTGGATACCACCACCACCACCATCACCACCACGCGCCTACCCAAACCGGCCAACACGGCAAACGCGGGTCCAACCCGCCTTCGCGCGAACAACGCGTGTGACGCGTCGGGGCACCACCACCACCACCACCACCACCACACCCAAATGACAACAGCCGAGGCCAAACACACGCGTTCAACGCGTGTGTTTCGCTAGGACAGGGCTGGGCAGCCCACCCAACCCCCAATCCCACCTCGTAATGAGGCCGGCCACGTCGATTGACGTGTGCGGCACTCTTGCGAGGTCAGATGGGAGTGAGGGCCCCCAGCCCATACGGTTCGCGGTCTAGACCGCGTCTGGACCGAAACCGAACCGATGTAAACGGTTTACATCGGTTTCGGTTTCGGTTTGGAAATTTGGAGCAGGAACCGAACGGTTCGGTTCCGGTTTTGGGCCTTTTTGCCCC
>OY741995.1:2309331-2366718 GCA_963555575.2 Hygrocybe coccinea | reverse complement strand
ACCCTATTGCCGTCGCAGAGTGTGTCACCTTTGCCTCCCCCGATCACCCAAAGGCGAGGCAAGTCGAAAGTAGTGTTGGGGAAGTTCGGTTCGGTCCGGTTTTGGGCCTTTTTGCCCCAAACCGGAACCGAACCGTTCGGTTCCTGCTCCAAATTTCCAAACCGAAACCGAAACCGATGTAAACCGTTTACATCGGTTCGGTTTCGGTCCAGACGCGGTCTAGACCGCGAACCGTATGGGCTGGGGGCCCTCACTCCCATCTGACCTCGCAAGAGTGCCGCACACGTCAATCGACGTGGCCGGCCTCATTACGAGGTGGGATTGGGGGTTGGGTGGGCTGCCCAGCCCTGTCCTAGCGAAACACACGCGTTGAACGCGTGTGTTTGGCCTCGGCTGTTGTCATTTGGGTGTGGTGGTGGTGGTGGTGGTGGTGGTGCCCCGACGCGTCACACGCGTTGTTCGCGCGAAGGCGGGTTGGACCCGCGTTTGCCGTGTTGGCCGGTTTGGGTAGGCGCGTGGTGGTGATGGTGGTGGTGGTGGTATCCACCTCGCGAGACAGCCGCGCACGTCAATTGACGTGGCCGGCGTCTTCGCGAGGTGATGGTGGTGGTGGTGGTATCCACCTCGCGAGACAGCCGTGCACGTCAATTGACGTGGCCGGCGTCTTCGCGAGGTGGGATTGGGGGGCGGTTACTCCTGATGGCCAGATCTTCGCGAGGTGGGGAAACACACGCGTACAACGCGTGTGTTTCCCCTCAGTTGCGTGGGTGGTGGTGTTGCATGGTGGTGGTGGTGTGGTGCCGCGTTCCCTTATATACGAATAAAATCAATAAAAGAAAGAATATTAATAACTTACCACGAAGGAGCGGGGGTGGATGCACCACCCCCCGCCGCTCGTTCCACCTCTCTGACTCCCACTCCACCCTGTTCACGCGTGCACACGCATCTTGGACGCGTTGTTGTTGGCGTCCGACGTGGCGGTCCTGGTGGTTGTGGCGGTCCTGGTGGTTGCGGCCGTCGTGGTGGCAATCGTCGTCGTCGTCGTGGTGGTGGTGGTGGTGGTGGTGGTGGTGATGGTGGTGGTGGTGCGTCAACCTATAATTTGTTAAAGTGTTAGTTAAGTTCGAATAAATAAAAATAAAAAACATACGAGGGCGGCAGGGAGTACCCCGCCGCCCGTTTTGTCGACCTCGGGTGCTCTACCGTCTTCGTTTCGCGTACGTTGGGGGCGTTGTTGGTGGTTGAAGGGACTTTGGGTGACTTTGGAAGTCAGCCAAGTGGCTGACTCGCGACCATCGGTTTGCGGTTCAAACTCAGTTTGAAACCGTTTCGGCCCGCGGCCAAATCTCTCAAACCGAGACCGAACGGTTCAGTCTCCGCTAGAAATTCCCAAACCGAAACCGAAACCGGCGGTTTCGGTTCGGTCTAAACCGGGTTTGGGTCGGTCTGAGACCGAACTTCCCCAACACTAGTCGAAAGGCAAGGGGAAGGCGAAGGAGGTGATCAATGTGGATGATGATTTGAGAAAATCATCCATTCCTGAGGGCTGTGAGTTTGAGTCAGTTCTTGAACAAAAATTTGCTGAGATATTACTGAAATTCAGCGACTCTTTACCCTGTCGTCTTCCACCCAACCCGAATGGATGCCCTTGGGAGGGTACACAAATCCAGTAGCTCGGACAGCTCCAATCAAGAGCTGCTATCAAGGATAGAACGTCTGGAGGCCGAGGTCCAGGCTGTCAAATCGAGCCGGATACAAGCTCTGGAGGCTGAGGTTCAGGCCCTCAAATTGATGATGGAAGGGTTCAGGGGGAGGATGGCAAAGGAGGAGACAAAGGTATTTGAATTGCCTTTGAAAAAGAAGGAACCATCGGAGGAGGCGATGCCATTGAGATCCCAGAGTGAGACAGAGAATGTCCAGATGGCTGGTCCATCCACATTGACAGACCAAAGGGAGCTCTGGAGTAGCAGAGAATGGTTGCCACTTCCAGTGAGACTCCGTGCAATGTCTGAACCTCTGGCCTCCAACAGACAGCGATTGACAGTGACCCCAAGCATGTCAATTTCCGAGGTCATCCGATCTCCATATTTGAGGTCCCCAGATAAATCTTTCCTCACATAGGCAGCTAGTTTGGCTAGGACAATTTCATGTATTCATATGTATGCAGCTGGATTCATGGAATGGATTGGGTTTGGATTTCTCATGTGCTCTCTAAATGAGTGAAGTAATTGGGTGAAGTTAAGCCTGAATGAGGAATGTTTGTGTGATATGTTCTGTGTTATCATTTTTACCAGAGTCTGGTTGTTATCGGTGTTATAATCAGCGTTGTCATAGGTGTTGTCATCGGTGTTGTCATCAGCGTTGTCATAGGTGTTGTCATCGGTGTTGTCATCAGTGCTATCATCAGTGTTGTCATCGGTGTTATCATCGGAGTTGTCATCGGTGCTGTCATCGGTGTTATCATCGGAGTTGTCATCGGTGCTGTCATCGGTGTTATCATCGGTGTTATCATAGGTGTTGTCATCAGTGTTATTATCGGTGTTGTCATCGGACTTGTCATCGGCGTGGTCATCGGTGTTATGTCATGGGCATTATCATAGGGTTGATCATCGGATCTGTCATCGGCGTTGTCATCGGACTTGTCATCGGAGTGGTTATTGGCATTTTCATTGGCAGATATAAATAAAGTTCATGTTCACATCTCTTGATAGTACACTTGTTGAACTGTTACCTACGTGCCTTTCTAGGGCTTTTTCTGGTACCCTGATCATCCAAATCTTTTATCAACTTCTCACCCCCCATCAGCTTCTGCTTCTTCGGATTCCTCTCTTTGCCATCACTGTCCTGAGGAGCCCCCCTTTTCAATGAACTCAATCCTTTCCTCAACTTTTCACACACAGCATCCAGCCTAGGCTTAACCTTTGTGAAGTCGAGCTTCGTCTTGATGATGTCTTCAAGGTTTGGCTCAACTCCTTCTTCATCCCCCTCCTCATCCCAAAAATGAGATCGAGCCATGTCTTGACTGAGAAGGCCGATGCTAAGCAACACTCCCTCGATAAACAGTCAGCTCCTATACGTCCCATCAGCTTTTAAATATGGCTATCTAGCCATTCCAAGTAAGCATTTCCAATCTTCACCGAGGAATGGACATTTTTTGGTGCTGTCGTGTGTTTGTACTTCCAAGTGGCCCAGTTTGGAGTTGACTTGGGGATAGGAGTAGGATTGGCATCATCCTAATTTAAATTTATATCAGCCCAAAGGGAATCCGGTCATACAAAGAATAAATTACCGGAAGTTGAGACACCATTTGAAGGCACCTTTGATACACTTGGTTATCCGATAGTGAACTTAGGTACTGGAACCTCTCCTCTGGATCAATGATGGATTCCGGAGGAAATGGGACGGTGAGCATCTTGGAACGGTGACCGTGATCTTTGTTGCTGGTATCTTCATCATCGTCTTCCTCATCTCCATCAAGTGCATCATCGGCAACAAAATGACCGTCAGCCTTTTGCTTTCCCTTATCGGCCTTCTGCTTTCCCGTGCCGGCTCTCTGCTTTCCCTTCATTGTCGTCATCTTCCGAACTGGACTCGCTATTGGAATCTGATGAGGAACCAGATTCACTGTCAGAAATGTCCTGTTGCTGAAGTTGGGAAGGTCCCGCTGCATTAGACTTTTGTTGAGCCTTCTTTCGAGATTTCCCAGATGTAGATGGGTTGGAGTTATCGATTTCACTGTTCCATCCCTTGAAGCCCCTGAATTCAAACATTGTCTTGACCTTTTTGTTTGCCTGCCTTTCATACCAAAAGTCAAGAACCAACAAAGCCTGCTGCTTGACTAGCTTTGAAGGATCCCGGAGTTGAAAGCTAGCCGGCAAATATTGTGGTGATATGTATTGATCTTGGCTGATGCTGAGATCTCCCCAAGGAACCGAAGCTGAGTTGTCACCAGACCGTAATTCTGATTTCACATAATATCAGAATGACCTTACTGAGAGCTGAGACACATACGATAATGCAAATTTAAAAAGTCCCTGATAAGGGATTTCATCTCCTCCAAATTTGGTCTTTTCATTCCTGGAAAGATGGGAAGTTTGGGGACACCTTTATCATCAAGATGAACTTTCGGTTGTTTTGTCTAGTGCAGGTCACAGGTATACCCGCAGGTTATGGGGCCACGGGTATGGGTTCCATGCAAGTTTTGTGCAAATCCCACAAAAAACATGCAAAAAACGTGTTTTTGAGGTAGTATTCGATTTCTGCAGGATTATATACTGATCGGATCGTCTTGATGTAAACTGGAGAACTGTTTAGAACACATTAGAGAGCATCCCTGCATTTTTTAGGGAATTTTAAGAGCTTCCAGTCCCATGGTATATGCAAGAAACAGTGAAAAAACACCAAAAAATGAGGTTTTTGGTGTTTTTATCCTCCAAAAAAATACAGGCAGTACCCGTGAGGGTACTTCACGGGTACTGTGGGTATCTAGACCCTAAACTTGGACTTTACCCGCACAGTACCCGTACCCTTAACCCTTAAGGGTACCTGATACCCCTGACCTGCACTAGTTTTGTCGGCTTCTTAGTCGTAGGTCCATCAGCTTCATCATTGCTACCTGAGTCATGTTTTCCTAGTAAATTCAGCCGAATGAGTTAGCCAATGCTAAGACCGATGCCGATATCAATGCCAACACCGACATCAACACTGATGCCGATGGAAACGCCGATGACCACACCGATGCCAATGGCAATCTGATGCTGACTGTATACCATCCAAATTTCCATTCCCCAGACAAACTAGGGACATTTTACAAAGGCATAATACTCACCCAGTTCTTCTGAGGCATATGCCTCCCATTCCGTCATCACTGATCCCTTTTGCCAATTAGGTTTAGCCTTCACAAATGACTCATGACCTAGCTCATCATTAAAGTCATGGCTGGACCAAGATTAGTTTAAAACAGGTAACCAAAGTTACATGAACCACATACGACGAAACCAACACATTGTCTGATGTGTCCCGAAATGCCGACAGCACGAAAACCCTCATCCCCAAGTCCTTATGCATTTATGTAGCGAATTCCTTGATGTATTGCACCGCATGTTTTTCAGCATTCCTAGGGACATCAGGTCACAAGTTCAGCCATGTCGTCGGGACATACAATATGAGAACCTACTTTTGCTGGACATGTACTGGAGGTCCTTTCGACTTCCACTCATCCAACAACCCCTGATACTTCTGGACTTCTTCTTCCGGCAACTCCTCACACACAGCCTTCAACCCAGCCTGGTACTTTGCCATCCATTGCTTGGTACCAGGGGTTGAGCCCGACAACTCAGACACTTTTCCCTCTACCTCCTCCCTCATCTCATGACCTACAACCTTCTTAAAGTTCCAAATTTGTCTATGGTTGTAAAGGGGCTTTCTGGTCCTACGACGTCCATTGTTGTAAAACCATTCCTTTATTTTCTAAAGGCTGAAATTAGCAAAATTAAATTTGGTTACCAGCTCTACTTGCAATGTATTCCAAGGGGGTCTCAGACCTCCCTTGTGCACCAACAATACTGGTGTGCACCTGTCTCATGGTTTTGGCACGTCCTTTTTTGTCTCCAGCCCTAAATTCCTCAAGTTTGCCTTTGAGGGTGGCAAGTTGAGTGGCAGTGAAAGAGGTTTCAGGCATTGTGGAATCAGGAAAGAGGTTTGAATTTGCAGGAGATGAGATGAGATTTAATAAATGATGAATTGTGTGCAGCTACTTGTCGATGTTGCAAGTTTGCCAAATTTGACTATACACCCATTTCAGAAATCGAAATTTCGTCAACCGACTTTCGACCGTCCACCTTTTATTTCCTCAATAATTTACACTCTCATCTGCGTATTCTTACCATTCCAATTTCTTTTTAAATTCTCCACTTCGTATTTATTTCATCTAACCGATTATTCAGCCATTGTCAAGTCGTTCAAAAGAAAGTCTGCTCCTCATGTTAGCAGAGTGACATTAAAAGAAGTGTTCACTGCTTGTGGATTTCAGACTCGAAGGAATATTGTCAACAGCCCTAGGAGCTCACATTCCTCTCCTACAAAAAGACAAAGAATGACTCAAGATTATTGTGAAGAACATAGCGATTACCCTCAAGATCTCCCACATATTGAGCCTCTAATATTGCCCAGCAATAATGTAAATATGACTTTCTACTTGGTCTCACACAGGTCCAACTGACAGTCATCTTCTTGGAGTCATCCAGCAATTATATGAGGGAATGGCTACCCCATAGAACAGAATATCTAGACCATATCCTGGCCAGGGAAGCACCTCCAGAAAGACAGATCTGCATGGGTTGTTGGACAGCCGAAGGCACATGGAAATGCTCCACATGTTTTGGTAGTCCTATATACTGCCAGGCATGTTGTGCAGATATCCATGAGAGGTTACCATGTCATCAGGTGGAAAAATGGACCGGTGACTACTTTACGCCTGCCTGGTTGATGGAAGTGGGAGTCAAGCTCCACCTAGGTCATGGAGGGCTGCCATGTCCAGCTGTCCGGAGTGACAACACCATTATTAATGACACCGAGGATTGCATTGTCAATGCTGACATCGGCATCAATGCCAGTACCAACACCGACACCGACGCAAATGCCGATAACAACGCCGATAACAACGCCGATGATAACACCAATGATAACGCCGATGACTATGCCGATGATAACCCCGACAACACCGATGATAACGCCGATGCCGATGCCAATGACAATGCCAAAAGATCAGTTCATTGTAAAAATACTGAAGAACCAACCAGGCCCTTTTCATTGCAAAGCTTTCCAGATTCACCAAAAGACATTGATAAGACATGTGAAAGTGTTATGGTGGTGGTGGACAGCTCAGGTATCCATCGTCTGGTCATCTGATGGTGTGAATGTAGAGGAGCAGCTGGACGTGATATTCAGTTGCTTGATGTTGGCTTATATCCCGCAACATCAAAAAAGCCCCAAACTGCATTCACATTCCAAGTCCTTGACGAGTGTCTCCTAGGCAACTTGGAATGTAAAACCGCTTGCCAGGCATTTCATTCTAAATTACTCCGGCTTACCAGCTCACCATTTCCTCACACTGTCCTGGTATGTAATCTGATTTATTCACCGGTAAATTTTGATTGACAACCTATCAGAACTGTTACCGTGAATTACTAAGATGTACAAGGCAATGGAGAAATCTGAAGGCCCAGAAATGGAATGGATTTGGCCAACATGACAACCAGGAACCAGGACCTGGCCAACTCACGATGACATGTCCTGCTTGTCTGCAGCCTGGTCTCAACTTGCCAGAAGATTGGAAAAACAGCAAAGGGGATACCGGCAGCATTATGCCTTCATTCGTGATGGATGGAAATTTTAAAGTAGAACACATGAAGATGCGGAGGCCTCTGGATGATGTTACTATCGCCGATGGTCATGGGTTTATGGTTGGGGAGGATAGATATAAAAAACATATCCGAATAACCAAAGAGGTCATACTGGTAAGTTCTATTGAATGAATTAATGTCTAGGAAATGTTGAAAATTTTAAATATTTCAGAAGTCAACATGCAATGAACATAGGGCAGTGAATCAGGCTAATTCTCGAAAACAAAATTTGGATGCGACCGGTATTGGTGCACTGGCCTGTGCTCGTCATGGATGTTTTGTTCCACATTCAGTTGTCGATTTTCAGAAGGGTGAAAGGTAATTTTTTATCTGATGTTGTCAAGTTCACCAATGCCGATGACGGCATCGGCGTTCAGACCATCGCCGATGATGGAGGTGTCACCAATGCCGATGCATCGGACTAGTTTGCCATTCCTTCTACATCCAATACCAAGTATTTTGCCAATATACTAACAATGATTCCATTCCAGACAAATGAACATGGACTACGCCCTCTCAGAAGTTCTCAAGTGGAGCTCTGGTTTCAAGACCATCCTGCTCATCTATGATATTATGTGCCAATATGGCAAGCACCTCCAAGAGAGATTGAGTCAAGGTCCTTATCTGCATACTCCTGAAGGGATCAAAATCAAGAAAGGAATCGGCCTGTTTCACATTATGGGTCATCAAGATCAATGCCATCCCTGATACAGCCCTCAATTTATCGAAGGTGCTGGCCAGGTTGACAGCGAAATATTGGAATCATTATGGGCTCCCCTTGATCATATTGCCAAGAGCACAAGGACCATGTCTGCTGCATCCCGTCAGGAAACGATCGATGCTCACATGAACAACTCCAACTTCAAGAAACTCATCAGAATAGGTCTGTATTCATTGTCATTTGTATAAACCTAGCATCTGGAATTTATAGGCCTTCGTGGTCGCAGGTCCAACATTGATCAAAAAATATCGCAAAGCCCTCATTGGCATTGCCAGTAGCAAATCGGCATTGGATGACCTTGTTTCGACAGCTGACGCCGACCTCACTCGGAAATGGACAAAAGAGGCGAAAAGAGCTCAAAAATACCGGGATCGAGACGAGTCGGCAATGGACATCTATGATGCCAAAACATCTAAAGGTAATTCTGAGCCATCCGATATGAAATCATCTCTCAGCCGGTGTCTAGGACCCACGAAAGAAGAAAGAATCCTGGAACTGACCCTAAATGAAAAGACGAATGGCCTGATGAATGGCACCATCGCCTGGCTATCCTCTGGACTCAAAATTTAGGAGACACAGTATGTAACATATCAATGATGAGGTTCCAATTGCATTGACAGTCTTGGATTGCATTTCAGACTCTCACTAGCTTATGAGGAGAGAAGGCTTGGCCGGAAACCATCACCGACAGCTAAGCTTTCCATGGAGGACAAAAGACGCCGATTGAGAAACAGAATTGACCAGTTTCACAAGTCATCGGTGAAATTCATGGATTCCGACCTCATCGATGAAGAGATGATGCCAGATGTCGATCCGCTACAATCTGACTCAGATTCCGAATCATCGGACAATGGAAGTGACAATGAACGTGAGCCAGAAACAGACAATCCATTCATCAACCATCAACGCCGGCAATCCTGGGATCAAGATTCTCCAACAAAGACCAATTTATTCCTTCCTTCCAACCTTCAGTTATCGGCATTCAACGCATCAGCAAGCAAACTGATTTCTGCAGAATTGAAATTGAGAGAAGCTCAAGCAGACAGCGCCCTTCACCAAATTCGAAGTTGTTTAGGTCACAAAGCGTATCTATTCTGGAAAAATGTTCGATTGGCATCGGGGACAAAGCAGAAGACAAGGGCTTGGAAAGAGGTTTATTCTGTGGAAGCCCATGTCAAGCACCATGCAAGAGTTTATTGTCTTGCCCGAAAAGCCTTAGTCTCTCTGGGGGCATCTCCCAAGACATTGGAAAGGTATAAGTTGCTTAGGCAAGATGAACTCACAGCTACTACTGCTTTGGTGGATCTGAAACAACCAGGGCAAAAAAACAAGTCATTAGCGTGGTTTTGGAACATGGATATAGACCAGGACATTGCTGGCAATGACTGGATGGAAGAATGTGAGTGTTCCCCTCCTTCCAATCACAGTTTTTTTAATTTGAGTCAGTCTATTGGGTTTAGTGCTGCCAAAGTTCAGTTCAGTCCAGTTCAGACCCTTTTTTTGTGAACCCTGAACTGAACTCGGAGTTCAGTTCAGCTAAGTTTCTGAACTGAACTGCAAAATTCAGTTCAGTTCAGTTCAGCCTAGGCTATGAACCCTGAACTCTTACTATATAAGGCAATTGGTTCAGTTCAGACATGAATTTGACTGAACTGAACTCTTTAAGTGGTTCAGTTCAGCCAAGAGGCCTGAACTGAACTGAACTTCGGGTTCAGTTCAGGGTTCGAACCGAGTTCGGATCAGTTCAGAACTGAACTTTGGCAGCACTAATCGGGTTCACTGGCTACGGTTGAATGCCAATTTTTGCCAATGGACAGAGGAATTGACATTGGTCAAGAAGGAAATGGAGTGGACCATTAGGTTCTTCCAAATCAAAGCTGAGACTTGGAGAAATCGAATGGAGTTGGTCATCGGACATGGATCATTGGGAAAACGATGTTATGCTGCAAGGCAAGCGCCTATGTGGGATCAATTTGCTACACAAGCAGAAAGCATGTTTGGGATTTTCCTAAATACATAATCATGTACCATGGTATTGCTTAAGGCATGTAAATTAACAGCTAGTCATCCATCGGCGCTGATGTTGTAACACTTTTTAAATAAACGTAAATAGAAGACACCTCTGACTTCAACTGCAATATCCCAGCCAACTAGTCCAACAAGCTTGAAATGTCGAAATGCATTGAATGCCAGCAACTCCTCAACCTTCTAGCACGTCACGTTCGGTCGGCGATCTGGGCAATGGCAATAACTTGGGATGGCATGTCTCCAACACAACGAGAGACTTGGCTTTCAAACATGCAGAATGAACTTGTGAGTGAAATGACTAATTCTATTGAAATACACTCCATTCGTTGCAGGCAACAGCAACGATGTGCATCGGAATGGCTCAACTTGGAGGGATCATTTTGGAAATACCGGAAATTATCCAGGGAACGGCAAAAGCGATATACAGTTATAGCCTGCCATATGTATGGGAGAAGCTTCTCTTTACACAGGAACTCCCGATTGAAGGCTTAGCACAGCACTTCGTGCAAAAGCATCTTCATGCTGGGCAATGGTGGCGAGAAGAGCAAGGATCAGTGGCCAATGGCGCAAAGGACATTCTTATCATGTTTGCCGGATATTTTTCAGCAGTCGCCTTGATGGAGGTAATATTTATGTTTCCATTCATTGTATTTTTCACGGTAGAATCATTCACAGGAAGAGACGGCTGCTAGTTTTTGGATGGCTTATGAATCGGTAAAGGAAGGTGGAATTTCGGCAAAGGAAGACTTTGTAGATTTTTCCGGACTTTGGCAGGTAAAATATGTTCTGCATCCATGCCTTCAGGCTTCTTAGCCCTCCATTCCTTTGTACAGGTACTCGAGGAGACCCACAAGGAACTCCGAGAAATGCCGGTTTTTCATCCTGCACGAAAAAGCCCAACCCCGGTGGCATCGACTAGCAAATTGGCTCCGGATGTTCCCCCTATAACGACATTAGATGATGTTCTGAAGACACGGACCTCAGCCAACCCCGATGCAATGGATGCCGATGAATTCCAGGATAAAAAGACAGGCAAGTCCGATGGTAAGCAGTGCTTGACTGAGCAATGCCCTCAAACAGCAGTTGAACATTTCCGAATAGCCGTCCCTCTCCTGCCACGATTACCATCATCATTTGTGTCAAGTTTGTCTGGCGAACAAAAGGCCGAACTTGCCAAGTACCTCGAGACCATCCAGGCTCAAGTGGTAGAGAGCTACCAGATTGTTAGAACACAGACACTGGATAAAATTGAGGATGGTAAGATGTTGCAAGATAGATGGTGGAGGTTGATGGATACAAGAATGGAGATGTCAAGGGGAATTAATCCAATGTATCAATAATTCTATATTAGACCAAGTCCAATCAGCATTTGATCAGTGCAATTGGCATGTGTCAAGTCCGATCAGTGTATGTCAAGTCTGATTGGCATTTAACCAGTCCGATTCCCATTTGGCAACTTCTATCAATGTTTGGCAAGTCCTATCGGCGTTTGACAAGTCCTATTGGTCTTTGGGAGCTCCTATCGGTGTTTGTCCACTCCAAAGCGGCATTTTTTGGTGCCAATCAGCGTTTGTTTACTCCGATCAGTGTTTCCCCACTCCAATCGGTGTTTCCCTACTCCGGTCGGTGTTTCTCCACTCTGATTGTTGTTTTTGGATTATTAGGCCATTCTCTTGGGTCTGAACAATGCATTGCTATACATTGGCTTGATCTTCTACCACCTGTCTGCCAATTTGATCTAATGTCATCCAAGGAACCACCAGCACCCCTACCCTCTCATGTACATTGTCTCTCATATAAAATGCAAGACATACCCGTTCACCTGATATCCTAAACACCCCATGCCTCAAAATTCTTCCCCCAAGATGGACGAGTGTTCCGGAATTGTATTGCAATTCTAGTCCAATGTTCGGTAATTCTAGGACAGCGTCCTTGTATGGTCCAATGGTTGCCAAAATATCATACCATTCTGCTCTCGAATTGTTGTCTCAATGCGCCGGTGTTTCCCGATTGCTGACCACTGACATCCCATTGAACACCGATGGCCACTGGTTGATGACTTCAGTTAACGAAGGTTCTTTTGCCAGATGTCGAAGCCTCTCTCGGCCACACATGTACAATTCTGGATGTGTAATGGCGAGGGTTGCTGATATGAGTGCAATTGATTCACAGACGGCTTTGAGCCATGTGTCGGCATTTGAGTCATTCAACGCCGATGATATCACAACCGGTTCATGGTTCATCTAGAACATGTGTGTCGGTCTTTGTCTCCACTTAATGTATGGCTCACTCACATCGTGTCCTTGTCGAAACCAAGCAGGAGACAGTTCAACTGATCTCGGCGTCATCCAAACACATCCAGCTTCATTGAGGAATACTTTTGGGTCCAACCTCCAATTTTTCTTCATTCCTGGCTTCATGCTTTGTCATAAAGGGCCTTCCATGTGCCTCATGGTCGTGGCGAGTATCGACTACTGACACCATATATATGAATTCTGGAATCATACATCACAGGACTTACTTGTCTTGTTGGCGTCAACATATCAGGAAGATACCAACAGAGTATCCTCCCATGCCGATCTCTTATGGTCATGGGTGTATCGACCTTGCGAGGTGGATTTGCAATCAATGGATACCGGGATGTGAGAGCTGCCTCCTTTACAGTGTTGAATCCAGTGGGTTTTGGACCCAGCCTGGTTGAATACCGGTCAGCATCCCAAGGCAAAGTTACTGGAAATCATATTGAGTACTTGGAACTATATTTGAGCTATATCTTTGCTGGGATTTTGGTATGCTATGACCAATTGATACACCAGCAGCTCACAATCACAAACTACCTGTGTACTGAATTCCAGAGGTGGGAGAATTAACCGGACATGAGGTGATGGTTGGGATATTTGCTGGTTAAATTTGGCAATGAGATATGATGATATGTTGTCCATAAAGTGGAGGATTGAAAGGGATGCAGGGAGGTGGCTCATGTTTGAGAAGGAAGAATTGATTAACGTTAATAATGCAGTTGAATGAGTGATGTTGATTACCAATCTGAGCATTACACACCAGTAGTAAAAATAAAAAACCCCCATGCAAGCCCATCGGCGTTGAAATAGTGATAGTCATGCTATCCAATGTCAACCCATTGGTTCAAGGCTGGCGAAAATGATAAAATCCGCAACGCCGTTGCCGATGATCACACCGATGATGGCACCGATGATAACACCGATAACTACTCCAATGACACCACCGATAATAACACCGATAATAGCACCGATGATAACAACGAATAAAGCACCGATGATAACACCGATAACTACTCCAATGACACCACCTATGATAACACCAATGACAAAGCCGATGATAATACCGATGAGAACGCCAATGATAACACCAATAACAACGCCGATGAGAACGCCGATGATAACACCAATAACAACGCCGATGACAACACCGATGATAACACCGATGAGAACTCTGATGATAACGCCGATGATAACGCCGATGATAATGCTGATGACCACACCAATGACAACACCGATGACCATGCCGATGATGAGACCAATACCTACTCGATGTTACGGATCGTCTACGGGACGGCTCCGACAACAAACAAACTCAACAGGATTCAGACGATGAGAGAGAAAGGGGAGTTTATTAACAATCCAGTGGGATAAACCAGACTAAACGTAAAGTACAATGTACATACAGCAATGATATATAAAGAAACAAACTTGAGGGGAGACAATACTCTATCGTCCAATGGCATAACTCCCTCTTATCTCCAGCCAATGGCATTAAGCTCTCTTATCTTGGATGAGTGAGCGCGATGTGATTGGATGATAACCAGACATGTGATTGATCATACATGTGGTGATGTCAAAGCACGAGAACTTGGGACCGAAGGACCGGTAGCCAATGGGATCGTGGGACTTGGCACTTTTCCGTGGGAAAGTGGTCGTGGGAATTGAGCGATGAGTAAGCAGGGCGAAAAGGGGGGAAAAGGTAACAATACCCCCCCCACAAGGTTCACGTCCACGCGAACAAGAATGTTACGATTTTTGCCTCTTTGCCCCTGTCTTTTGCTTTGACAGCACGTGATACTGTCATGAAAATACGTCACCCCCTATACATTTTTCCTTACTTTCCCATATTTTCATGACGATCCTCTCCAGCTCTCGGACTCACGACTTATTTCTCACACGACATGCGGAGCGGGGCGAAGCAATACAATTACATCCCCTCGAAGGGGACAGAACACAACGGACAAGTTACAACTACAACTCCCCTAGAGGGAGTACGACTATAGACATGTTCCCCGAAGGGGAACACTACTCTACGATAAACGGATCCTCTTCGGATCCCACGGCCTCAACTCCGGATCCCCCGACACACCCCGTATCGACCAAGAGGGAACCTTCATCGATCATGCCCTGAACGGCATTCTCTAACGCCTTCTCGACCGCTGCCCGACAGTTCCGAGTGAACCGATCAGCAAGACCGAAGCGATAACGAGGCTGGGACTTACGATACCCCAGCCAGAGGTCGTCTTCGGAGTCCGCCCATGAGACCGTCTCGAGCGACGGCATCGAGGCTGACGGTACCGGAGAGGGGAGGAACGCATCGTCCAACGCTAGAAAGGGACCAACAATCATCAGAACATAATCAACGACCAGAAGAAGACCAAATACTCACCGTACGGGTTTTCCAATAACTCGCACAGAAGCCTCTTGTTGCGTACAGGAAGTGGGCAACACTCCGTGCGATGCTTCGCCTTCCCGCAAGCGAAACACCGACCAGTAGCCCAATACAAATCCCGATCAGCGTCCGAGAGTGAGAGGGCGTAGTGATGCGTAATACAATTAACCGCGATAGGGGGGGTTGGAGAGAACAGAGCGGACGTCTTGAAGAACGTAAGACGGTGAGAAGAGTGGGGATACATCGCATGCTGAAGAACGAAGGCCAAAGGACAACAGGGCTTTATACCGCCAGCATGCCTTCACACATTCAACCTTCCGCTCACAGAATCCCACGATCCATCCACGTGACCAGAGGTTGAAATCCCCAACTCCCACGCTGTCTCTTTCTCCATCAAACCACCATCACACAACGCCCAGACCCTTAACCATGATCGAACCAATGACCACCGCGATCCTCATCTTTTTTCTCATCCTTATTCTCATTCTGGCTTCATTACTATGGGGAATACGACAGACTTACGACATCGCCGACCCTGAAGTCCCCCTGACCACCGTCGTATTCCACCGGCCTCCCACGATCAACGACGACGCGTCACACGGCAACGATAACCCTTACGACGAATGGGGAAACTGTGATGACGCGTACCACGAAACATACGAATCCACTGACGCGTCCACACGCCGAGACGGCACGATTACGAATCGCAGCAATGCCGAGGGCAATGCGATTACGAGGCAGGAACAACACAGACGCGTCAGCCCTCCGACCCACCGTACGACGAAAAGCGAGTCATTCTTGCTGCGACTCACCGATACTGCGGAGGGAGAGGAAACGTATAAAAGACATCGAAGTACCGGTAGTTTACTTTAACTTTGACCTCCTGTACCATCTCCTAGTAGTTGTACAACGACGCCGATAGAAGTTCAAATTGAAACCCTTACCACCTTTCATTCTCAAACCTTATCCCTGAGTCTCGAACGTCTGATCGAGTCTCACGTATAAGCGCTCATATCCTCAATAACATCCAGTCGCCCCCACGCTAACAGCACCTAGCTGTCAGGCCGACCTCCGATCTCCGACATCGTGCAACCCTTTGAGCGACACCAGATAGCGCGGCTACTAGTCGTGACAGATACCCATTGACCTCTACATTTCCACGAAGATGTGCCAAGTCCCACGCTCTCATTGGACGATACCTTGTTACCGAACTCTTGGGTTGACCCCATATTCCCATTGGATGACTTGAAGATGCATAATCATTCATGCACAACCAGGAGCTGAAGGAACCTAAAGACGATACAATCCGAACCTGACCATTCTGTTCTTGTCACAACCCATGACCAGTGTGCATACCCAGAGACAAGAATACTCCACGACCCAACCACCGATCATACCCAGCAATCGGAATACTCTGGTTCTCCGCCGACCGATCGTATGTCCACACCATATGCTTATGACATTGTTATTGTTCTTTCACAATTCACCTACACAGTTCCTTGTGCCTGTCACAGATGAATGAATAGCCTTGTGCCTGATGACCGATTGACTTTCCTATTTTGAAGAAGACCGACACGTCATCCCGAGCCTCATGGTTACCTTTGACGCCCAGCTCATTGCCACAATTGTCATATGTTCTATTGGCATCTCCACCCTTATGGGCGTCTATGTCTATGCAACCTATATTCGGATAACACAACCTCCCCAACAATGACTCAGATATCGGATCCGTCATAGTTGCTGACAACTGATGACTCCTTTGACCTATCTTGGCTGACCATCTTGTTCTTCTTCACACGTCACCTCCACATTCATTCACTTTCTTCTCATCAACTGACCGCCGGTGCTCAGCTAACAACCCGAACTCGCATGTATGACAAGTTCCCTTGATGCTCCACAAAGACTTGCATTCCGACATGTTTCATCACCTTTGTGTACCAGTCCACTGGTCAAGAATATCCACACCTAGTCGACATCCCAGTCATCCAGTACCCTGTAGCCAAGAAGGGTTATATGAAGCACCCTTGCTTATCGTACTGCAGGAACCACAGTTGCTGGTGTATGATTACCAGTGTTCATTGCATCACCCCCATCATGGTTCTTCCCCATTCAGTGATTCACCTTCTCCCCTGCCTCCAATGATGAAGCATCATGTTCACCTTTCCATCCTGATCCCACATACACATACTCATAGTTGTATGCTGCTATTGTCTAGGCATCCACTGCCAATGCAAACCATTAGGAAGACGAACCAATCTCATCATTCCCAAACTAGGAACTCAGCCACATGACATCCACATGGCTGCCTCATGTTCACCATATGCCTGCTGATGCATCCACTCATGGATTGTTTCACCTCCTTACCATGAGGCATCCATGAGGCGCAGGGTCTGGACCCTTGATTGCTCCGAACCATTTCCTTGCAATCACTACCTGAAACACTGATGGACATGCTGTATCTGCAGGACAGCCTTATTGTTCTTGCATTTCTCTCAGTTTGTACATACAGACCTGGTAGTCTGTCTTTCATGGCAATTCCCTAACTCTTTTGTATTTTAACCTTCATCTTCGAACTGTTCCTCTTTTTCCCTTCCCTTTCCTCACGTTTAGTCTGGTTTTCTCTCCCTGGTTCGCTTTCCTAGACTCTCTCCCTCCCCCAGACTGCTACTTGCTGTATAGTAGTGGTAGACCATGAATACACCTTTCCTCTTGTGTTTCCTCTGGTCTGATCTTGTTTTAGTTGGTTGTTGCTGGAGCCCGCTGATCTAGTGATCCATAACACCATCCCAGCCAATGTCAGCCCAATGGTCTGAGACGGGTGACAATTATCCCAGCCAATGCCAGCCCAACGGTCTGAGACGGGTGACAATTATCCCAGCCAATGTCGGCCCAACGGTCTGAGACGGGTGACAACCATCCCAGCCAATGTCGGCCCAACGGTCTGAGACGGGTGACAACCATCCCAGCCAATGTCGGCCCAACGGTCTGAGACGGGTGACAACCATCCCAGCCAATTTAGGCCCAACGGTCTGAGACGGGTGACAATAATCCCAGCCAATGTCGGCCCAATGGTCTGAGACCATCCACTATACTCTAGCACTTGACTCGGCCCACCAGTCTCACATGGTACATATGTCACTTCTCAGTTGCCCCGTCAAGTACCTAACAATAATATTTTCTTGGCCCATCTCGGCTGGCCCGACTCAAACCCAATATTGTCACCCTTAGTTGCCTGGTCACATACGGGTTAAGTCATGGCATGGTGTGCTTATAGCAGACCATGCCATGACTTAACCCGACTGTGACCAGGCAACTAAGGGTGACAATGTTGGGTTTGAGTCGGGCCAACCGAGATGGGCCAAGAAATTATTATTGTTAGGTACTTGACGGGGCAACTGAGGAGTGTCATATGTGCCATGTGAGACCGGTGGGCCGAGTCAAGTGCTAGAGTATAGTGGATGGTCTGAGACCGTTGGACCGACACTGGCTGGGATAATTGTGACCCGTCTCAGACCATTGGGCCGACATTGGGTGGGGTGGTTGTCACCCGTCTCAGACTGTTCGGCCGACATTGGCTGGCATGGTTGTCACCCGTCTCAGACCGTTGGGCCAACATTGGCTGGGATGGCTATCACTCTTCTTAGGGGTAGGGATTGGCATCAGTGTTGTTATCGGTGTTGTCATTGGTGCTGTCATTGGTGTTGTCATGGGTGCTGTCATAGGTCTTATCATCGGCATTATCATCGGTGCTATCATCGGTATTACCATCGGCTTTGTCTTTAGTGCTATCATCGGTGTTATCATCGGCATTGTCATCGGTGCTATCATCTAGTGTTGGGGAAGTTCGGTCTCAGACCGACCCAAACCCGGTTTAGACCGAACCGAAACCGCCGGTTTCGGTTTCGGTTTGGGAATTTCTAGCGGAGACTGAACCGTTCGGTCTCGGTTTGAGAGATTTGGCCGCGGGCCGAAACGGTTTCAAACTGAGTTTGAACCGCAAACCGATGGTCGCGAGTCAGCCACTTGGCTGACTTCCAAAGTCACCCAAAGTCCCTTCAACCACCAACAACGCCCCCAACGTACGCGAAACGAAGACGGTAGAGCACCCGAGGTCGACAAAACGGGCGGCGGGGTACTCCCTGCCGCCCTCGTATGTTTTTTAT
The DNA here is from genome assembly GCA_963555575.2 of Hygrocybe coccinea. NCBI lineage: Eukaryota > Fungi > Basidiomycota > Agaricomycetes > Agaricales > Hygrophoraceae > Hygrocybe > Hygrocybe coccinea. The sequence continues at coordinate 2,347,711 of OY741995.1, read as the reverse complement.
TTTTATTTATTCGAACTTAACTAACACTTTAACAAATTATAGGTTGACGCACCACCACCACCATCACCACCACCACCACCACCACCACCACCACGACGACGACGACGATTGCCACCACGACGGCCGCAACCACCAGGACCGCCACAACCACCAGGACCGCCACGTCGGACGCCAACAACAACGCGTCCAAGATGCGTGTGCACGCGTGAACAGGGTGGAGTGGGAGTCAGAGAGGTGGAACGAGCGGCGGGGGGTGGTGCATCCACCCCCGCTCCTTCGTGGTAAGTTATTAATATTCTTTCTTTTATTGATTTTATTCGTATATAAGGGAACGCGGCACCACACCACCACCACCATGCAACACCACCACCCACGCAACTGAGGGGAAACACACGCGTTGTACGCGTGTGTTTCCCCACCTCGCGAAGATCTGGCCATCAGGAGTAACCGCCCCCCAATCCCACCTCGCGAAGACGCCGGCCACGTCAATTGACGTGCGCGGCTGTCTCGCGAGGTGGATACCACCACCACCACCATCACCACCACGCGCCTACCCAAACCGGCCAACACGGCAAACGCGGGTCCAACCCGCCTTCGCGCGAACAACGCGTGTGACGCGTCGGGGCACCACCACCACCACCACCACCACCACACCCAAATGACAACAGCCGAGGCCAAACACACGCGTTCAACGCGTGTGTTTCGCTAGGACAGGGCTGGGCAGCCCACCCAACCCCCAATCCCACCTCGTAATGAGGCCGGCCACGTCGATTGACGTGTGCGGCACTCTTGCGAGGTCAGATGGGAGTGAGGGCCCCCAGCCCATACGGTTCGCGGTCTAGACCGCGTCTGGACCGAAACCGAACCGATGTAAACGGTTTACATCGGTTTCGGTTTCGGTTTGGAAATTTGGAGCAGGAACCGAACGGTTCGGTTCCGGTTTGGGGCAAAAAGGCCCAAAACCGGACCGAACCGAACTTCCCCAACACTACTATCATCGGTGTTACCATCGGCGCTATCATCGGTGTTATCATCAGTGTTGTCTTTGGCATTGTCATTGGTGCTATTATCAGCATTGTCATTGGTGTTGTCATTGGTGTTGTCATTGGCGTTGGCATTGACATTGGCATTGGCATTGGCACAGCTCCAATGGAAAGGCCGATCAGATTGGCATTTGTTGGGTGACAACCCATGTTCAAATCTCAATGCCCTGTTGGATAAATATCCTTCTCAATCTACACAATGTACTTGTTATGCTACAGCCAGGAGATTGTGTCCCCAGTGTGAAGGACAGATATGGCTGTATTGCAAAACTCCGATGCATCGGTCATCGGATCGGCGTTTGTTGGCAGATGACCCATGGTCAATTACCGATGCCCTGTTGCCTAAATATCCCTGGCAATATAAACAATTTACTTGCCATGTTACAGCCAGGTCATTAGTGTTCTCAGTGGTCAGCTCGGAGTTTTATGTATTGTCCAAACTCCGATGCATCGGTCATCGGATCGGCGTTTGTTGGCAGATGGCCCATGGTGAATTACCAATGCCCTGTTGCCTAAATATCCTTGGCAATATAAACAATTTACCTGCCATGTTACAGCCAGGACATTAGTGTTCTCAGTGGTTAGCTCGGAGTTTTAGATATTGTCAAAACTCCGATGCATCGGTCATCGGATCGGCGTTTGTTGGCAGAAGACCCATGGTCAATTACCAATGCCCTGTTGCCTGAATATCCTTGGCAATATCAACAATTTACTTGCCATGTTACAGCCAGGTCATTAGTGTTCTCAGTGGTCAGCTCGGAGTTTTATGTATTGTCAAAACTCTGATGCATCGGTCATCGGATCGGCGTTTGTTGGCAGAAGACCCATGATCAATTACCAATGCCCTGTTGCCTAAATATCCTTGGCAATATACACAATTTACCTGCCATGTTACAGCCAGGGCATTAATGTCCTCAGTGGTGAGGTCAGACTTTGATGTATTGCAAAACTCCGATGGCTGATGCCATCGGATCGGCATTTGTTGGCAGATGACCCATGGTCAATTATCAACGCCCCATTGCCTAAATATCCTTGGCAATACACACAATTTATTTGCCATGTTACAGCCGGGTAATATGTAACCCTCAGCACTGAGGTTGGAGATTGATGTATTGCAGAACTCCAATGCATTGGCTCATCGGATTGGCATTTGTTGGAGGACAACCCATATCCATTTAATCATTTCCAACTCCTCAAATATCCTTGTCAATATTCATAATTTATCTGCCGTGTTAGAATCATGAACCTTCCTCTGCTCAATGTTGGCCAATGTCAGCTCTAGTGCTACTTCATTTCTCAACTCAAAACACACAATTAAATCGACCAACATTCATAGAACACTATAGATACACACTCCCATTTACCACATCCCTTCTTAGACCACCAATAGTGGCCCACTCCTCAAAGCAAGTGGTCAAAAAATCGCTCAGAAAGCAGTCAACAGGCGCTCACTCAACATGCTTCCCTTGACTCCTCATGTTTCCCCCAACCTCCTAGCACCACTCTATCATGGACAGGCTATTACTGACATTCTACATGAAAGTCTCAAGGCCTGAGAGCATTTGGTCCAGTCAAATCTCTTGACAGAGCACAAAAGTGCGAAAAATACCTGGGTGATCATGGGGAGCATCTGGGAGGTTAAACTCTGTTCCTGGCATCCCCACAACAACATGAGAATGTCTGTACAATATACAATGCCCCAAATGACAGGTTATAGCACCTGAGAACACCTGTGTAAGCTTGGGACAGCAGAAGGTTAAAAAAGTGCGAAATGTACTTTGCTAGTGACAAGGAAGGATAGGGAGGCTTCAGTGCTGCCAATAGATAGAGGTGTGAGCTGAGATATTGCCTGCAAAGTTGTGGAATTGAGGGTGGAACAGAAGTTGAGATATTGAGGCATTATTATTCAGAGGTGCTTCCCAAATGCATGCCTATGAACTCAGATTCAATGCCATTTGTACACCAAATGCCAATCCGATGAGCCAATGCATTGGAGTTCTGCAATACATCAATCTCCAACCTCAGTGCTGAGGGTTACATATTACCCGGCTGTAACATGGCAAATAAATTGTGTGTATTGCCAAGGATATTTAGGCAATGGGGCGTTGATAATTGACCATGGGTCGTCTGCCAACAAATGCCGATCCGATGGCATCAGCCATCGGAGTTTTGCAATACATCAAAGTCTGACCTCACCACTGAGGACATTAATGCCCTGGCTGTAACATGGCAGGTAAATTGTGTATATTGCCAAGGATATTTAGGCAACAGGGCATTGGTAATTGATCATGGGTCTTCTGCCAACAAACGCCGATCCGATGACCGATGCATCGGAGTTTTGACAATACATAAAACTCCGAGCTGACCACTGAGAACACTAATGACCTGGCTGTAACATGGCAAGTAAATTGTTGATATTGCCAAGGATATTCAGGCAACAGGGCATTGGTAATTGACCATGGGTCTTCTGCCAACAAACGCCGATCCGATGACCGATGCATCGGAGTTTTGACAATATCTAAAACTCCGAGCTAACCACTGAGAACACTAATGTCCTGGCTGTAACATGGCAGGTAAATTGTTTATATTGCCAAGGATATTTAGGCAACAGGGCATTGGTAATTCACCATGGGCCATCTGCCAACAAACGCCGATCCGATGACCGATGCATCGGAGTTTGGACAATACATAAAACTCCGAGCTGACCACTGAGAACACTAATGACCTGGCTGTAACATGGCAAGTAAATTGTTTATATTGCCAGGGATATTTAGGCAACAGGGCATCGGTAATTGACCATGGGTAACAAACGCCGATCCGATGACCGATGCATCGGAGTTTTGACAATACATAAAACTCTGAGCTGACCACTGAGAACACTAATGACCTGGCTGTAACATGGCAAGTAAATTGTTTATATTGCCAAGGATATTTAGGCAACAGGGCATCGGTAATTGACCATGGGTCATCTGCCAACAAACGCCGATCCGATGACCGATGCATCGGAGTTTTGCAATACAGCCATATCTGTCCTTCACACTGGGGACACAATCTCCTGGCTGTAGCATAACAAGTACATTGTGTAGATTGAGAAGGATATTTATCCAACAGGGCATTGAGATTTGAACATGGGTTGTCACCCAACAAATGCCAATCTGATCGGCCTTTCCATTGGAGCTGTGCCAATGCCAATGCCAATGTCAATGCCAACGCCAATGACAACACCAATGACAACACCAATGACAATGCCGATAATAGCACCAATGACAATGCCAAAGACAACACCGATGATAACACCGATGATAGCGCCGATGGTAACACCGATGATAGCACCGATGACAATGCCGATGATAACACCGATGATAGCACTAAAGACAAAGCCGATGGTAATACCGATGATAGCACCGATGATAATGCCGATGATAAGACCTATGACAGCACCCATGACAACACCAATGACAGCATCAATGACAACACCGATAACAACACTGATGCCAATCCCTACCCCTAAGAAGAGTGATAGCCATCCCAGCCAATGTCGGCCCAACGGTCTGAGATGGGTGACAACCACCCCACCCAATGTTGGCCCAACGGTCTGAGACGGGTGACAACCATGCCAGCCAATGTCAGCCCAACGGTCTGAGACGGGTGACAACCACCCCACCCAATGTCGGCCCAACGGTCTGAGACGGGTGACAACCATCCCAGCCAATGTCGGCCCAACGGTCTGAGATGGGTGACAACCATCCCAGCCAATGTCGGCCCAACGGTCTGAGACGGGTGACAACCATGCCAGCCAATGTCGGCCGAACAGTCTGAGACGGGTGACAACCACCCCACCCAATGTCGGCCCAACGGTCTGAGACGGGTCACAACCATGCCAGCCAATGTCGGCCGAACAGTCTGAGACGGGTGACAACCACCCCACCCAATGTCGGCCCAACGGTCTGAGACGGGTCACAATTATCCCAGCCAGTGTCGGCCCAACGGTCTCAGACCATCCACTATACTCTAGCACTTGACTCGGCCCACCTGTCTCACATGGCACATATGACACTCCTCAGTTGCCCCGTCAAGTACCTAACAATAATAATTTCTCGGCCCATCTCGGCTGGCCCGACTCAAACCCAACATTGTCACCCTTAGTTGCCTGGTCACAGTCGGGTTAAGTCATGGCATGGTGTGCTTATAGTTACTAACTATTTGTTCAGGAGTCCATATTAATCCCATAGTCATTTTCACTTCACCTTCACCTTCACCTCCACTTCCACCTTCACCTTCACCTTCATCTCCATCTCCACCTTTCATCTCATGTTCATCTCCCCATCATCCAGGATTGAATACATTTTCCATTTTATTTATGTTAATGCTTTCCTCAAATTATATCAGAGAACATGGGTAACCCCCAGGTATTTCCCACATACCTGTGCCCAATTGATAAAACTTATACAGGTCTGGTACATGAAATCAATGGACTATTCAGAAGTGTATATGTCATACCAGCGATTATCTTGCCTACTCATTCTTAGCACTACGTGTGTAGTGATAGATCATTCTGTTTCATTGCTAGGTGACATTTTTGGGATTTAAACTAGTGTAAAACAATGACATCACCCATTTGACTCCTATCACCATTGAGGACCATTGAGTCACTTTGTAAGGCCCTGTGAGCTCTGTAGCAAACATGTAAGGGGTTTGCTTTGTTTGTATTCTAATACAGTCTCAAACTGCATCCAAGAATAATTAGTGGACATGGTCAGAAATTCATAGATGTAACAAGATCAGTTTAATCCCAATGTAACAAATTGTTAATACTGGGTTAATTCAAGATATTGTTTGGGCTTGTATTCATCAGACACAAATATCTAAATCCAACTAAATCTTCAGACTGTTCATGAGGGTGCTTAAGTATCACTAAAATCAGATGAACTCAAAAACTGTCTTCATTAAAATGTATTTACATGTAATAACTGGATTAATACAAAGGGTTAAGGGGAGGGGAAAGGAGTGAAAATGGAAGGATTAGGAAGGGGAAAGTGGAAGGGAGAGTAGTGGAGCCAACAGGGGGAAGAGGGAGGAGGGAGAGAGGGGAAAGAATGGGTAAGGGGGAGGCAGGGAGGGGGGAAAGAGGGGGAAAGAGGGGAAAGAATGGGGGAAGGGTTGGGGGGAAATAAGGGGGGAAAGGGGGAAAGAGAGGAGGAAGGGGAGAGGGGGAATGGAAGGAGAAGGGGAAGGAGGAGGGAGGATGGGGATGGGGATGGGAATGAGAGGGGGAATGGGAATGGGAGGGGGAAGGGGAAGGGGACAGGGAAGGGAAGGGGAAGGGGACAGGGAAGGGAAGGGGAAGGGGACAGGGAAGGGAAGGGGAAGGGGACAGGGAAGGGGAAGGGGAAGGGGAAGGAGAAGGGGAAGGGGAAGGGGAAGGGGAAGGGGAAGGAGAAGGAGAAGAAGAAGGAGAAGGGAATGGAAGAGGAAGGGAGAGAGAGTGTGGAAACTCACCGCAGCCGCTGCTGTTGCTGCTGCTGCTGTGCCGCTGCCGCCATTGTGGTTGCTGCGGTTGCTGCTGGGGCCATGGGGCTGCCGCCGCGTCCACGCTTGCGGGCGTCATGGAGCTGGGGGTGTCTGTCAGTATCAGTAATAGCCACAAAAACCAAAAAAAAAACACTTATCTTAGCAGCGGGGGTGGGCGCACCACCCCCCACTGCGTCCTTTTCTTGCTACCGTTCCTTGTTCCCGCTGAAGGCGTTGGCATTGGCATTCGTTATGGGGTGGGCGTGGGCGTTGGTGGTGTTGGTGGGCATTGGTGGGCGTCGGTGGATGTTGGTGGCTGTTGGCGTTGGCCGGGGCGTGGGCGTGGGCTGACTGGGTGTGGGTGTTGCTTCGTCGGGTTCATGCAACTGGTGGGCGTTGCGTTTGGGTTGCTCCGCGTGTTTGGCGTTGGGTTTCGCATTTGTTGATTGTCACATGATGTGATTTTTGTTGACGCGCCATAAATGGTCCGTGCGCCAAACAAATGTATATAAACAGGCAAAACTCACGTATCTATTTTGGGGCATGCCGCCCCAAATTAAATACTATTATTACATTACATAATAAATAAATCCAGCAGAAGTCCGGTTGGAGTCCTGCTGGACTCCACATGGACTCCACATATATGAAAGTCCAGATTGTCCACCAAAAGTCCATCAGGAGTCCTCTAGTGGACTGGACTGAATATGGACTCTAGGTGGACTTTAGAAGGACTAAAATTGATTGATTTGGCTGAGAAGTCCAGTCCAAGTCCACCAAAAGTCCTGCAAAAGTCCACCTAAAGTCCTGCAAAAGTCTGCCAAAAGTCCATGTGGACTTTAGGAGTACATCCGGCTTGATGACAAGTGCTCAGAATGTACATAGTCTAAAATGCTAATGTCTAGAATAAAATAAAAACTTATCTAGAATATACACTAACCACTGTGGTGAAGCATGGGTACCAACCAGTATACCATAGAGTTACTCCCTAATTCAGCACTCAAAAATGATGGACCTCACACATTCATAATCTGCAGTTGGCATAGGACAGAAAAAATAACAAGTGGTTGTGGTGACTAAGAAGTACCAAGAGGAACCAAGTCCTATACATATCCAATGATGAATTCCAGACCTGGTCACATTTATTCGCCTAACATTACAAGTCACCAAAGCTGCATAACAATGACACATCAGTTACAACTAGGGTCAGAATCATACGAGACATTACCGGTCAGGAATGAAAACTGGTGCAAGCAGACTCCAGGAGTACAGAAGTATGCAAACCCAGCTCGAAACAACTCGTATCCACATGGCCGTTTCAGATCGACCAATATACACATCTGAACCCATATTGTCAGGTCCATCAATAGGTTTCTGCAACATGACATTCCTATACAAAGTAAGTTATACTGAGCATATGAAAAGACAAAAGCACCTACCAATCTGTGAGAAGCATGGCAACATACATTGCTCCAAGGGCAAAGATGACATGAAACCAAGAATACTAGATACCATATCATTAACAGCAGAAGTAATACAGGAATAAAAACCTCACATTATATCGAGTTCCAGAACGTTCATCGTCGCGTGTTTCATCAAGCTCGTCATCATTGTGCTCATCATCATCACCGTCATCAAGTGCTGAAGCCGGAATAGCACTATAATAATTTAATTGAGCATAGCTTGAGGAGAACTTGGCTTTACAAAACTAACCCAGCCTGGACTGCGGCCAATAGGGCCTGATACTTTGGTGATTCCTTGCGAGTCGGTTGGGATGAGACAATGCCCAGCTCGGCATTGCCGCCAAGTCCATCAACGTTTGAAAGTTGCACAGCACCCACCCTGTTACCTTTTCCGATTAAGGCACGACTCTGTGTGGCAGCTCGACTGGTAGAGAATGAGAGAGCGAGGAATGTGAAAATGCCTCCAAGAATAACGGTGGTCGTGCCTGCGCCACGATGGAGAGGATTGCAAGATTCGTGTCTGTGGTTACTGATAGCGGAGAAAATGAGATAGGTGCAATATACAGCAACCATGCTGGACTGAGCAAGACCGGAGCGTGGATTCATCTCCTGAACTCGCGGGTGCACACAAAGAACGCTAACGATGATGCAAAGGGCCAGATTGAATGAAATGAAAAACCGGTTGAGGGTGCAATCAGACCCCGCGAAGAAGGCATACAGAATTGAAGTTAGGGTGACCATTCCAGCGTACATGCCTGCGGTTGATCCTACGAGAATCCACTGCCACAAGCTTGACTCAGAATTCTCCCAATTCTCGAGGCATGTCTCCGACCAGGAGTGCGCAAAGTCAACAAGAAGGACAAGACCAAGAAGGATGAAGATCGTTGCGCCAATTGGAGTAACATAATTTCCCCAGAACATAAAAAATCCATTAGGAATTAAGAATGAAAGGGCGATGAGAATTATCCACACGAGAACTTTGGGTCCCCACCAGCTTTGACAATCCATGTCAGTTGCACATGATGAACTGGAGATAATGTTCTCACCCGTTCTGTATGGCAGCTCGCTTATCCCGTGTGTCTCGTATACCCACCAGAGAAAGGCTCAGTGACGAGTGGAGAAGAGCGAGGGCAAAACAAATGCGATGCACCTGCAAGACGTTGATGAGCAGGGCAGCAATATCATTAATCAACAAATTACCGCGAGGACACCATAACACTTGTCCTCTGCACAATCCATCTTGATGTAATCATAACTCCACTTTTCGATGAGCTTTATAACGAAAGGTGTCTTCATGAGCCATGCCAACAATGAGTTGAGGGAGAATATGAACTGCAATGACGGTATCAATACGGAGGACCAACGCAAGCCTTGATATTACGCACAGCGAATCCAACACGAGTAGCTATAGAAGAATTACAATTGCATGACTTGAAGAACATCGAGGCTAAATAAGATGAGCCGCAGTCGGCGAGGGAAATGTAAAATAGTTTACCGGCAGTTGATGTGCAGCAGAAGGCCAGACCGGCCAGACACGATGAACCGACTGTTCCAAAAACGCTTGCTAGGGGTAGGGACAATAGAAGACCCATTGCGAGCAGTGAGCAGGATTGGTGGCAGAGACAAGGATAGAATGCTTAGTCACCCATTATAATATTACATTCAATCTGGATCCTCCAACTCTTAAGCGCATGTTGCCCTTCAGCCTTAATCTTAGCCATGGATTATTCAAACGAACCTCCCCATCCCGAGCTACTCATTATTCAAGGCACCCAACCCTTCAATGCTGAGCCCAAGGTTTCCGCACTAGTAGAGTTCGACCTCACTCCTGAAGACCTGTTGTACTGCCGCAATCATGGTCCTGTTAGGGAAATGGACGATAAACAATATATTATCACGGTAAATGGAGGTGTTGCCAAAGACCTCGAACTCAGCATGCATGATCTTCGTTCCCTGTTTCCGAAGGTACATGTGATAGCGGCACTTCAGGTATCACCATTCCTAGCCAATTGCTACGAATCCCTCATAACACCATAAATAGTGCGCTGGAAACCGACGACGAGAGATGTCAGCTTTCAAGAGAGTACATGGTATACTCTGGGAAGACGGCGTGATCGGCAATGCCAAATGGGGGGGTGTGCGGTTGCGTGATGTGTTGTACTTTGCTGGCGTACGAACGGAAGAGCCTGCACATGTTTGCTTTACGTCGCATGCTACCCATTGTCAAGATGGCGAGTGCTATGGAGCATCAATTCCGCTCACCAAAGCCATAAGTCAAGACGGAGATGTCCTGCTAGCTTTCGAGGTATAGTCAACAACCGATTTCTTCAACCGGTTGAGTATTATGGTTTTCTTTAGATGAACGATGAAACTCTTTCCCCATATCACGGGGGGCCCCTCCGCCTTGTCGTGCCAGGTTATCTAGGTGCACGATGGGTGAAGTGGCTGGATACAATCACTGTTTCGGTAGCTGAATCAACAAACTTTTACCAGCAATGCGACTACAAGATATTACCATCTCATGTCAGAATTTTACTTCCGACCTAAAATGAGTCTAATACACCACTAGATCACTACCAAGGAAGCAGCTCAACCTCTTTGGTCCAAATACCCTTCATTGATGGCGTTGCCTATCAATTCCGTGGTGGCTTCTGTAAATCGTGTGTCACCTTCGACTCTAATTATCAAAGGATACGCCATTGGCGGCGCGGATGGGAACATCGCGCGCATAGACCTGAGTTTGGACCATGGAACGTCTTGGCATCCGGCCAATATCACCTACCAGGTTGGTAAATGGAGCTGGACATTATGGGAAGCACAAATCGATGATGCTGGAAATACTGGCAAAGTGTTTAGTCGCGCAACCGATGATAATGGTCAACATCAAGAGAAGGAAGGGAAGTGGAATTTGAGAGGGATTGCGTATAATGCTTGGGGCTTCAAGGAATGGTGAAGCCTCCTCAGTGGTTTTGCTTTTCGGATGTTATGTATGGAAAGCGGGACTAGTCTGCTCAAAACCGTGACATGATAAGCCATAGCCGAAGGTGATAGCGTCATGCCCATGCATAGCTCACAATCAAATATGTAAAAATACATCGAGTATACATATATACATGAGTTCAAACCCAGTGAAAAGTCCGGGGAATTGAATTGTATTACTTGTATTTAAGGTTGTTTATTTCCTATTAAAGCTTATCTTATCCAATTGCAACAACCGAGCGGTTGAGCGCTTTGATCCTGATCCTATTCGCGTTCCCTGATCCCATTTTACAAACATATATTGTCTTTCGTTTTGAATTTCACTTGTTTTCGCCAACGAATGGCCCCAGACTTCTTGTGTGATTGTCCCACTTACTGCAAACAACTCAAGAAGGTCTCCAAAAGTACCTGGCGTCGACATGCCCGCTTCCGTGTTCGTATCACCACAGCTCTCGGAGACCATCTTCCTAGTTATGGCCCACCTCAAGATGATGACTTCCCACTCCTGGTTGACCCAGACAGCGATGACAAAGACAAAGACAAAGACAAAGACAAAGACAATCGAGAGCCAGCTGAACATGGTTTCTCTCCCGCGCTTGAAGCTGTTCAGGACAGTGGAGAACCTGCTGGAGATGCTCCCGAGGAAGTAGAGGACTGGAATATTATGGATTGGGATGAGGTGCGTTCATCTTACCGACTCACTACAAACCAGGTTAAAATATTTTCGTAGGATGGCCTACCTCCTCACGACGATGACCTTCTTGATCCTGACAGCCTAGCTGCAGACGAGATTGACGAAGAAGAGAGACTAGGAATGCCCCCCCCTCTACCAGTCGACGATGTGCCCGATGACAATGACGCTGATGCTTTCCTTGAAGACCTCCGAATATTGCAAGCATTCATCAATTCCCTCAAAAATGCGTCTCTTGAGGATGATGACCTCCACACAGACACCCTCCACCAACTTCGCCAACCGCCCCGTATTGCAATCAATCTTGAAGATGATCCCAATTTACGTCTTTCCTTTGATCTTTTCCTCCAACAGGGTGACCAAACCTATACAAAGACTCGGAAGGCCATTCTGAACCGGCATCCTGAAGACGATATACCATCGTACGATCGCATGGTTCGAAAGGTCGTCCAACTCACAGGTGTCGACTCTGTCATCCACGACATGTGTCCAAATTCTTGCATCGGATACACTGGACCTTTTTCCAATCTCGACCACTGCCCCCAATGCGGCAAATCTCGTTACGACCCCATTATTCGGGAGAAGACAAACGGTAGGACAAAAAAAGCCCAACACCAATTTCATACGATGCCGATCGGTCCTCAACTGCAAGCACTCTGGCGATCCCCTGAGACCGCCAACCTTATGCGCCATCGCATTCATCGTACTGAGGAGATTTTAGCTCAGCGAAATGAAGAAGGCCATGTCAACATTTCTGCCTTTGATGACATTTACACAGGGTCCGACTACCTCAACAGCGTCAATGCTGGCCATTTGCGCCCAACCGACATGACACTCATGCTGTCCATCGACGGGGCGCAACTCTATCGCAACAAGCAATCCGACTGTGTCATCTTTATTTGGGTTGTCCTGGATCTCCCGCCACAGTATCGTTACAAAAAGAAGTATGTTCTTATTGGCGGTATCATCCCTGGCCCCAATAAACCAAAATTTATGGACTCATTCCTTCATGTCAGCATCCACCACCTCATCGCCCTGCAAAACGAAGGTCTGCGCATCTGGGACTTTGCAACCCAGACCGTATTCACCTTGCGACCGTTTTTTGTGTTTGGGACAGCGGATTCCATCGGCGTTGTCCAAATCAATGGTCTTAACGGTCACCATGGTGCATATGCCTGTCGGCTGTACTGTGCAATAAAGGGACGGCGCAAAGATGGTGGCAAACACTACTTCCCCGCTTTACTGAAACCCTTGGATTACCATGTCCCAGGCTGTAATCATGACGACGTCGACATATTCAATTTCCCCCCCACCATCGCTGCTGACTATGACCGAAATCTCGCTTTTGTTCTTGCCTCCACTTCCACTGCACAATACAAGGTTCACCGGCGTGAAACAGGGATCAGCAGGCCTACCATATTTAGTGCGATCTCTCCACATCATACCCTTGGTATCCCAGCCTGCTTTGTCGCTGATCTCATGCATCTCACTGCACTCAATATCACCGACCTCTTATTAGGTCTCTTTCGAGGAACAATTGATTGCGATCCCCTTGACGACAAGAGCACATGGGATTGGGCAGTCCTACAAGGCGAGACCTGGATTCAACACGGCAAAGCCGTCGCTGATACAACACCATACCTTCCCGGATCTTTTGATCGCCCTCCACGTAACCCTGCAGAGAAGATCTCCAGCGGCTACAAAGCCTGGGAATTCCTAACATATGTGTTTGGCTTGGGCCCTGCTCTGTTCTATAACATACTCCCCAGAAAATACTGGTCTCATTTCTGCAAACTTGTCGCTGCAATCCAGATATTCTACCAGCGTTCTATCACTCCTGCTCAACTCGTTACAGCACACCGCCTCATTCTCGAATACTGTCAGGACTTCGAGCTCATATATTATCAACGTAAATCGTCGCGCATCCACTTCTGTCATGCCAGTATCCACGCTCTTCCTCATCTTGCACCTGAAGTAGTTCGAGTCGGACCACAAGTTTATTACACACAGTGGACAATCGAACGGACTATCGGTAATCTCGGTGAAGAGATCAAGCAACCATCAAACCCTTACGGTAACCTGTCTCAACGTGCCGTTCACCGTTGTCAGATCAACGCCCTCAAGGCCATGGTGCCCAACCTTGACCCAGACCTCAACACCCTCCCGCGTGGGGCCAAGGATCTTCAAAATGGATATATTCTCCTTCGAGCTCGTGATGAGTATGTTCAGAAGTTGGGTGGAGTGGAGGCTGCCACCATCCGAGACTATTTTCATCAAGTAGCACCTGGTACTATCGAAGCCGGATGGACTTCCCGCCTGAAACGCTGGGCTCGACTTCAACTTCCAAACGGGCAGATTGCTCGGTCAGCGTGGAAGGAGAAAAGGAAGTCTCTCAAAGATGTACGAATGTCCTGAAATGTCAAGGTAAGTTCCTACATTAATTCATGCTTTTGCTGCTCTCATATTATGTAGTTTACACTGGAAGGCAACATTCGATTTGGCGAGGTTCTCTACTACTTCCAAGCAACACTACAAGAGCAGGAATGCACTCTTGCACTTATCACCCTCTATTCCCCTCCTGATCCTGAACTCTTGCATCTCTCACATAATGCACTGGTTGTATGCACGCCTGTATGTGAACCTAACAGGACGACGATCGTTGTGGAAGCCGAGTCGATTCAGTCCGTTGTTGCAATAATTCCATTCCAACAGATTCCAGGAGTAGAAGATCGGTTCTTTGTTGTGGAGAAGTTGGGCTTGGATGTTAGTGACCTTGGGGGTGCTCGGGAGGCCGTGTTACTAGAGCCCGTCTTACCTGAGTATCATGATGTAGCACCGTGACGTTTTCAATGTGACATCAGGTTTTGCTCCTACCATCATGCCTGACTGCATCTCGTATATCCCTGTTGAGAATGTCATTCACCTGCAAGTTGAAAACCTCACAGACGAGTTCCAGAAGTATGTTGTGGATATCAAGATAGCACAGCCAGGAAATGTTGTAAGGACGCTAGCTGCCTCTTCTATGACGCTACTGATCTAATGGCCTAATGTCTTCTACAGACCCTCCTTATTTACATCAAAGGCAATCCGGTCCACCTCAATGTCGAAGATGTTGTCAAAGAGATTGACAATGACGGGGCTGATGACGGGGCTGATGCTGACTGTACTATGGTATCCAACGACAAAGATTCGTAAGTATATGATATCCTTGCTCGTCTAACAATCTATATGACTTACATGATTACAGGATTGCCCAATGTATCAAATCCGAGCCAAGCGACAAAGGAATGAACTCCACAAAATGTCTTGCTGCGTATCCTACCGACATCCTGCCCATGCGATCGCCTCTCACACAAAATCAGCAAATTTACCCTCCTGGCCTCGCTTCCATTCACACATACAAAGTTCGGCCTCTCTCGTTATGTACAAGTTCGGAAGACTCTGAGAAAGAGAACATGCCGAGGAAACGTCGCAAACTGTAGGTTTTCATCTTCTCGCTTTCCTTGCGCATGCTTTCCATTACAATGTTGTACAGTAGCACACAGTTTATGTAGATGTATCGAACACCACAATATATACTTGTACCAGTGCGCAACACATATATGCGCACCAGCCCCATATACTACTGACGTCACCAAATACCATGATGCCACTTGCCGTTCACCTGAATACCACCATCATCTCAGCTCAACCTCGGCTGTAATTGCAACGGTGCAACTGCAACGGTGCAATGTTCCAGAACCCTCATCAGCAATTTGGTACTGCGAATCTTTCGTTACAAATGCCAGGAATGGCACAATCTTCTGTGCAGTCCCAGTCGCAATCCTTCCAGTCCCAGCATCTCTCTTCCCTCAAATCTGACACTGGTCTCAGTGCGTTTGAGAGCACTTATGGGATGCAGGATAGTCAAAGCATTGGGCTGGTGAGTCGTATTGATTAATTTGATGTGTCTTAACATGTTTTCACTCGTACACTTTGAATAGAACACATACATACAACCTACCTTGGTACAGTCATTCAATTTATCGAATGCAACACACGAAGCACTCTTGCAGAGCGGGAACCCTGCATATATGCAGCTTTACACATCAAATATCTCGACCCAAACGAAATTCAACGCTCTGCAGTAAGCCAACTTGGAAATGGCGCAGATTCATCTCTACTTACTCAAACAATAGATCTATGTACGACAATATCCTCGCAACCAGGTGTCATGAAAATACGTCACCCCCTATACATTTTTCCTTACTTTCCCATATTTTCATGATGATCCTCTCCAGTTCTCGGACTCACGACTTATTTCACACCATGCAGAGCGGGGCGAAGCAATACATTTACATCCCCTCAAAGGGGACAAAACACGACGGACAAGTTACAACTACAACTCCCCGAGAGGGAGTACGACTATAGACATGTTCCCCGGAGGGGAACACTACTCTACGATAACGGATCCTCTTCGGATCCCCCGGCCTCAACTCCGGATCCCCCGACACACCCCGTATCGACCAAGAGGGAACCTTCATCGATCATACCCTGAACGGCATTCTCTAACGCCTTCTCGACTGCTGCCCAACAATTCCGAGTGAACCGATCAGCAAGACCGAAGTGATAACGAGGCTGGGACTTACGATACCCCAGCCAGAGGTCGTCTTCGGAGTCCGCCCACGAGACCGTCTCGAGCGACGGCATCGAGGCTGACGGTACCGGAGAGGGGGGGAACGCATCGTCCAACGCTAGAAAGGGACCGACAATCATCAGAACATAATCGACGACCAGAAGAAGACCAAATACTCACCGTACGGGTTTTCCAGTAACTCGCACAGAAGCCTCTTGTTGCGTACAGGAAGTGGGCAACACTCCGTGCAATGCTTCACCTTCCCGCAAGCGAAACACCGACCAGTAGCCCAATACAGATCCCGATCAGCGTCCGAGAGTGAGAGGGCGTAGTGATGCGTAATACAATTAACCACGATAGGGGGGGTTGGAGAGAACAGAGCGGACGTCTTGAAGAACGTAAGACGGTGAGAAGAGTGGGGATACATCGCATGCTGAAGAATGAAGACCAAAGGACAACAAAGGTTTTATACCACCAGCACGCCTTCACGCACTCGACCCTCCGCTCACAGAATCCCACGATCCATCCACGTGACCGGAGGTTGAAACCCCCAACTCCCACGCTGTCTCTTTCTCCATCAAACCACCATCACACAGCGCCCAGACCCTTAACCATGATCAAACCAATGACCACCGCGATCCTTATCTTTTTCCTCATCCTTATTCTCATTCTGGCTTCATTACTATGGGGAATACGACAGACTTATGACATCGCCGACCCCGAAATCCCCCTAACCACCGTCGTATTCCACCGGCCTCCCACGATCGACGACTACGCGTCACACGGCAACGATAACCCTCACGATGAATGGAGAAACCGTGATGACGTGTACCACGAAGCATACAAATCCGCTGACGCGTCCACACGCCGAGACGGCACGATTATGAATCGCAGCAATGCCGAGGGCAGTGCAATTACGAGGCAGGAACAACACAGACGCGTCAGCCCTCCGACCCATCGTACGACGAAAAGCGAGTCATTCTTATTGCGACTCATCGATACTGCGGAGGGGGAAGAAACGTATAAAAGGCATCGAAGTACTAGTAGTTTACTTTAACTTTGACCTCCTGTACCATCTCCTAGTAGTTGTACAACGACGCCAATAGAAGTTCAAATCAAAAAGACCCTTATCACTCTTCATTCTCAAACCTTATCCCTGAAGTCTCGAACATCTGATCGAGTCTCACGTATAAGCGCTCATATCCTCAACAACCTCCGGTCGCCCCCACGCTACAGCACCTAGCCGTCAGGCCGACCTCCGATCTCCGACATCGTGCAACCCTTTGAGCGACACCAGATAACGCGGCTACTAGTCGTGACACCAGGTCCCAGCCGACAAACCTGTATCCAAATCAAATAAGCACGAACAAGCTGGGGAATTCCTTGGCAATACCTCCGGATGCGGTCGCTCTAGTCAGCACAGCGCTGAATCGTGCGGAATACCCGAATGTCCGTTTCTGGACCAGGAAGGAGTGGAGTAGCGACGATTGCGATGCAATGGTCATCAACAAGGTGCCAGGTAACAAAGGGAAGGGAAGGGTGTCCCAAGGTATCAACGTCACGGCTAAATTCGTCGAAGAAGCCAATGGAAAAATTGTCAACGGATTCCGGATTACTGACATGTGCAATCTATCCCAACAAGTATTCAATCAACTTCATAGGAACAATGCTGCCCCAGTGCAATGGAAGAAGATGACACGTGAAGCTTTCCAGTTCTACCTATACGAGATGTACACGAATTTTCCAGAGTTGCGGCTATGCGAAGGACACTGGAAGGCTATCCGCATCGGATCAACTACGTATTCCGGCTGGTACCGCAACAACGTCGCTGAACCCGAAAGTAGAGCGGTGAAGAAAGAAGAGGCTGCCCAGAAAATACCTTGTAAACGCCCTGCATTGACGATCCCAACCCCAGATGCCAAGAAATCTAAGCCATTGCCAATGCCACCTGCTGATTTGGATGCGACTGCCGAGTGGGATCTGGAATACAAAGGTAATGCTACATTGCTATCCCGTTGCCAATGACGGCTTCATGACCTTGTTTCAGAATTGCCAACACCGCCGGGGCATGTCTTGACTCCGCCTCCTCAGTCACCCGTCCTGCCATTGAAACCAGTTCAACCCCTCGACGAACCTGTTAAAGAAGATGCACAAGTCAAACTCCTCGACGAACGAGTTAAAGAAGATGCACAAATTAAAGATTCGGATATGCAGGGAACGGGTTCTGGCATTCTGGACAACCCGGTTGATGCATCCGGTACGACGACAAGTGGTGCTGCTGGCGAATTCACTATTGCGAACCCATTGTACGTGTTGATCAACCTTTTCGTCACCTACTAACTCCCCAATGACAGACACGCGTTGTTTGGTGCACCTGCAAATGACGAGCCCCGCCAAATCGGGGAAGTTGATGACGGCACTTCGATAGCCAAGGGTTCGGGTAATGGAAATCAGAAGGGGACAAAAGATGAGAAAGACGGTCCCATTTATCCGACCAAAGCTAATAGCGCCAGGTACGTGAAGTCCTTTATCATAGATCCATTTACTAACTATGTTACAAACTAGGAACTTGTACCTTATCGACTATAAGGCCAAGAACCCCAAAGCTACGAAGCTAGCGTTTAACACCGCTTGGGACAGGGTACTTAAGGAGGAGCCAGCAATGCTTGCAGTTCGGCGCTCTATTTTGTTCCTTGTCGTCTTGCTAATATTGGATTCCACAGCACTACGAACAGTTGGGACAAAGCCGGAAGAAGGCTGCAAAGGGCGCAAAGGGTGCTGCCAGCAAAGCAGCGGACCCATAATGATCTTTTCCCTCTTGTCGCCGTTGTCGCTCTCGTCTCGCTCTCGTCATTATCGTCTCACTTTGGTCTCGCTTTCGTCGTTATCATCTCGCCTTGCAACATTGTCTTGCACTCTCGCCTCGCAACGCTTTCTGATTCGTGTCAATCATTCATGTACTACCACCACTGGAGAGGGAGGGGGGAGGGGGGAGGGGGAGGGAGCATAAAAAACGAATAGAAATGAACTCAATAGCATACTGTACTCCACAATACATTTTTTTCTTCTTCACAATTGATATTAAATGGAAAAAAATCTGCTATAGAGTCAAAATGTGTATTGCTAACAATTAGGTCATCGATTCTGTACAAGTCTCCACAATTCTATTTAATACGGCGGGATTCTCACTGGGGTTCAAAGTTTGTAGATAATGTGCTGCCAGAGATTATTCTTCGCCAGAGTCCAGGTCAGTGTCAGTAAACTCAGCTTCCTCCAGTTCAACAAATGCTGTGGAGGAACTGGCAGCGCCTGCCGCAAGCCAATGACATTGCCAATGCTGGCTCAGGTCACTGCTGCTGATGCGGTTGGCCATTGGGTGCTTGAAGGGCAAGCAGTAGGTCTGTTGTAGCTAGTGATGGTAAGGTTCGGTTTGGTTCGGTTCAGGCTAAAAAAATCCGAACCTTGAACTGAACCTGAGGTTCGGTTCAGCTTATTTGCTGAACCTTGAACTGAACCTTAGGTTCAGGTTCAGGCCAGTCTGAACCTGAACTGAACCTGTAAATATACAAGTGCACCAGCTGATCAATTTTCTCAATGCAAAATTTTTCCTTGGTTCATACTGCTCTGAAAAATCCAATCAAAATTGAATTGCTGTTGTGCCAAGGGTTTGACCCTCAATAACATGTATTATGTATATGCTCACACTGAATAATTCAATGAAATCTTTTATCAGATGTGTCAAAAGACCAGTGAGCATGAATATATTAGACAGCCATTTAGACAATTATGCAAAGGTTTAGTGGGATATCAAATTAACAGGGAAGAAAGACCTTGCAAACCCAGACTGGACTTCAACTTTACATTTCAAGGCATATTTTAGTTTGCAGAAATGGTTTTGTAGAAGCACTTGAACTCATCATAGTAGTTTACGACTCTTAGCAATCTGAATCTATCATGAGTAGTACTGAAATTATATTCCCATAAATGGTTGGTTGGTTTGGTTAGATGACAACTACAACTCTAGTGATCTAATTTTAGTAGAAATCAGACAAAGATACAAAAGATTAGGTTCAGGTTCGAACCAGGTTCGCAAGATCCCTACTTTGGCTGAACCCTGAACTGAACCCTAGGTTCAGTTCGAGCATTACCCCAAACCCTGAACTGAACTTAGGTTCGGTTCAGGTAGGTTCAGGTTCGAACCTAGGTTCAGAACTGAACCCTACCATCACTAATTATGGCGGGTCGGGTACGGGTCGCCAAAAAAACCCGGGGGTTACCTGTGCGGATTCCTAGGAAGATCAAGAGCATGATGATGAGGAAGCTGGGATTGAGGGAGATGAAAAGCTGGCGGCAGCTCTCTATGCTGTGCTGCAACTGTCAGAAGACATTGGCAAGGGCTGAAGGCATCTATTCCATTGTTACTGCTACTGTACTTGTTTGTATTTGCTTGAATGGCATCAGAGTCCAACGACACTGTAGTACATGAAAATAGTTAAAAAATGTTGAGCTCGACATTTGGGACAATGAGCGTGAAGGCGCGCTGTCTCGCGCAGGCAGTTGCCTAATGCCGAAGCAGCGAGCAGCACCACAGCGAGCGCATAAGCCAACTGCTGCATTGGGACACACCAACAATGACCAAACATCCCAATGTAGCATCTGGCATTGAGCTATAGAAATACATGCCAAGTCCCCAAGCTATTGAAGGTTTATTGCAGGAGGCCCTAAATAATGAAAACTACTGCTAGTTAGCAGTGGAAGTTGGCCACATTACCACTGCTAATATGTGGGAACAGTTGGGATTCACAGGTGTACAAAATACTAGATTTTGTTGTCACATTTAGAAATGACTTTAAATTCAGATTAAATATTGAAACTCCCAGTGTGAGTTCTTAGGACCCAGCAACCCTATATTTATGGGAAGAAGTTTGTAGCATTGTAGCCTTTTTAACTTGCCCGGACGGAGTGCAAAAAGCACGTGCTGCGCTCGGCCTGATTACCAGACTAACTGAACTCATCGCTCAAACTGCTGAACGATAAAGGAGGTTTCTCATGTCGCGGAAGTATTGGGTGAAAATATATAACAAAGATGACGGACGTGGCAGTACACTAGCCTATACGCAGCTGTTATTCCCGTGATCGCGGTAAACAAAATAGATCATCACCTTGTAGCCGCAGTGGATTACGTCCAACTGTCGGTTCGTTAATATGAAGCCTAGGATAGTATTCCTGCTTTGGAGTACGGCCTTCTCATCCCTCACAAGTCCCATAAGCTGTCGAGATAAGGACCTGAAGTCGCGCAATTTGAGCCTGAATCAAAATATGATCGAAAGTATAGCGTCGATGTCTGATATCATTTGGCAATACTGTGGCAAAGGCCGACGTCGGAAAACTCTGCTTGTGCTCAAGCTCAAGGCACAAAAAAAAGAATGTACCCTGACATCGGTAGCAGTACGCCGTGGTGGAGCTCAAACGTTCATGAGCTGGATCGTCAACAAGCGGAGATAAGCGTGACAGATCAGTGGGAAAAGGCGACCCGGGTCACGTACCTAATACCTCAACGAGAAAATTTCATGGTCAGTTTGTAAATCTGACCGATTCGATGCCTTTGTCCGCTCCAGGACCCATGCGCTCTGCACAGCATGTCAGGGCTTAAATTCCGAACAGGATAGGTCTCTTTTCTGCCCTCCAGCTCATGGCGGCCTACGAGTTGTACCCCCTGCGTACACCTGGTGGTGTTCCCTTCGCAGCACGTCTTCCTCAAGAATCCGACCCCGCTCACATCCTTACTGAACAGCGCCGAAATGCATTGGCAGAAATGGACAGAGCCGCATTTTCGTATGTATTTTGGATATCATGCCTGCCGTCTTTTACCCTCTCGTTTCGTGAGTAGGTGGTTCCACGTCAGGGTCGTTCTCGTCGCGGGCGCTGGTTTCTTTACAGATGCGTAAGTTCATCTTATTCTATATATTTTACTGGTTTATGCATTCACCGTCGTAACTTCTGGCGCTCTCTAGCTACGACTTGTTTGCCATCAACATCGTGGCTGTTCTCCTCGGGGACGTTTACACACACAGCACTGGTAGGTTCGCCACTTGACGCTGGGCCGATCTTTTCACATGCTTGCCATGCTTATAGGTCAAGGGTTGAGTCCTGTGAAAGATCTTGGAGTCAAAGTAGCAGCTTCTATTGGAGCTTTGGCCGGCCAGATTCTGTTTGGTGTTCTCTCTGACATTCTTGGCCGCAAGAGGATGTGTGAGTTGTTACCGTAACTACATGACTTTACCTCATCTAGACCTCTTTCATTTATTGGTGTATAGATGGTGTGGAACTGCTAATAATCATCTCCGCTACTTTCTGCCAAGCACTTGTCGGTAGCGCACAAGCAATAGATGCGATAAACGCTTTAATATTTTGGCGCTTTATTGTACGTGACTTTCTTCCAATACTATGTTATTACTTCATCAAGCGTTATTGAACGAAGATGGGAGTCGGTATCGGTGGCGATTACCCATTGAGTGCTGTCATTCCTTCCGAATTTTCTGCAACACGGATACGAGGCCGTTTGATGACGGCCGTGTTTGCTGCTCAGGGCGGCGGATACTTCAGTTTGTTACTCCATGTTCAGCAATGAACATGCTCATCCTCTGACTCCTCTGTACTTCCCAGCTGCTGCTCTTGTATCCTTACTACTTGCGGTCGGTTATAAAGAAAAGATCGCCGCTGACCCAAGGAATGTCGACTATATGTGGCGTCTCCTTGTTGGCTTGGGATGTGTCCCTGGTGTCGTTGCTCTCCTCTTCCGGTTGACGATTCCCGAGACTCCCCGCTTTACCATGGATATCGAACGTAATCTTAAGCAAGCTGCTCATGATATCCGAGTCGCTACCGGAAACTTCACTATGGATATCGACCACATTGTCAACCAAGTGCAAGCCCCCCCGGCTAGCTTGCGAGACTTCATCGGCTATTTTTCAGAGTGGGATAACTTCAAGGTTCTCTTGGGCGTCTCATACTCGTGGTTCGCTTTAGATGTAAGCGCGAATTTTCAATTCCTAGTTTTCTACTTCGTTAAATTGTGGATAGGTGTCGTACTATGGCCTCGGCCTCAACTCCAGTGACATCCTCCAAATCACAGTATTTCCATCCTGGGGTTCCCTCGGAGTCTTTCAAAATGTCAGGAATATTAGTGTAGGGAATATGGTTCTCGCTTTGGCTGGCCTAATCCCTGGTTTCTGGGTCACTTTTGTCTTTATCGATATTTGGGGCCGGAAACCCATTCAGCTGCTGGGTTTTTCTATGTTGACCATCATTTTTCTCATCATGGGTAGGTCACCGGATGGAACTGACTGTTACTGTGTATTTACCATGAGCATTTCATTAGGCTTCGGCTACGAATCACTCATTAAAACGGCTAGAGCTCGAAAAGGATTTGTGACTCTCTATTGTCTGGCCAATTTTTTTCAAAATTTTGGCCCAAACACGACGACCTTCATTATCCCTGGGGAGCTGTTCCCGACCCGCTATCGTTCTACTGCCCATGGCATTGCGGCAGCCAGTGGGAAACTCGGGGCCATTATTTCCCAGCTTATCTTTTATCGCCTTAAAAGTCCCAATCGACTATTCATCAAGCAAATGTGCGTATTTCTATGACCTTGTAGTCTGGTTTGAGTTGTTTTAATCAGGCATTTGAATTCAGACTGGAGATATTTGCTTTTATCATGTTTACGGGCATTGGATCCACTCTTCTCCTGCCGGAGACCAAGGGAAAATCGCTCGAAGAACTATCTGAAAGGCGCTCGATAGAAAACCGTATCGTCCCTTATGATGTCCGGGAGCCTGCCCGCTAGTTCTGGTGTACCTGAGCCTCTTGATGTAGTCAGAGCAGCAGCTTGTGTGCGATACGCTCACCTTTTTCCGATGGCACTCTTATGCCGACTTGTGCAATTTCCCTATGAGAACGACCATGGATTATGAGGTCCTTCTTATTCTATCTGCTTGCTAACCACCGGGTCCCATCTATTTTGGAATGTATCGGTATAATGTGCTTGTTATTTGGAGGTGTAATTTAGAATATCTTGTATAGAGCACTTTACAAGGTCATGTGATGTCGAACCTCTTTTTTTTCCGATGCGAATGAAATCATCCTAAGGAAAACAGACTGACTTGAAGCTTCAAGCGCCATTCGCCTTTCCTTGCCTTCGACTCACGATATCTACTCTCGGTGGTCTTTCGTTTGGGCACCATGAATCGTACAGGATTCGAGCGAACCTTTGGTCTGGTGCGTATATGGATAAGCAATACTTGCTACAATCATTCTCTCTGATTATTGCCTATCAAAACCATTACTGGAAAGATGGGTCCGACGCGGTTTATCTAAACCTCCACATGTCTCGAGCGTACCTTTCTGTTTGTCATGAATATTCCTGACCGGGTCCGTCGCAAACAAGGAAACTCTCTTGTCGTCTCGAGCGCACTTCATGTGCGGAAGTAACGCATAATGAACAAAGCACATATGCAGCAAAAAACTCCGATGAGGTTAGAGAACTTTGAAAAAAGAGTACTAAAATTCCACGACGCGCGGGGTAACGGTGGCTAGATGTCGAAGGGTAGCCTTGTAGATTGCAGAGGTGAACGGGTCGTGTTTATGAGGCCAACACTATCTCATACTGGCCGAGTTGCATGGTGAGGCGGTATATGTCATATGGAATCGTCTGAACTCACAAGCTCAAGAAGACACAGTGAGTCCCATTGCCCTAGCCCCTGCACCAATGCCACCCTCCCAACCTAAGAACCTCTCCGCAGTCAAAGCTTTGTCCGATGTCAACTCATATACCTCACCCGACCACGGTCTTGCCATCCCCCGCGTGCGTGCCCACACCGTAATAAACAGAATGCGCTTCTGCTTGCGATTGAGGAAGAACCAGTGCGAAGACCACAGCAATGCGCCACGACGTTTCTTTCGCAAGTTCCTGTAAGTAACGGAAGGTGTGTACCATGGCGGGGACTGGCTGATTGCGGAGTGAGGACTTGGGGGCGAGGAACTGATGTGATGGCGCCCTGGCTGCACCTCATCGATGTCGTAGTCGTCAAACTGAAACGTGGCATCGTCATCGTCGGTGGACGAATCTTCATCACCGACAGATGCGACGTCATCTTCATCGTCCGAAAAGTCGTTTGCATGCGGATCCGAGTCAATGTCGGGCGTGTATGAGAAGACCTCGCACTCGGACAAGCCTATTACTTCGTCAAGGAGGCGGTAGAGTGAGGGATGGGTGCCTGAGATGATCTGCGGAGGTGCATAGGGGCTTGCAGCTGCATGGTTCAACGGTGATGAAGAGGTGGGGATTGATGAGGGGAAGAAGTCGGAAGAAGTCGGAGGATAGGATGAGTAAGTGCGAGGAGCACGTTCGCCTGCACGGTGGGGGGAGATAAGAGTGGTGCTGAGCGCATTTAGGACGCTGGCTCCATTCTGCTCCTTGTTGAAATGGGCAGGCTTGACGTCGGAGAATTCGTGGTCGGGAAAGGCGATGTTGAGGGTGGCGATGAGGAGATACAAGGTCTTTCGAGAGGCATGCTTGTCAAAGGAACCAAAGGGTGTCATGTCGAGTTCGTTATCCAAGGCGAGCCAAGAGGGGAGAGTAGTGGGATGGGAAATATCATCGTTGTATGAGTGCTCGAGGGATCTGAAGAGTTTCTTGTCGCGTTTGATGTTTTTGCAGCTGTAGGCCTCAATACGGGTGTAAACTGAACACTCGGGGCCCTCATGGGTGAGCGCTCTGGCGAGCCGCGAAAGCTCTGGATATTCGATATATTTCATGGCTGGAGCCGGACGTTAGGGCACGCAAAGGCAACGTCTCTACAAGAATACGACGAACAGACTAATGTACTGTCGTTGAGCACCTTGACTGAGGGAGAGTGCCGAGCTCAGGGTCCTGCAGGGTCGGCCAAAATAAAGCTCCGAATATTTATTGGTCCGATATCTATAAAATATTTATTCATTTATAGACACCGAACATTTGATTATTGCGTATGTGTCCAGTCGACCATGTCTGAACTCAAAGTTGACGGTTTCAAGGTATTTCTGTCTTCTCTTTTCCTGTCCACAACTCAACTTCTCTGCCAGACGTCCAACATCATCTCCGCTCTCAGCTCGGTCTTCGCGGAATACAGTGACGAGGAGAAGAAGACACAAATAAAGAAGGTGCTGCACACCCATATTTCTCATGTTTCGCTTGCCCTAGATACGCGTAGACGAACGGAATCTTCGAGCTACGGGTCGCAAATGAGGCCAACGAGGAAGCCATCTGGACTATTGACATGAAGAAGACTGGCACGGTGTACAAGGGAGAGGCGAAGCCCAAGGCCGATGTTATTCTCATTCTCACAGACGATGTTTTCGTCCAGTTGGCACAGGGCAAGGTCGGTTTCCAAGGATAGATCCTATCAGTATCTCTCTCAATGTCTGGAATACGAAAGCTCAATGGTCAAAAGGCCTTCATGACTGGGAAGCTTAAGACCAAAGGAAACATGATGCTGGCAACCAAGCTTGATGGCTTGCTGAAAGTGAGATATCATCATTCACTGTAAAATCCCGCTGAAATTTCACCTTGTTTTAGAGTGGAAGCCCGAAAGCAAAACTCTAATATTCTCATTAGTTCATCTATTAATGCGCTGTTGCACGCTGCAGAAGACAAGTAGCTGAGCGGTGTATTAAACTATCATTGTCCTGGATAGAGTGGAGGCTTGAGGAAATCAAAACACGCTTCCAAATAACCCCCGATGCCGACGAGGGGCGGGTTGGGGATCTGCTCTCAATGTTGAGAGACTGTTGAGCTGTTTCATGACCTTTAAACCAAAGCTGTCAACCTGTGAGGAACTGCCGAGGAAAAAGGTTTACCTCCTCCAACTTGTCTTTCCTATCTTGCAGATCAAGATGACATCTTACAACAGGGTTTTCACGGGCGAATTCAACAATCTCGCGTCGGTCGAGGTTGTACAGTAGACGTGAATCAATTTCGCGAGGAAACTATTGATTTCGTTCTAGCAGTGCACGCCCGTTCCGAGACAGCTGATATTTAACTCACCTGATAAAAGAACTGATCTAGCAATTCAATGTTGATGAACAATGCCGCAGTGTAGGCCAGTTTGTCCGCTACAACGTTAAGAAAGGCTTCTGGACAGAGAACATCACTCTCCGGGCCAACGCGGCAGCGTTTTGATCTCAGTGCTGCAAGGCGCATCTTCAAGATATTCAATCTGTCATTGTATAGCATTGCATGTCGTGCTGCGAAGCGGAATCGTTAGATCGGGTGTCAAGAAGCGTCCTATAGTACATACCGTCAATGATTTGGGCCGGAGGATACCGAAACGAATCTAGAGCAGATTCTGTTTGGTCTGCTTCCGTACCGCTATCAACATTCGTTAGCCTCCTAGCCTTCCTCTCCCTCTCGCGTTCTTCCAGAGTTTCGGCGTAAGACTTTAACAAACTCAGCTTCCGACTACCCCCAACCTTCTTCCTGATCTCCTTCAACTTCCCTTCACACATGCCAACCTCTTTCTCATACAGGTCAATCGCTCGTTCTCTCCCGGACACCCACTCCCTATCCTCAACCTCGATCTCGTACTTGTACGGCTTGATGCAATTCTCCACCTGATCTGAAGTAACCCCAATCCTATCTCGGAGTATCATGTGTGAGAACTGAATAAGTCGCTCGGAAGCCTTTGGGTGGAAGGAAAATGGCTCGCAGGATACTATGGAGTCGATAAGTGTGCGTAGACCATCGGCGACGTGTAGGGTAGAGTCACGTCCAACGCCAGACTTGGTCAGCAACGATGATGCTGCGTCTAGTTTGTGTCGCCAATAAGGCTCCACCTCTTCCGGCTTCACTTTCGGGTTCGCAGCAAGATCGCCCAGCTCCGGCGCACGCTTATCCAACCAGTACAACTGCTCCAATACATCCATGACTTTTTCGTCCAACATGACCTTGAGTTTGGCACGGATCTGGGGTTTCCGGAACTCTACTATGAACTCCTTGAATCGGGCCTTTAAGGTGTCCATTACCTCGGCAACATAGGATTCTGCTGTGATCCGGCGGTCATTGTACTGCACTTTGAATTGGTAGGTGGCTTCCTCCAGTTCCAGTTGCACGGCATTCGTAATCCCATGTAAAGATGATGCCATAGACGATTCCAGGACTTCCATTAGCCGCCGCCGGAGTGTGTCAGTACCTACCATTAATGAGGTGGAAGCACCAAAGAAGGCTTTGTGAGCGCCAAAGTAGTCACACTCCTCAGGGTGCGCAGTATTATTGGTGGATTCTCTCCTCCCTAGTGACTTTGCGACAACACCCACATAACCCAAATGCAGCGGATACCGATTCCCGGCCAAGATGTCAGCACCTTGAGTCGGAGGAACCAAATCCATTTTTGTGATTACTCCGATGGTGCGGAAACCCAAAGGATCGACTTTACGACTCGCCCGCAACGCCGGGGAATTGGCAAGGTCCACATCTGCTGCGCATACAGCCAGAATGATATTGGGTTCGCGGATGTATTTATCACAGAGAACTGCAATCTTCTCTTTGAGCGTCTCTGGCTGGTCCATGGATGAAATCTGTACATATCCAGGCAAGTCGATGAGGGTCAGATCGGGAATGTTTGGGCTGTATATACGCAAATCTATCGGTTCAGTAGAAACGGCTTCGGAAGCTGGAACTGCGAGGTTGAGGTCGATGAGCGTTTTCTGAATATCGCGGAAGTTGGTGATTTTTCCAAGGCCTAATGACGGGAATTCGCCGTACTCGTGAGGAAAATTTCCATTTATTGCAGGTGTGTGTACAAGAGTGAGTTCGATAGGCCGCCGAGTCACCATGTTACTCCCTCTATAAAACAATACAGAAGTGGTATCGAGAGGTATGAGTAAGACTGAATAACCTACTTCGGCAAAAACTCGTGACCGACGATGGACTCAAGAACAGAGCTCTTCCCAGAGCTTTGGCTGCCAATGACAACGATACTGGGCAGCTTGAGCGAATCGCTCTGGTCGATGGTTAGCAACATACTCCTGATTTCAATCAGTTTGCGCGTTAGGTGCATGAGCCCGTTTTGCCTCAAGTCTGCATTCTGCCCCTCGACGTCTGATTTGAACGTTGAATCAGAGGGAGAAGACATTGTGGCGGCAACGAGAGCAGCAATCGCAGAAATATCTGTTGGAGGTCTATTTCTCGATTTTCCACCCTCTCCGTCTGGTCCACGTCCCCCGAAGGCCACCTGAGAGAACATATCTTTAATAAACTGAGGCATTTCGATGGTGGGTAGTTTGGTTTCGGATATTCGTGATGAGACAGATTTGGCACTGTCAGAAGCAAAGTCAAAGACATTTGTTGTAGCATCTTGTACAGAATTCCCGAGTTCTTGAGAGAAAACATCTTTAAAAAATTGAGGCATTTCAACGGTTGGTAGTTTGGCTTCGAAGACAGATTTAATGCCATTAGAAGCGAAAGCGAAAGCATTTGCAGCAGCGTCTTGCACGTTATTCATCCATGCCGTCGACTTCTCTCTGAACTCTGTTATTCATGAATCTCGGTCTTCACTTGGAGATTCAGAACTAAGCACTCACCTTCAAATTTGTAGTTTGCATAACCCAGCCCTCCTGCACCAAGGGTGGCTCCAGCAATGGGTACCCGAAAGGCGCGTGCGAGAAATCTTGGAATCGACGAGTATGAGATGGTCCGAGTAGCAATATGATGTAGAGCATCATAAGATGATGAAATGTAGCGACGTCGCAGACGAACGGGATCAGAAGTCAGAAGTGTGAACCGACGATGCATTGGTCTTGGGGACTCTGCCTGCAGTCTCGATGATGTGTTAAATCCAGAAGTGAGGGCATTTTGGGGGGAAACGATGGGCGAGATGCGGTGTCGGATGGCAGAATACATACGTCGCTCGCTCAAAAGTTTGGGCTAGAATAATATTTATTTTGCAATTCTCGTATTACATAACTATGGAAAGCGGCTCAAAACCGTGACATGATAAGCCATAGCCGAAGGTGATAGCGTCATGTCCCGCTGCTCCCCTCGCTTCCGTTGTCCGAGTTGTTGTTGTTGCGTTGCCGTTGCCGTTGCTGGTGCCATTGCCATTGCCATCACCGTGGAGGTTGGCATTGGCATTGGCGTTGCATTGGTGTGGAGTTGCATTGGTGTTGGTGTTGGTGTTGGTGTTGGTGTGGGTGTGGGCATTGGTGTTGGTGTTAGCATGGGTGTGGGTGTGGGTGTTGTTGGGCTGGTGGGGATGGTAGTGTTAGTTGTTACTACATGTTACTGATTAATAAATAAACACTTACGATTGGCAATGGGGTTGGGTGCACCAACCTCGCCACTCTCTTTCTCTCGTTTGGGGGCAGTTCGTTGATGGCGATGTGGCGCTATGGTGGTGCTGGTGCTGCCGCTGCCACCACCTCTGATGCTGGTGCTCGTGCTTGCATTGTGCATGGTTGTTGTTGTTGTTGTTGTTGTTGTTGTTGATCTGGTGGCTGCCGACTTGGTGGTGGTTGGTAGAAGAGCCTACAAAAGTATTAGTGAATGAGTTACAAATGATAATGAAAGTAGAACTTACATATTTGCCTCGAATGCAAGCATTCGAGGCTTTTCAGAGTGGTGGTGGTTGGTGGCTGAGAATAAAGTTTAGTGACTAAAATGGAAATTTGCCGAATCGGCATGTGAGTAAAACTTTCGTTTGGAGCACAAAATACATACCTGCGGACATCGGTTTGGTGGTTCTGAACCGCTCATGAACTGTTTAGACAACCCTGGGGTTGCCTGAACCCTGAACCGGACCCAGGGTTCAGTTCAGCCCAAGGTCCTGGACTGAACATAACTTTGGCAGCACTAGTGCTAATTGTTTGGAAGGTGTGTCACGACTAGTAGTCGTGGTATCTGTTGTTGCTCAAAGGGTTGCATGATGTCGGAGATTGGAGGTTGGCCTGATGGCTGGGTGTCACAGGGCGAGGGCAACTGGATGGTTTTCCTGAGGATATGAGTGCTTATATGTGAGACTCGATCAAATGTTCGAGGCTTCAGGGATAAGGTTTGAGAATGAGAAGTGATAAGGGATTCAATTTGAACTTCTATTGGCATCATTGTACAACTACTAGGAGGTGGTACAGGAGGTCAAAGTTAACATAAACTACTGGTACTTTGATGTCTTTTATATGTTTCCTCCCCCTCCGCAGTATTGATGAGTTGTAGTAAGAATAACTCGCTTTTTGTCATACGATGGGTTGGAGGACTGACGCATTCATGTTGTTCCTGCCTCGTAATCGCATTGCCCTCAGCATTGCTGCGATTTGTAATTGTGCCGTTTCGGCTTGTGGATGCTGTCATGAAAATACGTCACCCCCTATACATTTTTCCTTACTTTCCCATATTTTCATGACGATCCTCTCCAGTTCTCAGACTCACGACTTATTTCACACCATGCGGAGCGGGGCGAAGCAATACATTTACAACCCCTCAGAGAGGGGGCAGAACACAACGGACAAGTTACAACTACACCTCCCCTAGAGGGAGTACGACTACGGATATATCCCCCGAAGGGGAACACTAATCTACGATAAACGGATCCTCTTCGGATCCTCCAACCTCAACTCCGGATCCCCCGACACACCCCGTGTCAACCAAAAGGGAACCTTCATCGATCATACCCTGGATGGCATTCTCTAACGCCTTCTCGACCGCTGCCCGACAATTCCGAGTAAACCGATCAGCAAGACTGAACCGATAACGAGGCTGGGACTTACAGTATCCCAGCCAGAGGTTGTCTTCGGAGTCCGCCCACGAGACCGTCTCGAGCGACGGCATCGAGTCTGATGGTACCGGAGAGGGGGGGAATGCATCGTCCAACGCTGGAAGCCAAAGATCATTAGAACACGATCAACAACAGAAGAAGACAAAATAACTCACCGTACAGGTTCTCCAATAACTCGCACAGAAGCCTCTTGTTACGTACAGATAACGGGCAACACTCCATGCAATGCTTCGCCTTCCCGCAAGCAAAACACCGACCAGTAGCCCAATACAGATCCCGATCAGCGTCCGAGAGTGAGAGGGCGTAGTGATGTGTAACACAATTAACTGCGATAGGGGGGGTTGGATTGAACAGAGCGGACGTCTTGAAGAACGTAAGATGGTGAGAAGAGTGGGGAAACATCGCATACTGAAGGACGAAGACCGAAGAACGACGAGACTTTATACCACCAACACACCTCCACGTATCCGACCCTTCTCTCATAAAATCCCATGACCCACCCACGTGACCGGAGGTTGAAACCCCCAACTCCCACGCTGTCTCTTTCTCCATCAAACCACCATCACACAATGCCCAGACCCTTAACCATGATCGACCCAATGACCATTGCTATCCTTATCTTTTTTCTCATCCTCATCCTCGTTTTGACTTCATTACTGTGGGGAATATGACAGACTTACGACATCGCCGACCCCGAGATCCCCCTGACCACTGTCGTATTCCACCGGCCTCCCACGACCAACGACGACGCTGATACGCATCATACGATCCTATACTCCGAATACGCGAATCGGACGTACTATACCTCCCCATCAACCATATCCCGATACTTCACGATCTAACGAACGTCTGCGATCTCTTGCGACATCTCTCGACCACTATCGATCGCTTCCGAACTTGTCGCACCCACAAAACAAAGCTATTCTACATCGGACCGATACCGTTCCCGTCGGACACCATGTCATCTCCTTTTGTTTCACTTTTCGCCTCGCTTCTCTATCATATATCCTGTTATATCACGCAGTACATCGTTCCCCTATCTCTTCCTTTCTTATGTCTTTGTACTAATTTCATCACTTGATCCCTTTCTTCGCACTCTTACTGACTCCTATCGATATTTCTTTATCTTAGAATCCTTTCTTACGTTCACTCCTATTCGATCCTTTATTTCTAGTCTTCCCGATTTTCCGATATTTCGTTCCGACTTTCCGATTGTCGTAGTATAAAAAGCTCATGTATTGTAGCTAGAGAGACAGAGAAATCTACGACTTCCATCCCCTTCGATCTTAGTCTCCGAGCTATAAAGCTCTTCTTTAGTTTCAAACTCAAGTTATAGTCTTGAGTTTGTCTATCTTCGTCACCCGATATCGATATCTTCGTCGCGACCGTGTTCGCGAAGTCGCACAGTTGATCGCAACTGTCGCACGTACGTTCGCATCGTTCGGAAACTTTATAGTAGTTTCCATCTCTCTCTATACCATTTTTACGTGTAGTAGACATCTTCGCCTCCTCGCATTCACCCAATAGGTAGTTTGTTTAGGGATCTCCCCCTTTACAGTCTCCTATAGCGTATCATTTTGGAGCCCACCACGAGGCAGTATTTTTTTAGATTACTTCGAAGATAGCTTCTACACCTTCTCCTCCTTTGTCGCTGCTAACTCCGTTAGTTTCCTCCGATTCAGAACCTCCGTCGCCAACGGTCCCATCTATATTGCGACCAATTCCGGCCTTCTATAGATATAACCTTCGATCTCGACCACTACCACCATCCCCCGACAATAACCAGTTGATGAGTCATTTACCTGATTCCCCGACTTCTTCGATCTCCGAACCTTTAGCACTTCGCTACGACAACATACGACAGAATACCACTCTGTCGCCAGAAGAACTTTCTACTCCATCAAGTCCGACATCATTCGAAACACCTTCAACAACCTCTTCTCATCCTCCCCAGTCACTCGACCAAGAACTTCGAATCGCACTACGATCCTCCGAACCACCAGAAAATATCGATTCTGAATCTGATCTCTCGCGATTTTTCATAGACACTCCTCCTCGACATTCGATTTCGCAAATATCTGAAACCACCAATCCCACTAGAACACATCGCCATGGCCGCTGTAGTCCCCACTATGCCAGCACGCTTGCACTCGACTGCACCGTCGTTTTCAGCCTCCAAACCTAGGGAACTTCGGAGGTATTTCGAGGACCTCGAACTTCTATACACGAAATGCGGGATCACTGACGATCAAGAAATGAAGAAGTTCGCACGACACTACGTCGACGTCGACTCCTCCGATCTATGGAGTGCCCTTCCTGCGTATGCCGCCGGGACTTCATTCGAAGACTTCATAAAGGCAGTAATCGCCCTTTACCCCGGGGCTGAAGACGAGAGAAAATGGTCGATCGCTGACATGGACAAGCTGATCGGCGAACAACTTCGTCTAGGCATTCACGACGCGACCGAACTCGGAAACTACTATCGAGGTTTCCTGAACATTACGTCGTTTCTTCGACTAAAGAATAGGATTTCGGAAGCAGAAGTCAGTCGCGCTTTCATTAGAGGCTTCCAAGAGGACCTTTGGAAGTCTATCAAGTATCGTATACACCTTAAATTCCCCGATCACTTCCCCGACGATCCCTACTCTCTCGAGAACATCCACGAAGCCGCTAAATACGTTTGACACAGAGGATCGCCCTCGTCATACGAACCCCCGACTGTGACACAGTCAATCGCGATTGCACCATCGCAGCCAACCGTCAAAACCGAAGATCTCTCTACGATTTTCAACAAACTCATGACGACTCTGATCAAAGCACTCGCCCCCCAGCAGTCTCAAGCGACGACTTATGCGGGACCTCAGGAAAGAGTTCGAGGTGCTGTCTCCGACAAGTGTAATTTCTGCGGAGAATCAGGGCACTACATCACAGACTGTCGCCATGTCAGGGATTATGTCGCAGATGGACGGGCAAAACGAAACCAAGAAGGACAAGTTGTTCTTCCGTCAGGAGCTTATGTGCCGCGATCTGTCACAGGGAACAATCTTCGCGAACGAATTGACGAATGGCATCGTCGCAACCCTAATCAGCGAGCCGCAGACCAGATTACGAGCAACGCGAACCCGACCAGTCAGCTCATGTACGAGGTCAACCCTGACTCTACTACGTCGGCCTATCAGTTGTCGACTCAGGATCGTATCGCAGTATTAGAAAGAGAGATTCTCGCTCTTCGAAGCAAAGAGGTTTTCGACAGAGTACAGGTTCCCAAGAGGAAAAAGGTCGTGATGCGAACGCAACCCGAGAAGCCGAAGGAGAGTCAACCTGACGATCATCCTAAACCTGTCGCGACTCCCACACAGGACAGCTCGACTAAGGGTCAGACCACAAAGGAAGCCGAGCCACTGACTCATCCGTTCGCAAAAGCTCGCGAACCAGCCTACCTCCCCACTAGTGCCTACCAACTTTAATGATAAAAACAAGGCATTGCCACAATAGCGTATGTGTATAATACCACGTACTTTAATGAAAGGCCTGTCATTCATTTTATGACGACGTTTTTATGATAATGACAGGACAATGACAATGGGAGATTATCAATGCGTTTTCATTGGTGTTTTCATTACTAATGGGCGAGGGTGGGTGCTGGGCGTTATCAATGCGTTTTCATTGGCGTTTTCATTGCGTTTTCATTACTAATGGGCGAGGGTGGGTGTTGGGCGTTATCAATGCATTTTCATTGGCATTTTCATTGCGTTTTCATTACTAATGGGCGAGGGTGGGTGCTGGGCGTTATCATTGCGTTTTCATTGGCGTTTTCATTGCGTTTTCATTACTGATGAGCAAGGGTGGGTATTGGGCGTTATCATTGCGTTATCATTGGCGTTGTCATTGCGTTTTCATTACTGATGGGCGAGGGTGGGTATTGGGCGTTATCATTGCGTTATCATTGGCGTTGTCATTGCGTTTTCATTATTGATGGGTGAGGGTGGGTATTGGGCGTTATCATTGCATTATCATTGGCGTTTTCATTGCGTTTTCATTACTGATGAGCAAGGGTGGGTATTGGGCGTTATCATTGCGTTATCATTGGCGTTGTCATTGCGTTTTCATTACTGATGGGCGAGGGTGGGTATTGGGCGTTATCATTGCGTTATCATTGGCGTTGTCATTGCGTTTTCATTACTGATGGGCGAGGGTGGGTATTGGGCGTTATCATTGCATTATCATTGGCGTTGTCATTGCGTTTTCATTACTGATGGGCGAGGGTGGGTATTGGGCGTTATCATTGCGTTATCATTGGCGTTGTCATTGCGTTTTCATTACTGATGGGCGAGGGTGGGTATTGGGCATTGTCATTGCGTTTTCATTGGTGTTTTCATGAATAATGGGTGGGGGAGGGTACAGAGCATTATTATTCCATTATGATTGGCGTTTTTTTCATTGCATGTTCATTAATAATGGGTGTACAGGGGATTATCATTGTGTTATCATTGGTGTTGTCCATGCATTTTCATTAATCATGGGTGGGGGGTACAGGGTGTTATCATTGCATTTTTATTGTGTTTTCATTAATAATGGGTGGGGGTGGGTATATGGTGTTGTCATTGGCATTTTCATTAATAATAGATGGGGTGGGTATAGAGAGTTATCATAGTGTTATCAGCGTCAAACATCCCCTACCAGCTGCCCATCACCTTGTCACCAGCCCCCACCATCACCTATCACCCCAACACCACCCTCCACCATCCCCCATCTGCTCATCACCCCTATCACCTCTCCATCACCATCTCACCTCCTACCATCACCCATCATCTTTCCATCCACCCTCCACCATCCCCCATCACCACCCTCCACCATTCTCCATCATCTCCCCATCCACCCTGTACCATCCCCCATCATATTCCCGTGCCCCCATCACCTCTCCATCGCCTTCTCACCAACCCCTACCATGTCCCATCATCCCCCACCTTCCCCATGTCCCCCCCCCACCTTCCCTGATGACCCCACCTCATTCCCCACCATTCTCCATGACCCCCACACCATTCCCCACCATCCCCCATGACCCCCACACCATCCCCTGCCATCCCCCACAACCCCCACACCATACCCCGTCATCCTCCATGACCCCCACACCACCCCCCACCATCCCCCATCACCCCCACACCATACCCCGTCATCCCCCATGACCCCCACACCATCCCCTGCCATCCCCCACAACCCCCACACCATACCCCGTCATCCCCCATCACCCCCACACCACCCCCCACCATCCCCCGTCATCCCCCATCACCCCCACACCATCCCCCACCATTCCCCATCACCCCCACACCATCCCCCGTCATCCCCCACAACCCCCACACCATCCCCCGTCATCCCCCATGACCCCCACACCATCCACTGCCATCCCCCATGACCCCCACACCTTCCACTGCCATCCTCCATGACCCCCACACCACCCCACACCATCCCCCATGACCCCCACACCATCCCCCACCATACCCCGTCATCCCCCATGACCCCCACACCATCCCCCACCATACCCCGTCATCCCCCATGACCCCCACACCATCCCCCACCATTCCCCATGACCCCCACACCATCCCCCACCATTCCCCATCACCCCCACACCATCCCCCACCATCCCCCATGACCCCCACACCATCCACTGCCATCCCCCATGACCCCCACACCATCCACTGCCATCCCCCATGACCCCCACACCTTCCACTGCCATCCTCCATGACCCCCACACCACCCCACACCATCCCCCATGACCCCCACACCAACCCCCACCATCCCCCACCATCCCCCATGACCCCCTGTCATCCCCCATCATCTTCCCATTCACCCCCCACCATCTCCATTCACCCCCACCCCCCACCATCTCCCCATCATCTTTCAATTACCCCCTATCTCCCTTATCTCCCCCCATCATCTCCCCCTCCATTGCCCAATCTTCCCATTACCCACCAACCCAGCCTGATATCATCCCCAATCATTGCCCAATTGTTTTAACAATGAGTTGCTTTAATTCTCATACCAATATCTGAAAGGCTGATCTCAATTCATGGTATTACATTTGGTTCAAACAATCAGAACACTTCAGCAAAAGACAATAGTTATGTAGTTGAAAGTGTTCAACGTGTTTAAGGATGCTATAACAACCTGTGTTATTAATGTATATACTTGTATTGCGGACTTAGATGGAACTAGTTAAGTAAGCTGGCAGGCATTAGTCCGGGTTTGTTACATTAGTCCGGGTTTGTTACATTATTAC
>OY741995.1:2045042-2309231 GCA_963555575.2 Hygrocybe coccinea | reverse complement strand
CAAAACACGTTCTCAAAAATGCATCCAGTCATGCCCAAAACATATCTAGTTATATTGAAACACATCTGGTCATTGTCAAAACTTGTTAGGTTTCACCCCAACACATCCAGTTATCACTTGCGTTTCAACTCATTCAATTCTATTATAGTGGTATAAGGGTATGTGAGTATGGTTTCAGAACTAAGCTTCAGATCATAGTATAATGGCTTAACACATTTGTTATAAAATTTGAAGCAAAACATCGGACTAGACAGTTGCTAGTGTTTGAAGTGTTACTATAACCAAGCCTATTGCATTTCAAAAACAAGCTTCGGACTATAAGCATTCAGACTAAGGATTTATATAAAGAGCTTATGGTTTTTGAAGCAAAACATCGGACTACAAGCCTTCAGGATAAAGCCTTCTAATGGACGTGTTTTAGACATAACTGGACGTGTTTTAACGTGACTGGACGTGACTGGACATGTTTTAGGCATAACTGAACATGTTTTAATGTGACTGGACGTGATTGGATGTGTTTTAGGTGTGATTGGACATGTTTTAGGTGTGACTAAACATGTTTTAACATCATTAAATGTGTTTGAGATATGACTGGACATGTTTTAACGTGACTGAATGTGTTTTAGAATATGAATGGCAGCTGACAAATGGTAGCTGCCATGATTGGCAGCTACCACAAATGCCATAGCATCCAGCTTGATTCCGTACAGTAAATTAATCAAGCTGGATGCAGTGTGGCAGGAGGTGACTGAAGTGAATTTTGAGATAGATTGTCAGTGGGAATAGGTAGCTTCTCTGAAGGCTGATGGTAAAAGTGAGACAATGTGGTCAAAAGAATAATTTTGTCATTTTGCTATGCCCTGTGCCTTTAATCATGCCTTGAATATTTGCATTTCAAATTATTATTGACAAGCAAATGGGTAACTGCCCACTAGCAACTGCTGAAAGAAAGTGAATTGTACCAGCAATTGCAATAGAATGGTTAACTACCCCCATTATATTACAAGGAAGTGGTTAACTACCCCCCTGGCAACTTCTAGGATAAAGTGAACTGCATCCTGTAGCAATTGCAAGGGAATAGTTAACTGCCCCCCCTGGCAACTGCCAGAAGAAAGTGAACTGCACCCCTAGCAATTGCAAGGAAGTGGTTAACTATCCCCCTGGCAACTGCCAGGATAAAGTGAACTGCATCCCCTAGCAATTGCAAGGGAATGGTTAACTACCCCCCTGGCAACTGCCAGAAGAAAGTGAACTGCATCCTGTAGCAATTGCAAGGTGGTGGTTAAGTACACCCCTGGAAACTGCCAGGATAAAGTGAACTGCATCCCCTAGCAATTGCAAGGGAATGGTTAACTACCCACCTGGCAACTGCCAGAAGAAAGTGAACTGCATCCCGTAGCAATTGCAAGGAAGTGGTTAACTACCCCCCTGGCAACTGCCAGGATAAAGTGAACTGCACCCATAGCAATTGCAAGGAAGTGGTTAACTACCCCCCTGGCAACTGCCAGGATAAAGTGAACTGCACCCCTAGCAATTGCAAGGAAGTGGTTAACTACCCCCCTGGCAACTGCCAGGATAAAGTGAACTGCACCCCCTATAAATTGCAAGGAAGTGGTTAACTACCCCCCTGGCAACTGCCAGGATAAAGTGAACTGCACCCCCTAGCAATTGCAAGGAAGTGGTTAACTACCCCCCTGGCAACTGCCAGGATAAAGTGAACTGCACCCCTAGCAATTGCAAGGAAGTGGTTAACTACCCCCCTGGCAACTGCCAGGATAAAGTGAACTGCATCCCCTAGCAATTGCAAGGGAATGGTTAACTACCCCCCTGGCAACTGCCAGGATAAAGTGAACTGCACCCCCTATAAATTGCAAGGAAGTGGTTAACTACCCCCCTGGCAACTGCCAGAAGAAAGTGAACTGCACCCCCTAGCAATTGCAAGGAAGTGGTTAACTAACCCCCTGGCAACTGCCAGGATAAAGTGAATTGCACCCCCTAGCAATTGCCAGGGAATGGTTAACTTCCCCCCCTGGCAACTGCCAGAGGAAAGTGAACTGAAACCCCTATAGTAATTGCAAGGCAGTGGTTAACTACCCCCCCCTAACAATGCCATGACAAAGTTAACTATGCCCCCCTAGCAAGTGCAATGCTATAGTTAACTACCCCTGGCAACAGCCAGGACACAGTTAACTATACCCCCTGGCAAATGCAAGCAGAAAGTCAACTATGCTCCTTGCAATTGCAAGGAGTTATGCACTACGACTTTGTGCCAATTGCAAGGAGATAGTTAACCATTTCACCTGACACTACTGCTGGAGAAAACATGGTGTAGAAGAGGACTTGGAGGAATTGTTCTGTTCTTGGTGGGATTGAAGGAGTGGGGAAGTTGGATTGGTGGAAAAGCAGAACATGAAAGGTTGATGAAAGTTGTGCTGGAGGTGAAGTCAGTTTTTGAGCAGATTCCATCTGCTGACAGATTGTAAGTCATTATTTGGGGATCAGTTGTGCAGAGGATAACTAATTTAACCATAGGAAATGGTCCAAACACCATATAGATCCAGAGGAAGAACATGAGCAGGGACCTTCAAAGAAAAAACACAAGAGGAGCCTACATGTATGATGGCTTCATCATGGGTAGTTGCTGCTCCCAGGTATTTGTGATTACTTAACCAAGTGATACTGGGACAATAATCATAAGGTTGATGTATATTAAAGGGTTAAACATAGCTGGATACAATCCACACTCCAGAAAACAATTCTATGGAACAAACCAGCACATTTATATTACAAAACAATCAAAGTAATAACCTCCCACATGGTTATTGGGGTGGGTTATCATCAGCTTGCAGCAAAACAATATCTTAAGAACATCAGTCTGAAGCATCTGTGTTGGCCCAGGAAATATCCTGACACCCTCAGCCTAGACCATCCCAGTTTGGCCAGGATATATCCTGACAATATCAGCCTGGACCATCCCAGTTGGCCCAGGATATATCCTGAGACCCTCATCCTAGCCCATTCCAGTTTGGTCAGGATATATCCTGAGACTCTCAGCCTAGCCCATTCCAGTTGAGGCAGTATATATCCTGACAATATCAGCCTGGGCCATCCCAGTTGGCCCAGGATATATCCTGAGACCCTCAGCCTAGACCATCTCAGTTGGCCCAGGATATATCCTGAGACCCTCAGCCTAGACCATCCCAGTTGGGCCAAAAGATATCCTGAGACCTTCAGCCTAGACCATCCCAGTTGGCCCAGAATATATCCTGACAATATCAGCCTAGACCATCCCAGCTGGGCCAGGATATATCCTGCCGACATCAGCCTAGACCACCTCAGTTGGCCCAGGATATATCTCAGCCTGATTCAGCTATCCCCAAGTCAGTTGGGTGATCTCATTTTCAGCCAGCCCAAGTGAGTTGGTAATATCTTGCTGAATGTCCTGACCGGTGAAAGCCTGAGTTCTTTCGAGCATGATTAGACTAGCTATTTAATGTGCTGGTTGAAGAATCAACTTGACATTGCTCATGGTCAAATTATCGAAAGACAAGCATGGCAAAAAACAGACAGCTCAGGAAGTCATTTTTGTGGAGAGACAAACTAAAACACGAACAAAATGGGTCATATTTTCTACACTCAACATTGCAACTATGTATGACAGGTTTACACACTGAAGAGTGCCAAGATCAAGAAGGATATAAAGGAAGTGAAGGCAGCAGCAGTGACTGCTTGAAGATTTGGCATAATGGGGCAGCAGCGGCAGTGGATGGGAGCCAGGGCAGTGGATGGGAGCTAGGGCAGCAGGGCAGGGGCAGTGGGGGTGGGGGCAGGAATGGGCAACAATTAGAATGAATGCAATGGATCGAAATGTTTTCAAATGGAAATAACAATGTTTTTTTACAAGATTTGAATGGACAAACTTCCAGTGAGAGTGCAGATATCTATTTGAATTCTTGAATACTATTTTGATAGAAGTTATAGTATGTAAAAGTATTTAAAAGGCTGGACTTTTCACTGGGGCTCAATGGTTATGGTCATGATGCTAATTATTTTTTGAGGCTTCCGCACTGTTGGTTCGAATCCACACCATTTCAACATTTAATTGTGCCGGTTCCTAATGTTGTCGTAGCATCAGTTTCAACCTTGTCTCAGCCATGAGAATATTTCCCTAAGTTACAGCCATTTTAGTAATTCATGGCACTTTTTGGAAATCTTTTCATCAATTGAGAAATATGGACTTAGTGGAATTTTCTATGCTCAATCTTGTGTCTCATGA
This sequence comes from Hygrocybe coccinea, assembly GCA_963555575.2. NCBI lineage: Eukaryota > Fungi > Basidiomycota > Agaricomycetes > Agaricales > Hygrophoraceae > Hygrocybe > Hygrocybe coccinea. The sequence goes on along the minus strand of OY741995.1, from coordinate 2,304,955 downwards.
AATACTGCAAATATTGACATGGTTGTAGGGGGAAGTTGTAGTGTTCTTTAATGGCTATCAGCTCCTCTGATTACATTTGGATAATATTCAGTGTATGGTGAGTTGTGGATGAAATAAGAGGTAAACTACTATTTTTTGACACCCAATATAATATTGTAAAATTATGGCATCAGAAGAGCTCATATGAACATGATTGTAGGGAGAAAGTTGTTCATTTTTTCAAATACTAGAAGTACAGTCATGTGTAATAAATATTTGCATGATTTCATAATATAAACAATCTCATGTTGTGTTATGTCACGTTGTGTCACTATAAAACCCAGCTTGATCTTCATGTACACTATGCCCAAAGCCCCTGGCTGTCGCAAGACATCCCCTCAGCTGCGTGAACTCATCTGTCAGAAAGCAGGTGAGTGCATACCTCTCTCCGAGATTGCTCTCTACTTTAATTGGCCTCTTCACACAATTCAATCTATCGTCAAATGGGGGATGGAACGAGGTCATCACGAGAATGCACCTCGACCTGGCAGACCACTCAAGCTCAATGACCAAGCCCTTCAGCATCTGAACCTCTGCGTTATGCACAACCAGCGCCAATGTTTCAGGGACATCACCAACACTATCAACGTCGCCATACCATCTCCAGTGTGTCCACAAACAGTGCATACTATGTTGAAGACTCACCTTCTCATATCCAACCGCGTTGCAACAAAAAAACCATATATTAATGCAAAACAACGTGCAAAGAGAGTGGAGTGGACGAGGGGTTACCTTGGCTGGATGATGGCAGATTGGGAAAGGATTATTTGGACAGACGAGTCATCAATGGAGGTTGGGAAGGAGTTGAGGAAGTGCACAGTGTAGTGGGAGGATTAGGTTAGTCACATGATCTAGTCGTAGATAGATGTTTGGAGTAGGATTAGTCAGACTAGGAGAGATAGACCATGCCATGACCATGCCATTGTAGTGAGTAGGACCTCTAGTCCTACTCCAACGGTATGGCGATGGCCAGGAGAATATTATCAGGAGGAATATTTGGTGCCAACTTTCAAGTCTGGGAGGTCAAGCATTATGGTATGGGGCTGTATCTCCTATGGGAAACGGGGCCCACTGGTGCAAATGCCTTTGAACAGGTGGAAAGGGCAAGATTATGTAGATTTGATACTTGCTGGACCTTTGTGGGATTACTACGTAGATAGATTTGATGCAATGGGGGCAGCATTGGTCATGGAGGATGGTGCACCAGTGCACTGTGCAAAGATTGCACAAAAGTTCCGGTCCCAGAACTCGATGGAGAGCATCCCACACCCACCTCAGTCACCTGATCTAAACCCAATCAAGCATGTATGGAAAGCACTCAAGGTCTTGGTCAACAAGTGCCCCATGCACCCAAAAAATGCAGAAGAATTGTGAGTGGCACTGCAGGAGGAATGGTTAAGTATTAGCATAGATTTTATTAATTCCCTCATAGATTCAATGCCTTGGCGAGTTAAGGCAGTCTATGAGGCTAAAGGAAAGTCTACCAAATATTAGAGTAGCACTTATAACACTTATTGCCTTCGTTTTCCTGTAATACATGTTACATATTTGTTATATTGGTATGACGCGCAATACTTATTACATGTGACTGTACATATACTGTGTTTTTCTTTATTGTTTGTCCTTTCACTCAATGTTATATCTGTACCACATTTGTCTGCATTAGGCTTGAAATGTCACAAGAATCAGAAATATTGGTTCAAAGGACAAAAATGAGGAAAAACACAGTATATGTACTTCTAGCCCTGGAAGAAATGAACAACTTTCTCCCTACAATCATGTTCATATGAGCTCTTCTGATGCCATAACTTTACAATATTATATTGGGTGTCAAAAAATAGTAGTTTACCTCTTATTTCATCCACAACTCACTATATACTGAATATTATCCAAATGTAATCAAAGGAGCTGATAGCCATTAAAGAACACTACAACTCTCCCCTATAACCATGTCAATCTTTGCAGTATTTCATGAGACACGAGATAGAGCATAGAAAATTCCACTAAGTCCATATTTCTCAATTGATGAAAAAATTTCCAAAAAGTGCCATGAATTACTAAAATGGCTGTAACTTCAGACAAAAAAGGATGTACCGGTATCCAAAAGCATCTGAGAAAAACTTGTGATTCCCAATCCCTGTCACAGCATCACAAATCTCTGGTGGTCACCTGACCTTCCCACACTGAGAGCCTAACGATAGTGGCTGATCATGTGTCTCAGCCACTATCATTAGGCTCTAGTTTGCTTAAATCCCAACACTGGCTGTAAATACTACTCCAAAGCTTCAAAAGACTTAGAATCCTTAGTACTAGTAGTTACTAATGTCCCATATATGGTAATAACCAGTTCAGGAATGTCAGGTCTGGTCAGGAACAAGGGCGCTGATGGGCTTGGGCTTTCCCATCACTGTTGCCATGGCCCTGCCCATCACTCACAGGCATGCACACTCATCAACAACAATGATGAGCACAACTATTTCAATATCCTGCCATATTTTCTTGCAGATTTTGAAACATATCATATATATATTGCTCTACATAGTGTCTATGGACTAATATACATGAACAAAATGCAAAATAAAAGAGAAATAAAAGAAATAAATATAGGGGGAGACATGGGGTGCTGACACTAAACTGGGGGGTGCTTACCTTCACAGAGGGGTCGGAGTAGGCCTACCCTTAATGGGAAATGGTGCTGGAGGGTGGTGAGGGGAGGGATGGATGCTGGGGGCGGATAAGGGCGCTTGGAGTGGGGGGTGGCAATGGGTGGCCAGGAAGGGGCCAGGAAGCAAGGTGGATAGTGGAAAAAGTGAGGGGATGGATGGGAGAGGGTCCCTGGCCCTGAACGAGAGGTGGGAAGGGGTAAGTATGTGGGGAAAAAGCAGGAGGGGTCGGTACTCACCTTCGCCCTTGGGGCCCCCCGTGGCCCCCCTTGCATTCCATCGTTGATAAAAACAGTGGAGACGTCATCTACAATGTCCCCATGGTCCCTGTCGTGGGTTTTGCCATCCCAACTGGTCCTGCCATCGAGTTGCACAAGGATGGTGGCACTGACAGTTGTGGTGGTGATATCTCGACAACGCCACTGCTGTTGACCACACCATTGCTGTGGGTGACCCTCCACATTACCTTCATCGTTGCCATGACTCTGCGCTCATCCCGCTGATACGCATCATGTATCTCTGAGGTCCGATTCACCTATTTTACATCTTTTATTACTTAGTTTCTCATATGTACTTATATTACTAATAAGTACAAATAGATCAGATTCTCCCTCTTTCATATCATTTTCGAGAGCTCGAGACCTCCCTTGGATCGTACCTCGCACCCTACACTTAGAGAACCCCTCAGTGTATCATTTTGGAGCCCACCGCGAGGCACTCAATAGGTTTCAGCCCCCTTTCCAGCAGTTTTGCCACCTTCATTGAGTGGCTCAGCCTCTTGCGCCAGCTTCGGCAGCATTCTCAGCTATTCTCCACTTCTCAGCTATTGTCTAGGCCCTTCCCGATGTCTTACAGCCCTCAGTTTTATTATCTAGTGCCTGTTGCGCCAATTGGGCTGCAAAACTCGGCACCTTTGTTACTTTGTCACGCCATCACGCCTATGTCACACGGGGTTCAACATCCCCGCCCCTTCGCGCCTTCGAATTATTCCACCAATCCATCTCCCCCACACTCGTTCATAGACCCGAACGCACTCGGAAGCCCACGACCCACACATCCCGGCAGAAAAACCGCGTCCGGAGAGCCCAGAAATAGCCCCAATGGCCGCCTCCAATATGGAGCGCCACCCGCGCGTCAAACGTCAAGCGGAGACCCAGTAGAGGATGGAAAACGCGTGCCGTGCAACGGGTTTAGCCCGTGCACCCCCAGGTACGCCCCTCACTGCTGTTTCCGCGGTAACAGAGCAGGGAAACGTGTCAAAATGCGGTTTTCAACCCATCCAACCATATCCGCCCCTGTTTGGCCTTCGTTTGGCCCCCCATTCACGCCCACACCCTCGCCGTTGTCCCCAGACGCGAGCCGTAACACGCACCCAGGTGTATCTGCCCCCGTTTCGCCCCGCGTTCGCGTCCATGCCCTCTCCATCGTCCCCAGAGACCATCCGTCACACGTCCCCAACATCTGAGCCCACCCCGTCCCCAAAAACTCGGATTTCGACACACCCAGCCGCATCCCCCCCCATTTGGCCCCCATTTGGCCCCCCATCCACGTCAACGCACTCGCAGTCATCCCCAGATGCAAATAGTGACACGTCCCCGCAATTTGAATGCACGCCGGCCCCAGAAACATGCGTCCACACCCCCCAAATCACAATTTCAACGCATCCTGACGTGTCCCCCCTGGTTTCGCACCCAAATCGGCCCCAGTCTTCGTCCAAGCCCCCTCCATCGTCCCCAGAAGCATACAATGACACGCCGTTACTGTCTGTGCCAGCATCGTCCACCCAATCGTCGTCGTCGTCGCCTCCTTCATCCACCAACCCCTTTTCAGCCTCATCCGCCTCCGTTTCCACCTCGTTTCGCCCGCAGTCACTATCTACAGACTCGCCATTGTCCCCAGACGTGAAGCAACACACTCCCCTGCCATCCAAGCCCATGCAGTCCCCAGAGACATGTATCTACGCCCAGAAAATGGCGTTTTCAACCCATTTCAATGCATCCCCCCTTGTTTCACAACCAAATCGCCCCCCATTTTCATCTACGGACTCGTTGTCGTCCCCCGAAAGAAGTACTGACCCATCCCCAGTATCCCAGGTCCTGCCGTCACCCCAGCAGACACTTTCAACGCCCCATTACGAACTGTTGCCAAGCCCCGTCACAGTCTTATTCCCACTCTCCATGGTCGCCGCCTGTCGCCAACGACCTGAACAACTCATCATAATAGTTTACTAATGCCCTTTAGCCCATCTACTCCCACTTCGCCCCCCTTTTACCCCCCATCTCCACCTATGACCTCTTCGCCGACTCCATCTTTAAATATTGACCCACCCACAGCTTCGCCGTCCCCGAAATCGCCACCACCGCCTCCTTCATCCTCGCCGCTGCCCTTCCCACCATCGTCACCCCCTCTCCTTTCAACATCCATGTACAAGATTCACGCCACGCCCTCATGTCCTCGACAGCCACCTCAGTTCTCTTCGGATGCCAAGATTTGCCATCAACAAGATTATTCGGAACTTGAAAAAGTTCAGATTGATTTTATCAATTTTCAAGCAAGTCATTTTCTGTTGGAAAAGAGAGTGAAGAGTTTAGAGAATCAGTTTGGTTCTTTGGACAATCGTGTTGCTGGTTTAGAGTAGGATTCTCCTTCGTTCAGATTTTCTTTTGATTTTCTTGTTGATTTTCTCATTTCTTTTGATTTTTGGTTTGATGTCACTTTCACCTTTTCTTTTTCTTCATTCACTCCCCCTCTTTCTCCTGACTGGGGACAGTCAGATTTTCAGTTACCGGGAAGATGATACGCATCATGTATCTCTGAGGTCCGATTCACCTATTTTACACCTTTTATTACTTAGTTTCTCATATGTACTTATATTACTAATAAGTACAAATAGATCAGATTCTCCCTCTTTCATATCATTTTCGAGAGCTCGAGACCTCCCTTGGATCGTACCTCGCACCCTACACTTAGAGAACCCCTCAGTGTATCACCACCGCTGCTGGTTCCAACAATTGAGGCCAATGGTTGAAAAACTCGGGCGTGATCCTCCGTAGTTTTGAAAACATCTGGGGTGGCGATCTTGGTGTGAATCGTCGCCGTTGTCATCACCATCACCATTTCCATTGTTGTCAAGGTGGTGGGGAGTGGGAGCGTGGCAGGAGACAAGTTGGGAGGCAAGTGGGTGGTGGTAAAGCACATGTGACTGAACACATGCCTTTTCAGCCTTTGACCACCTGTTATGATTTTCACCTCTTTGCCCCTGTCTTTTGCTTTGACAGCACGTGACATCCAGTACATTCCCACGAAGATGTGCCAAGTCCCACACTCTGATTGGACGATACCTCGTTACTGAACTCTCGGGTCAATCCCACATTCTCATTGGACGATACCCCGTTACTGATGACTTGAAAACGCATAACCATTCATACACAACCAGGAGCTGAAGGAACCTAAAGACGATACAATCCGAACCTGACCATTCCATTCTTGTTACAACTCATGACCAGTGTGCATACCCGGAGACAAGAATACTCCATGACCCAACCACCGATCATACCCAACAATCGGAATACTCTGGTTCTCTGCCGACCGATCATATGTCCACACCCATATGCTCATGACATTGTTATTGTTCTTTCACAATTCACCTACACGGTTCCTTGTACCTGTCACAGATGAATGAATAGCCTTGTGCCTGATGACCGATCAACTTTCCTATTTCGAAGAAGACCGACACGTCATCCCGATCCTCATGGTTACCTTTGACGCCCAGCTCATCGCCACAATTGTCATATGTTCTATTGGCATCTCCACCCTTGTGGGCGTCTACATCTATGCAACCTATATTCGGATAATGCAACCTCCCCACAATGACTCAGATATCGGATCCATCATAGTTGCTGACAACCGATGACTCCTTCGATCCATATTGGCCGACCATCTTGTTCTTCTTCACACGTCACCTCCACATTCATTTGTCTTTCTTCTCATCAGCTGACCGCCGGTGCTCAGCTAACAACCCGAACTCGCATATACGACAAGTCCCCTTGATGCTCCACAAAGACTTGCATTCCGACATGTTTCATCACCTTTGTGTACCAGTCCACTGGTCGAGAATATCCATACCTAGTCGACATCCCAGTCATCCAGTACCCTGCAGCCAAGAAGGGTTATATGAAGCACCCTTGCTTATCGTACTGCAGGAACCACAGTCGCTGGTGTATGATTACCAGTGTTCATTGCATTGCCCACATCATGGTTCTTCCCCATTCAGTGATTCACCTTTTCCCCTACCTCCAATGATGAAGCATCATATTTACCTTTCCATCCCGATCCCGCATACACATACTCATAGTTGTATGCTGCTATTGGCCAGGCATCCACTGCCAATGCAAACCATCAGGAAGACGAACCAATCTCATCATTCCAAACTAGGAACTCAGCCACATGACATCCACATGGCTGCCTCATGTTCACCATATGCCTGCTGACACATCCACTCATGGATTGTTTCACCTCCTTACCATGAGGCATCCATGAGGCGCAGGGTCTGGACCCTTGATTTCTCCGAACCATTTCCTTGCAATCACTACCTGAAACACTGATGGACATGCTGTATCTGCAGGACAGCCTTATTGTTCTTGCATTTCTCTCGGTTTGTACATACAGACCCAGTAGTCTGTCTTTCATGGTAATTCCCTAACTCTTTTGTATTTTAACCTTCATCTTCGAACTGTTCCTCTTTTTCCCTTCCCTTTCCTCACGTTTAGTCTGGTTTCCACCCCCTGGTTCGCTTTCCTAGACTCCCTCTCTCCCCAGACTGCTACTTGCTGTATAATAGTAGTAGACCATGAATACACCTTCTCTCCTGTGTTTCCTCTGGTCTGAACTCAACTTGGTTTAGTTGGTTGTTGCTGGAGCCCACTGATCTAGCGATCCATAACACCACCGTGATGCATAGTTCTGGTCTAGCTCCGAAAGGGGATACTAGATAGAGGTCAGTGTAGTAGTGACCAAGGGCATTGTCAGTAATGCCTAGTCAATGAGGATAGAAATCCAAAGATAAATAGAAATACAGAGATAGTTTCCGGTGAAATCCGGAGTTATCTGATGTAATCCGACATCAGGTTTCAACTCAGTGAACGTAACAGTGAGGAGATGAGGCAGGAACGACAGGAAACGATATAAGAGGTTACGAATTGTGATTGTGGATATGGGGAGTACAAGTCTAAGGGAAACTACTAGAGATCGATTCTGGGGTTTTGGGTATCTACTTATTATGAGTATGTGGGAGTACTCTTTATACTACTGCAGGAGTGGTCAGGTTGTGGATAGGGCTTGATGGGCAGAGGGTTCCGAAGGGCAGAGGGTTCAGTGGGCAGAGGGTTCCGACGTATATCACAGGTGCCTTTACAATCAGAAAGAGAGGGGCTCAGGATTCGGTTCCAGGTTTGAGTGCGGACTTGCCCGGCATTGACGTGTGATTGCTGTCGGTTTAGGATAGAGTGTGCTGGATTAGGATGGAATGATGGACGGGTTTGTGGACAAGTAGCAGAGTGTGTGTTTTGGTGGGATTCTGTGGCCACAGAGGTTGTACCCTCTACACCACCATCTCCTCCTGTTTCGCAACACTCCCACCCTCCACCACCTTAACAACAACAGGAACGAGGACTACAAGGATGACAAGGACAATTCACACCAAGTATGCCCCCCTGCACGCCCTCAAAACTGAGTAGGAGCACCCCCACCATTTTCAACCAATGGGCTCGCACATCGGAACCAGCAGCAGCGGACAGGGCACATAGCAATGAAGGCGACGAAGACGATGTGGAGGGTCACCCATGACGAAGGTGTTGTCAATGGCTTCATCGTCATCAAAATATTGGACCTGCCAGCGCCTCTGCCACCATCCTTGTGCAACTCGATGGCAGGACCAGTTGGGATGGCAAAACCCACGACAGGGACCATGGGGACATTGTAGATGACGTCTCCACTGTTTTTATCAACGATGGAATGCAAGGGGGGCCACGGGGGGCCCCAAGGGCGAAGGTGAGTACCGACCCCTCCTGCTTTTTCCCCACATACTTACCCCTTCCCACCTCTCGTTCAGGGCCAGGGACCCTCTCCCATCCATCCCCTCACTTTTTCCACTATCCACCTTGCTTCCTGGCCCCTTCCTGGCCACCCATTGCCACCCCCCACTCCAAGCGCCCTTATCCGCCCCCAGCATCCATCCCTCCCCTCACCACCCTCCAGCACCATTTCCCATTAAGGGTAGGCCTACTCCGACCCCTCTGTGAAGGTAAGCACCCCCCAGTTTAGTGTCAGCACCCCATGTCTCCCCCTATATTTATTTCTTTTATTTCTCTTTTATTTTGCATTTTGTTCATGTATATTAGTCCATAGACACTATGTAGAGCAATATATATATGATATGTTTCAAAATCTGCAAGAAAATATGGCAGGATATTGAAATAGTTGTGCTCATCATTGTTGTTGATGAGTGTGCATGCCTGTGAGTGATGGGCAGGGCCATGGCAACAGTGATGGGAAAGCCCAAGCCCATCAGCGCCCTTGTTCCTGACCAGACCTGACATTCCTGAACTGGTTATTACCATATATGGGACATTAGTAACTACTAGTACTAAGGATTCTAAGTCTTTTGAAGCTTTGGAGTAGTATTTACAGCCGGTGTTGGGATTTAAGCAAACTAGAGCCTAATGATAGTGGCTGAGACACATGATCAGCCACTATCGTTAGGCTCTCAGTGTGGGAAGGTCACACAGTGTATTGAGCGAAAATTTGATGTGGGCAAATTCAGGTCAAATCACGAGAATCCATGAAAATATGCTGGTAATGTGATCAAAAGGTGACGACGGCCATATTCTCGTACCTTTTCTCAATATGACTCCAATTTGATGACCAATAATATGACGATAATCTGCTGAGAATGCCCTGTGGCCATCACTTTGAGTAACATGTGAGCTATATCCGGGATAGCAACACAATCTGTACAAATATATGTTATTCTCAAAGCAGTTTATCCCAGGCTATAAAAGTTTACTGTATTGTGCTATTCCAATTACAAGAAAATGTATTCTCATACCAGTTCATACCGGTCTGGATTCATTCACCAGACCACAAGCTAGATATACATTTATTCCTTCATTTATGATCCTTATAAAAGATCACTTTAAATTTGCAGCACAATAAAATTTGGTTATAATTACAATTGCTGCAGTACAAGATTGCTAAAATAGACAAGCAAAGAAAAAGAAATAACATCACTCAGACTCTCTTACCACTTCTACCTGCGCCCCTGCCACGTCGACTTCCTTTGCCCTGTTTCTTATTGCTGTCTCTGCTCCCTTCACCCCCGCCCCCACTACTCTTAGTGCCACTGCCAGCTGTACTCTTGCTGAGCTTCATCCCGCCTCCAGAACAAGATCTGTTCCTAGGACTGGCAAGATCCAAGCTTTGTACACTTGGGGTCAGGCTGCTGGCTCGACTGCTAGGGTTGCCACTGCTGGAGGTATGACCATTAGGGTTGCCAAGATTGGAGGTGTAATTATTGGGGTTCAAGTTGCCGCTGGGGTTGCTGTTGGAAGAGGTGCAATTATCAGATCCGCTAGATGCACAGTCGAGAGGGTTATCGTTGGACTGCAGAAGTATATTTGCTTGTTTGGAGAGAATTTCGTTCAGTTCATGCTCATTGTCTTCAGAATCGGAGTAGCAAGAACTTCTGTGTAATTTTACCGACCATTCAGATAGCTCAGGAACTGAGCACTTTACACTGAGCCACTGATTCCTAGTGGAATCCGATTGGAATGCTCGGACTCCGAGGATTTCAAGCAGATTCCGAGTGAAATCCAAGCCTAGCTAAATTGTTAACATTCTCACTATAAAGTCATTCCTAGTCCATTCCTAGTCCAAGCTGATTCCGAGTGGAATCCGAGTGGAAGACTAGGAATCCGAGGAATTCTATGGAATTCCAAGTAAGTCCTAGCATTTATTATGCCTTGGACTCAACTCAGAATCCATTAGGACTCCACTCGGAATCTCAAGATTAAAAATATTAGTAATATTATTTAATATATTATTTATCAATTGGAGCGCTGCCCCAAAATAGATAGCTGAGTTTTGGCAGTTTATATAGCTTTGTTTGGCGCACGGACCAGTTTGGACCGCATCACATGATGATCAACAAACCCGTAACGCCCAAACAACGCGTCCACACGCAAACGCCAACCACGGAGCCACGCCAACAACCACATCCCCGCCCACACCCACACCCACACCCACGCCCACAACGACGCCAACGCCAACGCCAACCACGCCCATCAACCACGGCCCCACGTCACCTCAGCGCCCACATCCACGCCCTGTGACATCCACGCCCGCCTCCATGCCCACGCCCACGCGATGCCAATTGACCATGGGAGCCAGGGACGGTAACGGGGGAGGGTGCAGTGGCGGGTGGTGCACCCAACCCCGCTGCGCAGGTAAGTTTTTATCATTATATTTTTTATGTATTTTACTGACTATATCGTGGCCATAAAGGCGCCCACATGCGCCAGGCCACCGCAGGACACACAACGACGCCCAGTCGTTAAGTGGACGGCGGCAACCCGACGACAGTGGCAACAGCAGCAACGGCAGCACGCCAGCAGCGGCGGCAACGGCAACGGCGGCAGGCCAGCAACGGCGATGACGGCAGCAACAGCAGCAACGGCGACAGTAGCAGCAGCGGCAACGGCAACGGGGGCCAGCATCAGCAACGGCGACAGGGCCAGCAACAACGGCAGCCCATAAGTCCTCTCCCTCCCCTGCCTCCTTCTCCCCCCTCCCTCCTAACCCTTTACTCCCTCCCTCTCCCTCTTTCCTTCTCCCTTTCCCCTCCCTTTTGCACCCTCCCTTCCCCTTCCCCTTCCCCTTTCCCCCTCCCCCTCCCTTTCCCTTTCCCCCTCCCTTTTCTCCCCCCTTCTCCCCCCTCTCACTGTCCCTTTCCCTTTCCCTTTCCCTTTCCCCCTCCCTTTCCCTTTCCCTTTCCCTTTCCCTTTCCCCCTCCCTTTCCCCCTCTTCCTTGCCCTTTCCCCCTCCCTTTCCCCCTCTCCCTTTCCCCCTCCCTCCCCCTCTCTTTCCCCCTCCCTCTCCCTCTCCCTCTCCCCCTCCCCCCCTCTCCCTTTCCCCCTCCCTCCCTCTCCCTCTCCCCCTCCCCCTCACCTCAAATGCTTGATATTAACTGTGTAAATAATTTGTGAGATATGAAAAGTTCTTTTGTAATGGAGTTATCAATATTGAGAGTACAGAACATTAACCAAGAATTGTGAGATTACCTTTAATAAAAACTTGAGAAATATAGGCTATCAAGATGACTATAATATGGCAGCTGTAATTGAACAAAACCTGGCTTTGGAGTGAAATGATAGCGCACAACTTAGGACATAGAAATATTTCTAATCCAGTATCAATTCCTTGCATGAATGATGGCACAAGTGAAGTAATAGTGATTTTATATTATACAACTTTCAAAATATCTCTACCCAGTGATATTATGAATTGATGAGCAATTCAGTTGGAAAAGAAGAGAAAAAGAAAAGAAGAAAGGAATGAAGGAAATACCATAAACACCCAGGTTCATAAAATTCTGGCTTCAATTGAGACAACTCAGTAATCTTGCAAGCAAGGTAACATGGTTCCAGTCAGCTATGATTACAGATAAGTGGAGATAATGTGGGAACCAAGAGGTGAAAGGACTGTATGCAAACTCTGTAAGGCACCCTTTAGGTTGAGGTTATCACTTGAACTAATGGGGATTCAAAGGTGAATATATATACAAGAAGGAATACCTGCAGTAGGGCAGCAGAAAATGTAACAGCCACTTTGGAGGGAGCCATGATTATACAGTACCAAATAATAGGGTGGAATAGTGGGTAATAGAATGGGGTGTGTGCATGTATGTACATAGAAATAGCAATAACAATATATGTACCAAAGAGATGTAAAGGAATGAAAACTGAACCAAGATACAATGCATGGGTGTGGATGCGGGAACCAGAACTGATTCTGATGTAGTGGTTCCAATGGTGCTTAAATTGAGCTACCTGAGCTATCCAGAACTGGAATTGGAGTCGGAATGGGTTGTCCCCTTACAAACTCCATCTAAATGTTTGCAGATTGAAATAAGTGATTCAAGTGGTGTTTGATAACTCTACTACTGATCTAGATGGAAGTAAACAAATAGAGGACCTTCAATCTTGTCAGAACTTTAGTGGAGTAGTATCTAGGATGAGTAGCAAATATAGAGCAACAACAAATTTAGAATTTACATGATAATATAGATTGGTTTATACAGGCAACAGTTTAAATATGGTCAGAAAAGTATTAAAAATAGATGGACAAGAAGAAATGAAAAGGGGTTCAAAGAAATGTGCATTCTGGTGAAAGTTCCAGGATGTATGTTGGCATCTTTGGAGATAATAGTCCATGGCTTCAAAAGGTGGTTTATAAAACTCAACCTTATCATCAGATCAGAAAGCTGGTGACACAGGAGATGTGTGAAGATATTTTGCCATCAAATATCTTCACGTGTCTCCTGTGTCATTGCTTGGCCAAGTTTGGAAATATCATTAATAATAGGACCACCAGGTGTATATGGATAGTCCTGCTCCATAGACAGTGACAGAAAAGAGTGGAAATAGAGTACTACAGCTGCATGGTCTGTTAAGGATATTAGATTGTTAAAGGGCTGCTCAAGAGAATAAACTTTGGTAACAGGTACAACAGGTTATCTAATCATTGAAAACAATAATAAGATGATAATGATGACTTTGGAATTGATATGGATCAGGAATCACTGGGGTCAACAGTTAGGATTTAATAGTCATTATAATGTGATGAGACTAAGCAAAGTAGCTTTACTTCACAAAGTCATTTATGTAAAGGAATGGAAGCTTAGCTTTCAAATGCATTACTTAGCCATGCACTATATATATGTGAATAGAGATAAAGACTGTGCACTACAGACAAGGAAATGAATATAGGAAAAAAGGCAATTGAAAGGAAGGTGACATATGGAGAAAGAGAAAGGTGATGCACCTCAGACTGGTGAACAAAACATATATGGAAAGGAATGCTGTTCATAAGACATAAGCATAACAACTAAGTGGAGAGGAATGGCATGTGTGTGTTATGATGATGACAAAGTAAAGAAGCAAAAGGAAGAGAAAGAACAAAGGGTGAAGAAACACCTTAACAGTTTGTTGTATATTTGAATATACTAAGAAGGGAGTGTCTATTTGGCTCCCCGGGGAGCCAAATAGATAAATCCTACTAAGAATGCAGGAACAAATTTACAATGTTTTGCAAGGAATCTACTCGGACTCCACTCGGAATTCTTACCAAATATGGAGCGTGGGAAAATATCGCCTAATTTGGTTAGCATGCCCATTGTATACCTGATCCCATATATAGTGTCAGAATTGTTTTATTTACAAAATTGAGTGAGAAAAATGCAAAAAAGTCGAAAAAAGCCAGCACTTTTCAAAAACTCGGCAGGATTCCGAGTGGATTCTGAGCAGATTCCTCATGATTCCTTGTAAATAAGCATACCCCATGAAAACCAATGAAAATCCGAAAAAATGACCATTCCAAGCGGAATTTACTCGGAATCCGATTGGAATATCAGAATTGGTAGTGCTCTACAAAAAAAGATTCCATTCCTAGTGGAATCTGCTCGGAATCCTCGGAGTCCGAGCATTCCGATCGGAGTCCAATCGGATTCCATAGGAATGTGTGGCTCAGTGTAAAGTGTTGGATTGTTGACTCTTTAGATACCAGTCATTATAGTGTAACAGTCTAGAGTGTTGTATGGCTGATTGAATTATTTCTACAGTGCGAGTTCGAGCCTGCCTGTGGCTGATTTATTTTGGCCTTTAATACAATTACTTATGTAATAACTCATATGGACTACGTTGGCTCAGCTGTACAAATAAAGGCTGTGACAGCCAAAGCCGGAAAAGGCTGACCCATGGCATTTCGAACCTGGGCGAACGTTGGGAAAGATGAACCCTGGCCCAACCCTGGACATTGCTGGTTGTGTAGGTGGGACTGAGACTTTGAGTAAGCAAGCAAGTAATGGGCAATGAGCAAGCAAGCAATGAGCAATGGGCAGTAAATGATAAGCAATCACTATAGATGAGCTAGCAATGATGACAGACTAGCAATGATAATGGACTATACTAATGACTACTGACAGACTTGAATGAACTGGTAAGGAAGCTAAGCAACAAGAGTATCTTCTGGATATTGAATTATCTACTTAGTCCGAAGCTTCAAACGCACATTGGCTACTAGTTCAGGGATATACTTTAATATCTTTTCAATACTCTGTTGAATAGAAGTAACCTTAACCCTAATACTACTGAATATGGATGCTGACTAAGGCAGGCTAAGTGAATAGCTGACTAAGCAAAGCACAAATTGAACTGGCAGACTGAGAATACACCTATTGAGTGATCAAATATAGATCCACAGACTCAGCAAGCAAGAATGATAACTGATATGCACTCATTGAGTGATCAAAGATAGATCCACAGACTCAACAAGCAAGAATGATGATAGACAAATATGAACTACCAAATATGGGTGCTGACTAAGACAAGCTAACCAAATAGCACCTGAGTGGCACCATCAAACTTACTAATTAGTAACATGACCAGGCCCTCTAACCTCTTACTAATTAGACAGCTTCATCTAAATAGCTGTTGTCCGGCATTTGGTTCAGCGTTCAGCTGTTGACTTATCTTATGGGACTTAGCATAAGTATACTAAATATAGTAGTCACCTGTTCTGGAATGTATCCGACGTCAGGAACAAAGGCGCTGATGGCCCCGGAACTTGCCTGTCACTGTTGCCATGGGCCTGCCCATCACTTCAGCATCACGCGCGCTCATCGTTGTCGACGTTGAACACGAGTATTTCACTGTCCCACCATATTTTCTTGCGGAATTTTTTACTTATCATAGATATATTGCTCTACATGTTTTATATAGACTAATATACATGAAAATAAACAAATTACGAGTCCCTATTAGGGAATCATTTTGTATACGGTCAGTTTTCACTTCAGGGTCGCAAACGCCACAAACGCCAATTCACCATACCGTGGGAATAAATTTAACAAACTGTGGGAACAAATTTGAAGTCCTGGGAATAATTATGAAACCGTGTGAGTTTTTCCTCTTGTAACTGTGAGAACTTGTTGACCTAATCAGTAAGAACAATAAGGTAGCTGGATCAAAGCTACCGAATTCGTCAGAGCTGCTGAATTTGGAATGTGGAATGAGCTCCATTCTCCCAACTTGCTTGGTTAATTGAGTGTAGGAAGTGTAGTAAGAAGAAACTCCAGAACTCACATGATGGGCTGGCATACAGACTTTCAAAGTTGAAGATTTGTTGCTTGTTTAGGTCTTGAATTACAATGGAGCTTGGTCTGGATTGGTCTGATACAACTGTTGTAGGGTCATCCATAGCATATCTAACACATGCGCATGACATTGGTTGTGCTCATTCTCTTATCCACTGGCCACAAATAAATTCCACAACCATTGACAACATATTAGTTGGATGTTGATGACATTTGTAGGATTTATTTACTTTGTTATGACTGGGAAACCCCTGCCAAACAGTTGACGAACAGCTGAATGGCATTCGAGAAGGGTGTGTAAGGTCATACAGAATTTGCTTATATTTATTTCTTTACCAACAGTCACACAACTGTTGTACAGCCATCTTAAGCATATTCAATACATGGGCATGGCAAGGATGTATTGATTCTGTTGTCCACTGGCCACAAATAAATTCCACAACCACTGACAGCATATTAGATGGATGTTGACAACATCTGTATCATTTATGTAATTCATCATGACTTGGAAAGCCCTGCTGAACGGTTGACAAACGGATTGAATGGCGTTCGACAAGGGCATGCAAGCTCATACAGAATTTGCTTGTATTTATTTCCTTACCAACAAGTCATACAACTGTTGTACCACCATCTATAGTGTATTTACTACATGGGCATGGCACGGATGTATTGATTCTGTTGTCCACTGGCCACAAATAAATTCCACAACCATTGACAGCATATTAGATGGATGCTGACGATGTTTGTAGCATTTATTTAATTTTTTATGACTGGGAAACCCCTGCTGAACGGTTGACGAACGAAATGAACGGCATTCGGCAAGCCTTTGTAAGCTCATACAGCATTTGCTTATATTTATTTTCTTACCAACAAGTCATACAACTGTTGTACAACCATCTATAGTATCTTTAATACATGAGCATGGCACAGTTGTATTGATTCTCTCATCCTGGCCACAAATAAATTCCAGAGCCATATACAGCCCACAATTTGGATGGATGTTGAACATTTTTGCTGGACTTGTTTAATTTCTAATGGCCTGCAAATACCTGTTGCACAAGGTGAAGGAATGACGATCTAGCCTGGTCAATAACTGTTCAGGAGAATTTTCCTATTTATGAGCAATCAAGATAATTGCATGCAATGTCATCAATATCTGTATGATATGCTGGCAATGGTTGCAGAATTTATTGGTAGCCAGTGGATAAGGGGATGATTACAACCAATCTCATGCCCATGTGTTCGATATGCCATACATGACCATACAAGCGTTGTATGACTAGTTGGTAAGGAAATAAATATAAGCAAATGCTGTATGAGCTTACAAAGGCTTGCCGAACGCTGTTCGTTTCGTTTGTCAACCGTTCAGCAGGGGTTTCCCAGTCATAAAAAATTAAATAAATGCTACAAACATCGTCAGCATCCATCTAATATGCTGTCAATGGTTGTGGAATTTATTTATGGCCAGTGGACAACAGAATCAATACAACCGTGCCATCCCCATGTATTAAATATGCTACAGATGGTTGTACAACAGTTGTATGACTTGTTGGTAAGGAAATAAATATAAGCAAATTCTGTATGAGCTTACATGCCCTTGTCGAATGCCATTCAGTTGTTTGTCAACTGTTTGGCAGGGGTTCCCCTGTCATAGAAAATTAAATAAACACAAGAGATGTTGTCAACATCTGTCAAATGTGCTGTAGGTGGCTGTGTAATTCATTCATGGCCAGTGGGTTTGAGGATCAATTCAACCAATGTCATCCCCACATTTCAAATATGTTGCAATGGGTGTACAACTGTGTTATGGCTCATTCTTAGGAAAACAAATATATGCAAAATCTGTCACAGCTCCCAGGCCCCTGATGAACAGTGTTTGGCCTGTTCATTAACTTTTTGGGGAAGGTTTCCCAGTTACAAAAAACTAAATACATACCAGAGATATTGTCAACATCTGTCAAATAGGCTGTAGATAGCTGTGGCATTGATTTGTGTCAAGTGGACAAGAGACTCAACATGACCAAGGTCATCCCCAAGCATGAAATGTGCTGTAGATGGACATACAACAGTTTTATGAGTAGTTGCTAGAACAATAAATATCAGGAAAATATCTAACACCTCCCAAGCCCATAATGAACAGTGTTCAACGCTTTGTCAAGTGTTCGACAGAGGTTTCCCAGTCATAAAGAATTACTAAAATGCAAGAAATGTAATCACAATCTACTACCACTCTAGATGGTTGTGGAATTTCTTTATGACCAGTGGGCAAGAGAATCAATGCAATCAATGTCATGCCAATGTGTTAACCATGCTGTAGATGGTTGTACACCTGTCTCATGGCTAGTTGATGGGAAAACAAATACAACAAAAATGCATAACAGCACTCACACCCTTGTTGAGCAGTCTTCAGACTGATTGACAACTGTTGGCAAAGCTTTCCCAGTCATGAGCAATTCAATACATACAAGAAATGGCCTCAATTTCTGTCAAATTGGCTGTAGATGGTTGTGGAATTCTTTTGTCATTCATCGGTAGAACAACAGATCTCATGACCATTTGTTACATAGGTTGTAGATAGTTATACTACCCCATTCCAGCCAGTGTTTAGCCTCTTTGACAACTGTTCCACAATGTTTTCCATACTTAGATATCAAATAAATATAATATTGTTACAAACCATTGTCAAATAGCCTGTACATGGATGTGCATTTTATTTACAGCCAGTTGGTCAGAAACTCAATACAGGAAACATGTAGAAAACTTGCAACACCCTGGCTGAATGATGTTTCACACATGTTCAGCAGTGATCTTTCAGGGATTTGATACCAAGTAACCACAACAACTTTCCTGAATACATGTCAACTTCTTTATGCAAGATTTGTATGGCTCTTTGATAATAAATCATAGGAATATTACCCACTTGTCAAATCATTCAGTGAGTGTTTCAATAATGGGTAATAGCATCTGGATTATCAATCCACTGAGTGTGCTGCCATTCTATAATTTCCCATTCTCATATAGTTCTGAATGTATTTGCTTCCATTTAATTGACAAGATGGCTCACAATAGTGGAACTCATTCCAACTGGAGCTGAGCTTTTATTGTTGTTACTGATTTGGACAACATTCTCACAACCACATGGCAGATGCTCATACAACTTTTTGGTAACAAGAGAACTGGAAATATATGGTGGACAAGATACTGCACCATGGACAAATAATGTTCAGACTGTTCAAGAATGCTTGTATAGGCACTGGAAATCACATAAGTACAACAATGTGGTGAAGTTATATCAACAAGTCTGTACATTGTTGTACAATTTACATGGCTAATTTGAAACAAAATAAAATGCAAGAAAAGTGTGGAACATTTTCATTGACTTGCTGAACACCACTGATTGCATCTGCACATTCTGACCTTGTAAACATGCCATTTTGCCTATTCTAATTTTAGACACACTTTTATGCACTCCACCTATTCCCCACACTCAACTGATGCACAGTGCATCACTTTACAACTTCCCATTTCTTCTACTATCTCTTCACTCGCACATTGCACCACTCCAACAGACATCACACTAACTTTCTAGCTTAGTCAAGCATTTAGTGCTCAACTCAGCTCATCTCTGACATTATCTGATCCTATGTAAGCCCTGTGCATGGCTGCGCTTTAACTGGCTGTCAAATAGTGGGTTTATCAGGCTGTTTCACACAGTTAGGGGTATTATTCCAAATACTATTCTTCAAATATTTTCTATGCATCCCACCTTGTCTCACTTATTGACCCTATTGCACCATTGCTTCGCCTCCATTTCACATGTAGCTAGCTTGTGTTTCCTTATTTTCATAATAGCTACACTATGGCAACCCTATCATATAAATACTCACTGTACTTAGCATACAAAGAGAGAATACCACCTCCTTTGTCCCAGCTCCTTTCTGACTGCATCCCTTCATCTCCCTTCATCTCTGAGTCTCCCTTCACCTCTGATTGCTGTGAAACACTATGAATGACCATAGAGTCCATTTATAGTAATTTTTGTTATAGTTGAAGTCATGGTAGAGAGAAGTCATGGAGATTCACTGTAAGCATTGATATACCTTCACAGAATGTTGTTTGCAAATGTATTCCAATAGTTATTCTCAAAATACTTGATGAAAGCCAGTGAAATTTTTGTAAATTGGCTTTATTTGAAGTCCAAACAAGTAAAAGGATGAAAGCAAAGTGCCAAAAGTGTTTAAAAGTGTATGCAAGCCATCTCCACATTGTTGATAGTATTTCAAATTTTTGCTTCAAAACATTTTGTAGTACTGCTTCAAACATTTTGTAGTAGGTTTCAAAATCTTTGTAGCACTGCTTCAAACCTTTTGTAGTAATGCTTTCATGGTGAGCAGGGACAAGCAGGACTGCCCATGGGATCATGGGGCTGGCCCATGATTGTCAAGGCAAACATAGTCTTCCCTGGGACCACGGGTGAGACCACTGTTACTAATGGGACAGACCAAGCATCCCTGGGTCAATGGACCAAGATTTCTTTGAAATACACTTTGCCCAAGCTAGGCCTGGGATGTCCCAAGCTAGTGCCCAGGGACCAATATTCAACCCCTGGGAAGACCAGCACATTTTATAGCTCTTAGCTGCATCTTTATATAGTAGGAATTACAACAAACTGCTAGAGAATTGGGGTAACTGAAAGTGTTACAACTTGCAAATTTGTCAACAGAGTTGTGTGTTCAGAATGGTATATAAATAGTATTGTTTTTGTGGTAATGAAGGGCACATAGATGACTTGGCAAATATTGGTTTACTATCATGCAGTGGTAATAATGTTACAGTGTTCATATATCAGTCTTAATATACCTGATGTTCTCATTGCCAAAAAGGGACGAGTAACTTGCCATGCAAAGCAATGGCCCACACTCCACTAGTTAAAAGAGAAATTAAAGAAATTAAAAATAATGATACAAGGGGCGCCGCCGATGAACTGGTGGGTACTCACCTTCGCGGAGGCGCCGGTGTAGTAGGGACTAGGGGTCCCTACTGGTGCCTCAGTGGTCTCGGGGTGGTGTGACAAGCTGAAGTCTCATAAGCTATCTACACAAAAGGTAATCCTACGGAACGTGGGAACAATCACGTGATCTACTGGTAGTAGTGGGGCACTACCCACTACTACATGTACCCCCCTCGAAAAAAACAGTGGCGTCCTCGCCACTGTGAAGCCAAAAAACCAACACTCACAAAAACTCCCAAACTCCAACTCAAAACTCCAACTCCGTCGAGGACTTATGAAATGCTGCCGACGGTATGCCCCCCAGTGGATGCCACCACCAGCTCAAGATACCATTTGTCGACTGAATTGCCTGTGCTCAGAGCGTAACTCACGAAGGGACATTGAAAACTCGTAGAGTGTCAGTGTGGCATAGGGTAGGGGTACTAGATACATGGGAAAGTGAACAGGGATGATGACAATGTAGACTAGATGGAGGGTAATGGGTAAAAAAAGCGAAAATGGGAAATATGGGGTGATGAGATGGCATGGTGGCAGGTAAAGAGGACGGTTTCGGCTCGTTTTGGTGAACGTGGGGTAACGGCGGGTCGTCGGGTGTTGAAGGAGCTTGTGGGGAGTCGAAAGGGTGAACGCGGGGTGGGGAACTTACGAAAATGGGTGGACTGGCGATAACTCGGCTCTACAACGAAATACGGGGCTGTGCAAGGCGACGGGGGGCCAACGCGAGGCTCTCCGGCCTCGCGCGTGGGTTTGTGGGGTGTAACGGGGGTACGGGGGGCTCTAGGAGGTGTGTCGTGAGTGCGAGGGGCGCTTCGAGCGCGTGTACATCCCTTGAGGACTGTAAAGAAATGTTTTGAAACAATGGGACGTGGAAAAGGTATTCTGGCCGTGAAGATGCGCGTGATTGGTGCAACGCGGCTTAGCATGGGTCTTGTGGGCATTTATCGTAGGCGTGGGGGTTCTTACGAGTGCGTCTTGGTGGTGAACATTGAAAAAAATGCCGGTCGAAGACGATGACTTGGCAGTACGCGGGTTGGCCTTTTTTGCCTCGAAAAGGGGCCTTGACGGCGCTTCATGAGACGCGATGGTTCGTGAGCCATCTAATGTGGACGCTGGCGGCCGTGTGGCCAGCCATGGACTGAAAAAAAGTGTTGCCCTGCAACTGGGTGTCGAGAGCGCGTGAAAAAAGACTTCTTGCTCCAAAAACAAGTGAAAAAAGCGCAAAAAATAAAGAAAACGGAGCTGAGACGAGTCACACTCTCATCACCAGGTGTAGTAGGGACTAGGGGTCCCTACTGGTGCCTCAGTGGTCTCAGGGTGGTGTGACAAGCTGAAGTCTCATAAGCTATCTACACAAAAGGTAATCCTACGGAACGTGGGAACAATCACGTGATCTACTGGTAGTAGTGGGCACTACCCACTACTACACCGGATGGGATCTAGACTTGATGGTGAAGAGTGCTGGAGGGTGGGTGATGAGAGGGATGGACACTGGGAGGCGGGGAAGGGTGCATGGAGAGGGGGGTGGCGATGGGTGGGTGGGGAGCAAGGGGCCGGGAATGGTGGAAAAAGTGAGGGGGTTGGTGGGAGAGGGCTCCAGGCCCCGAACGAGCGGCGGGAAGGGGTAAGTACGTGGGGGGGTGGGTACTCACCTTCGTCCTTGGGGCCCCCCATGGCCCCCCTTGCATTCCATCGTCGATAAAAACAGTGGAGACTTCATCTACGATGTCCCCATGGTCCCTGCCGTCGTTTTCGCGGTCCAGATTGGTCGCGCCATTGAGTTGCGTGAGGGTGGTGGCACCGACGGTTGTGGTGGTGATATCTCGACAACGCCGCCGCCGTTGACCATGCCATTGCCATGGGTGACCCTCCACATTACCTTAATCATCGTCGTCACTGCATGCCAAGCCCTCCGTGGCTAGTTTCGATGTTCGAGACCGTTCGTTGAAAAGGTCGGGCGCGCTCCTGTGCGGTCTTGAGGACGTCCGGGGAGGCGTACTCGGTGCGGATCGTCGCCACCATCGTCATAGTCCTCGTTCCCGTACTTGTTGAGGTGGTGGGGAGCAGGAGTGTGGCGAATGGGGGTGGTGATGTTGGTGGAAGGTTGAAAGCCATGTGATCACGCACTTGCCTTTTGCTACCACCAACTCATCTCCCAACTCGCCTCCCGCCACACTCCTGCTCTCCACCACCTCAACAAGTATGGGAACGAGGACTATGACGATGACGGCGACGATTCACACCGAGTATGCCTCCCCAGATGTCCTCAAAGCCGCGCAGGAGCGTGCCCGACTTTTTCAACCAACGGCCTTGAACAACGGAACGAACGGTGATGGACCGGGCGCACAGTAACGATGAGAACAAAGGTAACATGGAGGGTTGCCACCGGCGATGGCATAGTCGATGGTGGCGGCGGCGTCGAGATATCGTCACCACAACCGCTGCTGCGGCCATCCTCGCGCAACTCAATGGCAGGACCAATCATGACAACAAAACCCACAACAGGGACCATGGGGACGTCATAGATGACGTCCCCATTGTTTTTATTGATGGTGGAATGCAAGGGGGCCGTGGGGGCCTTAATGGTACAGGTGAGTACCTATCCCCCTCCTGCTTTTCCCCCATGTACTTACCCCTTCCCGCCACTCGTTCGGGGCCCGGAGCCCTCTCCCATCCATCCCCTCTCTGTTTCCCCCATCCGCTGTCATGACCCTAAATGACTTTAGGTGTAATGTCATGGTTTCATTAGTAGAGCACAGAGATAACCACTCATACCTAGTATACATAAGCACACCCCACATTCATTAACATTTATTCCATATTTTTCTATAACACGTATGCAAGTGAATAGGCATAGTAAAGTATACCCTTACTGCCTAGCATTAGCTTTGGATATTTTTTTATAGTGTTCCTACTTAGGCCCAGGCTTAACCACTTGGTGCTGGCATTCATAGACACTATCCACACTCATTTACATTTATTTCCTATTTTTCTATGATCTGTGTGCAAGGGAACAGGCATAACAAGGATATGTTGTGCACTATTATTGTTGGAAGGAAGATGACAAATCATGTTGGACTTTGTTGATTGTTGTTAGTCTTGTTGCCACTCAGCAGACCAAACAGATAAGGAGAGAAGAGATAAGATAGAGAGGGATAAGATAAGATTAGGAATTGGAATAAAGGATCAATTGTTTTGTACCCACATCTTAAATGGGGATAACATAGCAGGGTTATTTAAAATTGCAGCAGATCTGATGCTGATCTGTCCTAATGGAGTTAACACAGCCTTGGAGCACTCCCTCCATTGTTCCTCCTGACTCAGCCCTATTGTTGTCTAGTCCCCATTGTTCTCAGTCCCCCATTGTTCTCAAAACAGTATATATAGAGCCCCAAATTGCCCAGTAGTCAGTAACACTTCTCTCCCCCCAATTTATACCTTCCCCTTAGTGTTCACCCTTCAGTCTTATAGTTAGTGTTATTAAGTTAGTGCTAGTAGTACTCAGTTATAGTAGCTAGTATCCTTATAACAGTCCACTATCAGTTTATCATTCTTGCTTATTGAGTCTGTGGGTCTATCTTTGATCACTCAATAGCATATCAGTCTGTCAGTCTGCTGTGCTTAGTCAGCTATTCAGTTAGCTAGGATTAGTCAGCACCCATATTTGGTAGTTCATACTTGTCTATCATCATTCTTGCTTGTTGAGTCTGTGGATCTATCTTTGATCACTCAATAAGTGCATATCAGTTTATCATTTTTGCTTGTTGAGTCTGTGGATCTATATTTGATCACTCAATAGGTGCATCTCAGTCTGCCAGTCCAATTTTTTGTGCTTTGCTTAGTCAGCTATTCACTTAGCCTGCCTTAGTTAGCATCCATATTCAGTAGTTATAGGGTTAAGGTTACTTCTATTCAACAGAGTATTGAAAAGATATTAAAGTATATCCCTGAACTAGTAGCCAATGTGTGTTTGAAGCTTCGGACTAAGTAGATAATTCAATATCCAGAAGATACTCTTGTTGCTTAGCTTCCTTACCAGTTCATTCAAGTCTGTCAGTAGTCATTAGTATAGTCCATTATCATTGCTAGTCTGTCATCATTGCTAGTTCATCTATAGTGATTGCTTATCATTTACTGCTCATTGCTCATTGCTTGCTTGCTCTTTGCCCATTGCTTGCTTGCTTACTCAAAGTCTCAGTCCCACCTAAGGAGAGACCTCACTGTTCACTGCTCATTGTTCACTGCTCTTTGATTGCTTGCTCACTGTCTATTGTGTGCTTGCTCACTTAAAGTCTCAGTCCTATATCAGGAGAGACCTCACTGTTCATCACTGCTTGCTTGCTCACTGTTCATTATAGCTTGCTCACTGTTCATTGTTATTCTATCAATACTTGTATAAAGGTGTGTTCAACCTTGACAATAACTTTAACAAATTTAGTTTAGCCTCAGAACAACAAGGCCTCTGTCTGAAAAACATCAATTCCACAAGCCTTGGTGAAAACAATCATTCACACAACACCGCCTCACTTCCCGGCCCTTTCCTCACCACCCATTGCCACCCCCCTCTCCATGCACCCTTCCCCGCCTCCCAGTGTCCATCCCTCTCATCACCCACCCTCCAGCACCCTTCACCATCAAGTCTAGACCCCATCCAGCACCTCCACGAAGGTGAGTACCCACCGGTTCATCGGCAGCGCCCCATGTATCCTTATTTTTAATTTCTTTTATTCCTCTTTTAATTTGTTTATTTTCATGTATATTAGTCTATATAAAACATGTAGAGCAATATATCTATGATAAGTAAAAAATTCTGCAAGAAAATACAGTGGGACAGTGAAATACTCGTGCTCAACGTCGACAACAACGAGTGCGCGTGATGCTGAAGTGATGGGCGGGCCCATGGTGACGGTGACGGGCAAGTTCCGGGGCCATCAGCGCCTTTGTTCCTGACGTCAGATACATTCCGGAACAGGTGACTACTATATTTAGTATACTTATGCTAAGTCCCATAAGATAAGTCAACGGCTGAATGCTGAACCAAATGCCAGACAACAGCTACTTAGATGAAGCTGTCTAATTAGTAAGAGGTTAGAGGGCCTGGTCATGTTACTAATTAGTAAGTTTGATGGTGCCACTCAGGTGCCAAATAGCTGACTAAGCAAAGCAAACTGACAGACTGATATGCACCTATTGAGTGGTCAAAGATAGACCCACTGACTCAACAAGCAAGAATGATAAACTGATAGTGGACTGTTATAAAGATACTAGCTACTATAACTGAGTACTACTAGCACTAACTTAATAACACTAACTATAAGACTGAAGGGTGAACACTAAGGGGAAGGTATAAATTGGGGGGAGAGAAGTGTTACTGACTACTGGGCAATTTGGGGCTCTATATATACTGTTTTGAGAACAATGGGGGACTGAGAACAATGGGGACTAGACAACAATAGGGCTGAGTCAGGAGGAACAATGGAGGGAGTGCTCCAAGGCTGTGTTAACTCCATTAGGACAGATCAGCATCAGATCTGCTGCAATTTTAAATAACCCTGCTATGTTATCCCCATTTAAGATGTGGGTACAAAACAATTGATCCTTTATTCCAATTCCTAATCTTATCTTATCCCTCTCTATCTTATCTCTTCTCTCCTTATCTGTTTGGTCTGCTGAGTGGCAACAAGACTAACAACAATCAACAAAGTCCAACATGATTTGTCATCTTCCTTCCAACAATAATAGTGCACAACATATCCTTGTTATGCCTGTTCCCTTGCACACAGATCATAGAAAAATAGGAAATAAATGTAAATGAGTGTGGATAGTGTCTATGAATGCCAGCACCAAGTGGTTAAGCCTGGGCCTAAGTAGGAACACTATAAAAAAATATCCAAAGCTAATGCTAGGCAGTAAGGGTATACTTTACTATGCCTATTCACTTGCATACGTGTTATAGAAAAATATGGAATAAATGTTAATGAATGTGGGGTGTGCTTATATATACTAGGTATGAGTAGTTATCTCCATGCTCTACTAGTGAAACCATGACATTACACCTAAAGTCATTTAGGGTCATGACAATGGACAGCACCAAAGTTACCGATCTCACGTTTTATCCCAGTCTTGAGGTCATGCCACATGTTGCCATCATGCATGTCAGTCATAACAAAGTTTTCGTTGTCATTCTGATGGATTGGTGTATCACGGCTATCATGAACCAGTTTGCAAAACCCTTTGCGACGAACCATGTGGCAGATGCTGTCGATAAGAGACACCTGGGGCAGTATCTTGATAGCATGGCATTTAAGGCGACCTTTAGCGTCCTTGATTTCCTCGTAGATCTTGCCAGTACAGCCAGGAATCAAGCAGACTGGGGATGCAAGTTCCCGCATCTCTTTAGGTGTGTGGTGCTTCCAACAGTGGGTGCAAATAGCATATTGGATGATCCACTGATCAGGGTCAATTCCAAGACGTTTTTTTGCACTAACAAGAGTTTGAACTGGACGGGGGATATCAGGAAGCACGCCAGCCGCATCAAGAGCATTGAGAGTAGCATTGAGGTTGTCAGTCACTTGCTTCACAGGCATGTTGCTAAAGACATTGTTAATAACTGCCTGGAGGTAGGCAATCCGAACACAAGAGGGTTCGTTTTATAAGTAGGCAAGTGGGACTACAGAGGCTACATCATCAAATCCAACATCAGGAGGGTCAAGGTCATCTGGTAGCTCGTGAGTGGTATAGACTGTGTCCGGCAGAGCTCTTGGCTGATGATTTGTTGGCTGTTGCTGAGATCTAGCTGCATGAGCTTGAAGTTCGCCGGGAGGTTCCATGTCCCAGTCAACAGGATTGCCGAAGTCATTTTCACTATGGTCCACGTCTATAAATTGCTCCTGGGCTTCGGCGGGTTGATGGGGTATTTCATCCCTGTCAGAATTACTGCCTTTACGCTTCTGGTGGCCAGCTACAGCAGATTCGACGGGATTAGTGTCCAGGGACAACAGGGCTGGACCATAACTCTTCAGGTGTTTCCTGGCAAGGTTCGGGGAGATCCTGCACAGTAAAAGAGGTTTTGAATGGCACCTTAGACAGATGCAAGGGATATCTG
Organism: Hygrocybe coccinea; assembly: GCA_963555575.2. NCBI lineage: Eukaryota > Fungi > Basidiomycota > Agaricomycetes > Agaricales > Hygrophoraceae > Hygrocybe > Hygrocybe coccinea. The sequence continues at coordinate 2,276,714 of OY741995.1, read as the reverse complement.
AAGGTGCCATGGCAAGGCAGCAAGTTGCGTTCAAACGCGTCTTCCGATAATGCGTTCTAAGTCACACGATTGATAAAATCATATGCATGCAAATTCTCGGCATATCTTAGGATTTCACTAGAGCTACAAGAATTTGCTGTTGTCATATTCTCAATCCAGCATATTCTCACCACATTCCCGTCAAATTCCTGAACCTACATGAATTTGATGAAATCGTATTTTCACGCTTTACACTGCTGTGTCAGGTGCTGGTGTACCATAACTTTCACTTCACTTGGTAGGACTTCTAAGACTCTGCTCAAGAGGCACGTGAGGATTAGCCGGGGAGACTGATATGCTCTGCTTAAGACAAAAAGGCATGAGAATTTACAGTTGGTTGGCATCCCAAAGCAACGTTTGCAACCAGCCAGTGTACGTGAGACAAGGCAACTGTTGCGATTCTTCCTGGCATCTGGAAAATGGTCCTCAAGCTGCCGGACAATTCCAGAGAGGTAGCTGTCAACCGAGGCAGGTTTGATGTGTGCAGACATGAAGACGACGAAGAAACTCAGTGTCTCAGCTGTGGGTGTGATAGGGAAAAGATGTAACTTGCAGAAAGTCAGGTAGGAGTTGAGGGCCGAGTTGTAAACAGAAGAAGTTGATTTGTCAATCGACAGTCCAAGGGCAATTGAGCACTCATGAATGAGCCACTTGATGGTCCACGGCGAACGGGAAGGTTGCCGGGATGAGGGGGAAGGCATCATTGCAGAGATGCCCCCAGCTGAAATTGAGGGGGTCTGACAATGGGGACAGGGAAAGAACCAAGGGACAGGTGGGGGTGATGCAAGAGGGTGATGTCAAGGCAATCCCGAGAAAGAGCGTCTGCAACAATGTTTGAGGAGCCCTCGACCAGGCAGACACACAGGTCAATGGAATGGGCAATCATTGAGTCAATGGCTGCCTTTAGGATCTCATTGTAGAGGGGTTTCGCAGCAAGGCTGTTGAAGATGTCATAAGTGTTGGAGCTGTTGGTGTAAATCGCAAGGCAGCCTGAAAAGGAGGTTGACACAGCATGGCTGGGGCCCAGAGGACGACTAGTGCTTCGAGGTAAAAGATGTTACTGGGGGGGACATCAATGGGGGGGGTTGCTGGAAAGCTACACCGGAGGAAGGGTAGAAAAATGCAAGGCCAGAGAGACAAGCATCACCAAAGACTACCAGATCAGCATCAAGAGGGTCCCATGTGGCAGCGTTGAGCAGGCGGACACCAGGGGCAGCCTCAACATGGTGGTGGAGCCAGAGGAGGTCACTGATGACAGCCCTGTTCAAAAAAATGAGAGCATCCGAGGAAGACTTGCCAGCAATCTTGTCATAGAGGTTGGACAGGGAGGGTCAGAGGAGTGGGTAGACGTTCAAGGCCCAATTGATCCAGCCAGCCATCCGTTGGAACTTCTTGAGAGAGTGGCGATGGCCGCCATGCAGGCATGTGACAAACTCGGAGATGGCACTGAGTAAATCTCACTTGGCTTCAGGAACCATCGTGAACGTCATGGCATTCACGTCACATTCGAAACCTATGATCATTAGCTTGTCACCGAAAAGCTGTTTCTCTCTCTCGTGGGGGAGACCTATTTCATCCCAAAGCAGGAGGAGTTGTGTCTGCTTGTGAGGATAATAGGCATCATAAGGTGGGTAGTAGGTCAAGATATCTCAAATGAAAATGTGTCGTCGACATAGGTGAAAAGATTGGTGAGAAACTTAACATAAATCACAATCCAGATGACAAGAGCCATAAATGCCACAAAAATGTGGTAGGCCGCACGGTTCCCAAAGTTGTTGTTGCGGTCAATGAAACACTCGCCATCGATGGTCACAATCTGTTTTGCTTGGTAGAGGAAATGCAGTGGCATGCGCTGGTATGCCTGAGAGACATCAGACTTGAAAATTGTGAGGGGGATATCACCATGCATCCGCTGGAAATTGAGGAGTGCCTGGCCAAGGTTTTGTAAAGTGTCCAAGCGAGACCCAACAATGGCCACACGAGAGATGAGAGAATTGAGCAAGTAAGAGGTCGCACTGTGGTCAACAATAAGACGGAGGTTAGTCGAGCGAGGCTTGGGAACAGCATGGATAGGCATGCTGTACATCCCGGGGAGGAGTTCCGACCCAAACGAAGGGGAGAACCGCCCCAGTGCTAACTCCTTGTCACGTTGTGACCGAATGAAAGCACGCTCAGCATCAGACCGTGGGGGATGGTGGGACGCGTCATGGGTCATCGGGTAAGAGGCGTCATGAACAGACCAAGGCCAGAAACCCTGCCTCAGCCCAGTGACAACAGAGGTGACAAAGGGTCGGTTTGGGTGGGAGAGGAGGAGGGATGCAAAGCGGGACACATGGATAGGGGTGACAATCTTGAAGAGGTGTGCATGGTTGTAAATTGTGCTGACGAGGGCATCAGTGTATTCAGACAATGGAGGCTGAGGGAGGGGAGCATCAGTCTCAGTGGTGAGGGCAGAAGGGTGAGTGCCGGTGTCAAGGTTTGACCAAAGGAAATTGCGGAAAAAACGCGGCCGGGGGTGGGTTTGGTCAAACCTTCACCGTTTTGCAGGAGGGAGCAGTGTGGTCGGGTCTCCTGCAGATGGAACAGACATGGTAGTAGCGGCATTGTCCAGAGGCTGAGGGGCAGACACCCTCGTTATGGTGTCGGCAAGGCTCTTGCTTCTTCTTAAAGTCGGTGCGCGAGCGGTTCCCTCCTGTTCCAAACCGGTTGTTGCATTGTAGTGGTTGGGCCTGGGCTGTCACGTCACCCAGGTCCCACGGTTGGATTCCCTTATGTAGTCACTTCCTGTCTCAGTAGACCTTATCCTATCTCACCCTTGACCGATCCACTGTCCAACTCTGTGAGCATCCCCGAGACCACTCCAGCATCGCAGCGATGAGGAAGAGGCAAGGAAGCCAGTTCCAAAATCGGACAGATAAGATCGTTCCCAGTGACTAAAGGATGAGACGTTGATACGCATCATGTATCTCTGAGGTCCGATTCCGATAGTTTACCACTTTTATTACTAAGTTTCTCATATGTACTTATATTACTAATAAGTACAAATAGATCAGATTCTCTCCCCTTTCACCTCATTTTCGAGAGCTCGAGACCTCCCTTGGATCGTACCTCGCACCCCACATTTAGAGATCCCCTCAGTGTATCATTTTGGAGCCCACCGCGAGGCATTCAACAGGTTTCAGCCCCCTTGCCAGCAGTTTGCCACTTATCTTGAGTGGCTCAGCCTCTTGCGCCAGCTTCGGCAGCATTCTCAGCCATTTTCCACTTCTCAGTTATTGTCTAGGTCCTTCCCAATGTCTTCCACCCCTCAGTTTTATTGTTTAGTACCAGTTGCGCCTCTTGGGCTGCAAAACTCGGCAGTATTGTTACTTTGTCACGCAGTCACGCCGATGTCACACGGAGTTCAACATTCCCACCCCTTCGCACCGCCGTTTTATTTCACCAATCCATCCCCCCCACACTCGTTCATAGACCCCAACGCACTCGGAACCCCATGGCCCACACATCCCGGCAGAAAAACCGCGCCCGGAGAGCCCAGAAATAGCCCCAACGGCCGCGTCCAACATGGAATGCCACTCGCGCGTCGAACATCAAACGGAGACCCATTAGACCACCAAAAGCGCGTGCCGTGCAACGGGTTTAGCCTGTGCACCCCCAGGTACGCCCCTCACAGCCGTTTCCGCGGTAACAGAGCAGGGAAACACGTCCGAATGCCGTTTTTGACGCGTCCGACCGTATCCACCCCCGTTGGGCCCTCGAATCGCCCCCCGTTTGCCCCCACACCCACGCCGTCCTCCCCAGAGACAATCCGTGACACGCCCCCGCTGTTTGAGCCCATGCCGTCCCCAGGAAACCGCGCCAGCGCCCACCAAACCCCGTTTTCGACGCACCCAGGCGTATCCGCCCCCGTTTGGCCCTCCGTTCGTGTCCACATCCACGCCGTCATCCCCAGCAGCGAACCGTAACACGCCCCCACCGTCCGAAGCCATTTGATCCCCACAAAACCACGCTAGTGGCCTCCAGACGCCGTTTTCAACGCCCCCAGCCGCATCCGCCCCCGTTTGGCCCTCATTTGGCCCCCCATCCGCATCAACACACTCGGCGTCATCCCCAGACGTGAGCCGTCACACTTCCCCGCCGTCTGTGCCCGCGCCGTCCTCAGAAAACAGCATCCACGCCCATTTCAACGCCCCCACCTCCGTTTCCCCCTCATTTGGCCCCCCGTTTGCGCCTACGCCCACGCCGCAGTCCCCAGATGCAACCCGTGGTACGCCCCCACCGTTTGAGACTGCACCGGCCCCAGGAACATGCGTTCACGCCCACCAAACCCCGTTTTCGACGGGTTCCACCGTATCCGCCCCCGTTTCACCCCACGTTCACGTCAACGCACTCGCCATCGTCCCCAGATGCAAGCCGCCACACGCCTCCATGGTACGAACCCATGCCGTCCCCCAAAACGCCGTCTTCAAGGCGTCCTCACCCGTTCCCCGTCATTTTGCATCCAAATCCCCCTCCGCTCGCACCTACAGGCTCTCCATCGTCCCCACCAGCAAGCCATGACTTGCCCCCAGCGTCTGATCCCGCGCCGTCCCCAGGAAAACATGTCAACGACCACAGGACATCGTTTTCCACGCATCCCGGCCCATCCCCCTCCGTTTCGCCCCCGTTTCGCCCCATGTTCGCGTCCATGCCATCTCCGTTGTCCCCAGAGGCCATCCATGGCACGCCGTCAGTGTCAGTGACCATGCCGGCCCCAGAAATCTACATCCGCGCCCACCAGAGCCCGTTTTCAACCCATTTCAACACATCCCCCCTCGTTTCGCACCCAGATCACCCCCTATTTACATCTACAGACTCGTTGTCGTCCCCCGACGTAAGTCCTGGCCCATCCCCAGTATCCCAGGTCCCGCCGTCACCCCATTACGAAAAGTCGCGACATTTTGTCGCAACCCGATTTCGCAAGTCGAAAATTGTCACAGACCCCCCCAGAAGCCTCATCCCAGTTCTAAAAGGCCATCGCAGGTCCCAGACGACCCCAGCGTGCCTTCCGAAGACCCCCGAATCATTTCCAGTACCAGATCACAAAAAGTCGCGACATATTGTCGCAGCCTCATTTCCGATGTCGCCAACTGTTACGAAACCCCCTTGCAGTCTCATTCCAACTTTCCATGGTCGCCACCTGTCACCAACGACCCAAACAAGTCCTCGTCGTCATTTACTAACACCCTCTAGCCCATCTATCCCCACTTCGCCCTCCTTTTGCCCCCCATCTCCGCCTATGACTTCTTCACCAACTCCATCTTTAAATATTGACCCACCCACAGCTTCGCCATCCCCGAAATCGCCACCACCACCTCCTTCATCCTCACCACTGCCCTTCCCACCATCGTCACCTCTCCTTTCGACATCCATGTACAAGATTCACGCCACACCCTCATGTTCTCGACAGCCACCTCAGTTCTCTTCCGATGCCAAGATTCACCATCATCAAGAATATTCGGAACTTGAAAAAGTTCACATTGATTTTATCAATTTTCGAGCAAGTTATTTTTTGTTGGAAAAGCGAGTGAAGAGTTTAGAGATTCAGTTTGGTTCTTTGGACAATCGTGTTGCTGGTTTAGAGTAGGATTCTTCTTCCTTCAGATTTTCTTTTGATTTTCTTGTTGATTTGCTCATTTCTTTTGATTTTTTGGTTTGATGTCACTTTCACCTTTTCTTTTTCTTCATTCACTCCCCCTCCTTCTCCTGACTGGGGACAGTCAGATTTTCAGTGACCGGGAAGATGATACGCATCATGTATCTCTGAGGTCCGATTCCGATAGTTTACCACTTTTATTACTAAGTTTCTCATATGTACTTATATTACTAATAAGTACAAATAGATCAGATTCTCTCCCCTTTCACCTCATTTTCGAGAGCTCGAGACCTCCCTTGGATCGTACCTCGCACCCCACACTTAGAGATCCCCTCAGTGTATCAATGTCAGTGAGTAAGAGGTCACGACGGGACGCCGCTTCAGTCTGGATCTTCCGGTCAAGGAGGATGATTCGTTCATGGACGGACGTGTGTGCACTGTTGAACAGCTTGAGGACGTACTGCTGGTACCATCTGAGTTCATGGTCTCGATGGGGGAAAACCCAAATCGTCGCCTCGGATGCTTTGCCCCAGGCGATGACCCATTCGCCAACCATCTTGACTGATCTGATGGGGTCAGATGAGCCAAAACGCAGTTCGATGCCATCTCCGAGCTTCTGGGTGGAACGAGTGTCGTGGGAGACAGAATGATGGTGGGTGATAACTCTATCGAGGTTGACAGCTTGCCCTTTGATGAGTGCCATCCATTCGGACTCAGGGAATGAGATGTGACTCATGGAATTAAGGAGGGAGCTGAGGATGTACTTGAAATCCTTTGAGAACTCCACGAGGAGTCGTCGTGTTTTCGTGAGGTCAGGATTGAGCAGGGCATCTCCGATGATGTCTGAGGTGACCCAAGGCAGCGCGGTGTCACTGACCCTGCACCGTTTGTGTCCTTCTTCTGGTTCAACAGAGGACTCCCGAGATCCTGGTCGAGTATCTGGTTCTGTTCGAACCACGGGCCTCGCAGATTCCCCAAGTGCAACTCGTCCTGTCGCGAAGGGGAGGACAGCCGGTTCAGTAGTGGCAACGCCAGATGATCGCCCGAAGTTGTCGAGGATGTCGAGGTACGACGTGAGCGCGGCATTACCTTGACTGTTGATGTCTCTTGACCCAGGGATCGCATCTGTGAGAGCCAAGAATGCTTCGCATTTTGATACCCCATCTTTCCTGAAACTCTCGACAATGCTTTCGCCTCACACTTGTGGTTCGAAACGCTGTAGCAGACTCAGTTTCTCTCGCTTCTGTACCACTGTCGAGTGTTTGACCCAACAATGCTGATCCTCCCCTCGACGAAGTCTTGAGATTGCCATTGTCTCTAGTAGTCATGAAGATATGATGGAATTTATTCTAAACTAAATGCAGGAGTTTAAAAATGAATCTTCTACTCTGTGTGAACAATGTGGTTGAGCAAAGAGCAGGGTGTATGAAGGCATATGCTACCTGGGTGAACAATGTGGTGAGCAAAGAGGAGGATGAGACATCTCCTATTGCTTGGTGCCACTTGTATTCACCCGGATAGGAGACGGAGGAGCTACATCTTCGGATGAAGGGAGATACGCCTGCTCTGAGGGATTACGGCACTTTGCAAGGTAGCGTGAGTGCGTGACAAGGAATGCTCTCGTCTATTAGACTTGAGTAAAATCATTTTTTAAATTCGACGAAAAAGCTATGCACGTGACGTATCACATTGATCTCTCTTAACTGTTCGAGTTGTAGATGTCGTTACCTGAATCGACCACATCCCTGACAGAGCTTCACACCGACTCAACATCCACCCCGCATATACCTTCTCCAACCAGTTCCCGACACCGTGTTTCGCTTGGTTCGTCATTCTCCTTCGGCCCTCAGCCTTTGGTCGACTCTTACATCGACGCGAACTCGAACACAATATCTTCTAACCGGAGATCTTTTGCTCTTGACCCAAATCGCTCCGTTTTACCTGCATCCCCTCTGCGGTCCTCCCCGAGACACCACCGACGAGTCAAAGAAAGTGCTAGTCGTCACCCACTGGCGAATGAAACAACCGATGTGTTTCAAGACTCGGAGGATGATGCTGACGATGAAAGCGAGTATGAATGGGGGATGATTGATCGCCTGAGATTGTGGCGACATGATGCCCTCATGCAGCATTTGTACGAGACAGCTGCCTTTTGGGGTGACAAGGTCTTGAGTTGGACAAGTGAATGACTTTCATCTCCGGGTTGCTTTTAACCAATTAATTTCGTTTTGGAAAAGATGACCCAAATGACGCGTTCTGGCTTGCCCAAACCTATTTCATGACCCATCAATACTCGCGTACAGAACGACTACTTACCCGCCCCTTCCCAACATCTCCACCCAAACAGTTCTCTACATTGTCGCCATTAACCAACGGTCACCTCTCTCATCTTCCCTCCGCAAAAGGAAAGAGGCGCGAAACATTACATCCATCATCTCTGCCAATGCCACGGCTTCCATTGGGACCTGGAGGCATGATTGAAGTTCCGGAGGATATGCAGGATGGTGTGTCGAGGCTCGTAGATATGAGTGTTGCATGTCGTTATCTTGCTGCACAATGTCAAGTATGTTCACTTTGTTTCAGACATAATTGCTTTCACAAAGACTGTCAGGTCCGCCAAGGTAATTGGGCGGAAGCAACTGAAATATTGGGTGAAGCCAATCCCTTTCGCGGCTCATGCGGCAGTGGACCGGCAGTTCCAAACATTGACGGTGGCATCAAGGTATGTAACAAAATTTCCTGCACCTTCGTCAACCGATATTTGTTTGGCCAGGTCGAAGCATCGATGTGTAACCTACGCGGTATCCTCATGCTCAAACTAAATCGCGGGGACCAAGCAAAGCACTGCTTTATGGAAGCTTTGGCATTGGACGTTAAATGCTACGATGCATTTGAACAGCTCATCAGTGGCGAGATGATGACACCCGACGAAGGTAGCATCGAGTTCTCGGTGATCCTATACTTTCTCACTTTGCTCATGCAGAGTGGGAATTTGTCCAAGGTCTCGCGTATGCCTCGCAAACCCCTCACGACGCGTCTTTCGTACAGCTCATCTATACTGCCCGTTTGCGTAAATATAAACACACCGCTGAGCACGTTCTTACCCGCCAGCGGTTAGTGGAAGAGTTTGGGCTTGGAGATAACCCAGACGTATTATTCAGCTTTGCCGATGCATTATACGCAGGGTTTCGGTGGGCAGATTGTTATGCTATTACTTCACGGTGTGTTATCGTATTTTTTTTTGATTCAGCAGTTCAAGGATGTCAGTGACAAAGTCAATCGGAACTTGTAGAATCTTGGACCTAGTATCTATTCACGGACCCACGATGCCATTACACATCGCATGCATGTATCATCTCTCCCATCTGCATTCGAAGCTCTTTATACTAGCACACGAGATGGTTGACCGTGAGCCCGAAAACCCTATCAGCTGGTACGCTGTCGGTGTATGGTACTTGAGTGGAGGTAAGTGGACTCAAGCGAGGCAGTACTTTAGGTGAGTGGGCCACTGATCGATGCAGGTAAACGAATACGCTGAGCACATAATAAAGTAAGACATCGTTGATGGATCCACGATTCGGTCCTGCGTGGATCGCGTTTGCACATACGTTTGCACTGGAGGCGGAGCATGACCATGCTGTCACAGCATATTCTACCTGTGCTCGCATGTTTACCGGGTACGTACAATACCCTTCCTGCCGTGATGTCACTCCTCAACTGAACTCATTTACACATCAGGTCGCACTTGCCATTGACCTTTGTTGGTATGGAACACATCATGCTGTCAAACAGTGCATTAGCAGATGAGGCGCTGAATGCTGCCAATTCAATGTGTAATGGGGACCCTCTCTTGGTCAATGAGCGGGGAGTCATGGCATTCAACCAGGGGAAGTACGTATCCAGTGTCTCACGTGTATCGCTTGTCCTGAACTTCTAATCTTCCTTTGAAATAGCTATGAAAATGCTGCTTCGCTCTTTCAAGAATCATTGGATCTCGCACAAGTCACTCAGAGCTCTCAAAAGTCATGGTCCACAACATATATCAACCTTGGGACTTGCTTACGCAAACTCAAGCAAGTTGGCCCAAATTTTCCCTTTGACATTTGGTAACCTTTTGAAATTGGCAGACGCTTGGAAGAGGCCAAGGCTACATACCAAAAAGTGTTGCAACTAGATCCCCGACATTCTCTAGCGCTCGGTTTTCTGGGGATTGTGTTCCATCTGATGGGAGACATTGATAAGGCCATTGTAAAATACCATGAGGTGTGTTCCTTCGTTCTCATATACCTGTTGGCATTTGTGAATCCCATTTTTTGGTAGGCACTCAGCGCTGACCCGATCAACGGACATATTCTCGAGTTGTTGAACCTAGCGCTCGAGACAAGCACATCACGAGGACCTCGCGGCAGTGATTTCCCTGGAGGGGAGATAGCCTACAAGAAGGCTTTGGTGACGTTGCAGCAAAAGTATCAATTTGTCACGCAACAAGACCTGAAGATGAAGGGAAAGGAGTCTGATGGTGTACCACCTACCCTGGAAGATGATATGGCTCTTGGATGATTACTTCGAAATATGTCCCCCTTGCTTTGTCAAGGGGAAGGCGACACCAAAACATGTGCTTTGATTAAAACTCCGTTCGGCTTGAAGAAAATGTTATTATGGAGTACTATAATGCCCAATTGGTCTGAAATCTCCCAGGGAGTCTGAAATTTGATTTCTACATTTTATCTACTTGCTCAATCCCCCCGGAGTTTTACGGGATCTAATTGACTAGTAGTAACGGATGTATGTATAATTTCACTAAGGAATACAAGCTGTGGAAGCAGTCGAGAAACAGTAGCCGGAATGATCAAACAGTGATACAAATGTAAATGTCTTCTTCACCATCTCAAAATCCACTCCCAAAGCCTGAAAATTTTTGACAGGACACCTACACTAGACCAAACTACAGGATCATGCTCTCTTCAAGTCTCCGGGGTGGTGAACCCATGTTCGAGAGCGATGAAGGGACATTGTCAATTTCGTCACACTTTGTCACGGTAAAATTGAATGTCCGCCCGCCACCTCAACCTCGAAATGCTGAGGCTCGAGAAATCATTGAATTGGAGTATATATAACTAGGTAGACAGTAAGGTAGGACCTATAGGATGAAATATGTACTCTCTACTGATAATTGGGATGAAATGAGTCGTAGAATTGGGTATGATCTAGAGTGCCATAGACAACATCAAGGTCCCGAGCTGTTTGAGCAATCTTAATCTTAATGCCATTGCGCTTCTCGCGAATAAGGCGGCGGCAGCCCTCTCGGAGTAATGCTTCGGTCTCATCACTGGTGCGCCCTAGCATGCAGTGATAAACGCGTCCACGTGCACTCGATTGACACTACTATTTCTGGGCGCAGCTTGAATTTCGATGTGTTTTGTCACGCTGTCTCTCCTCGCTCTCGAACATGGGTTCACCACCCCGGAGACTTGAAGAGAGCATGGTCCTGTAGTTTGGTCTAGTGTAGGTGTCCTGTCAAAAATTTTCAGGCTTTGGGAGTGGATTTTGAGATGGTGAAGAAGACATTTACATTTGTATCACTGTTTGATCATTCCGGCTACTGTTTCTCGACTGCTTCCACAGCTTGTATTCCTTAGTGAAATTATACATACATCCGTTACTACTAGTCAATTAGATCCTGTAAAACTCCGGGGGGATTGAGCAAGTAGATAAAATGTAGAAATCAAATTTCAGACTCCCTGGGAGATTTCAGACCAATTGGGCATTATAGTACTTGTACTTCCACAAAATACAATTCATCCTGTCTAACACAATCCATCCCTTCACTTCATGAGCTCTGGGAAGCAATTATAGAAGCTCTGGATCAGAACCCACAGTGATTTGTGCTTTCAGAGATGGCATAGTCCTAATCAGTAATTAAATGATTGATAAAGAAAAGAAATATACATCATTGCACGTGCAGCTTGTTTCCTGCTGCTGCTGTACTGTTATTTTCTCATCCTGGACTCCTGTGCATGTACCCTAGTGTTTGAGGTCACTGCTGCTGCATTTTTCAGAGTCCTAGTTATTCAAGTAATACATGGAAGTGTGCAAATCATGCTGGTGACTATGTCAGTTCAGACATGTCCTGCTTCCACCAACCTCACCCCAGTGGCTTCAACCACTAGGGTACATGCACAAGATTCCAGGATGAGAAAATGACAGTGCAGGAGCAGTAAAACAAGATGCACATGCATGATGTATATTTCTTTTCTTTATCAATTATTTATTTAAATAATTACTGATTAGGACTAAGCCATCTCTGAAAGTAAATTGGCCCACAAATCACCATGGGTTCTGAATCTTCTGATCCAGAGCTTCTATAATTGCTTCCCAGAGCTCATGACATGAAGGGATGATTGTGTTAGACAGTATGAATTGTATTTTATACAAGTACTCCATAATCAGACTTAACAAAAATGTAGCTGGCTTAGTTTACTAACATCTTCTGAATAAGAGTTCTGAGTTTAAAAAAGACCCTTTCGGAGGTCCAATATTTCGGAAGTTCCCTCACCCTCGGAAATTCGGCTTGGCAGGAGCTTGCGCTGACACATGACACTGGCGACGACCACCATCAAGGCGGCATTGGTCACTGGTGGCCCCCATTGCAGATGCTGGCGATGTCGCTGCATGTTAGCAACAATGAAGACGGTGAAATGCGATGGCAACCTCGCGAAATTGCATGGATCGCGTAAATTGACGTGTGCGTTCGTTCGCGAAGCATGCATAGGTATCACGTGAGGTCGAGTATGAATTAAACTCACTCACAGACAGCGAAAAGCCCTCAAGTGTTATCATGGCGAGGAATAGCAAAAAACCCTCAGAGGCGACGCTAAATCAGGCTCAATCACGAAGCAGATAAGGCCAGGGGTTTTCCTATGGCGGAATTCTATAAAGTAGACGTTGAGAAGGAGCACACGCAATTGCCATAATGCCGCAGTACGAGAAATCCAACTCCAAACCGCTGGCTTCTGGCGATGAGAATCTTGGGATCCAGATCAGGTGGGTTGCGCCAGTACTTTTGCCTCTTATTACGATTCTTATTGTTCCTTCAGCTATCGCACACTTTCCCTCCATCAAACAAAGCACGATTACGATGAGAAGAACAGTTTGTCGAAGGGCAAGATTGACCCTGCTTCTGCCATCCGTCAGATTGATGCTCATATAATTCCGGTCAACGAGATCTTCACCCGCTTTTCAACGTCGCCTACTCTCGGTCTCGAGAGGGCAGCTGTTCAGCGCCTAGCAAAGTTGGGAAAGAATGTCATATCCCCTCCTCCAACTCAGTATTACAAGAAGGTTCTCAACTACATCTTCGGAGGATTCAACTTCCTTATGTGGGTTGCATTCATTGTCACCATAGTAAGTCCGTTGGTCGTCAACGAAATATTGGCCCCTAATACACTGTCACGTAGCTTTCATACAAGCCTCTAGGGGAGCCGAATCCTTCTATATTTAACCTCGGTGTAGCTGTGCTTCTTGTGCGCTGTTTCCTCTTTCATATCCTTTCAATCATTCAGATTTCCCATCAGTTACTTGTCATTATCATCTCCGCCACTTTCTATGCAGTCGTTGACTTTCATGCATCGCGTATAATGAGGTCCATCAAGAGTCTTATCGCTGAAGACGCAACAGTCATACGTGATGGTGAACAACAGACTGTCCCAGCTACAGAAATTGTGACCGGTGACCTCGTAATGTTGCAAATGGGAAACCGTGTCCCAGCGGATCTGAGGATCGTTCAAGCATCCACCGATCTCAGGTTCGATCGCTCTCTCTTGACAGGAGAGAGGTAAGTGTGCGTCTTCCTTAATACCTTCTTCCTACTAACATGATATCAGTGATATGGTTCCTGGTGTAGTTGAATCCACTTCTGATAATGCTCTGGAGACCCGTAACCTCGCGCTCAACTCAACATTTGTTGTCCAAGGCAATTGCATGGGCGTTGTCTTCGCCATTGGGGACAAATCGGTAATGGGTCGAATTGTCGCAATGAGTGTAAGCTTCACATTCGCGTCCGCCTGTCTTCGGTAACCAAATAATCCTATACCTGAACAGGGGGAAAGCAAATTCAAGCTGACCACGGTTCAGAAGGAGGTTTGGTTCTTCACAAAGATCATTTCAGGCGTTGCTCTATCTCTATTTGCTCTATCAATGATCGTCTGGGCAGCTTGGCTTCGGACCGCTTACCCCGGCTATGAGTCTGCCAGCATCGCCATCATCAACGCCCTTGGCTGCCTGACCGCGTTTGTGCCTCAGGTTAGTCAGATCGTTTACCAACCGTTTTAACCTACGAACTGAAATTACCCACAGGGTCTTCCCGTCTGCGTTGCATTGTCGTTGACCATCATAGCCAAGCGTATGGCGAAACATAGCATTCTTGTGAAGAACCTGGCCACGATTGAGACTTTGGGCTGCACATCTGTTTTATGCTCAGATAAAACAGGAACCTTGACCGTGGGACAGATGGTAAGAAACTTATCGGTTGGATTGTATTTCTATGCGCTAATTCACCTTTACAGTCCGTCCAAAACATTGCTTTCCTTGGTGATCAGTACACGGTCAATGACCTGACAAATGGGCCTGCTCCCTCAGCGCTCAAAGCTCTACGCACGATTGCTCGTCTCTGTAACGAAGCCAGATTTGACGACACCGGTACCTCTCTTCCACTTGAGGAGCGCACAGTCAAGGGCAATGCAACGGATGTGGCAGTACTTCGCTTTGCGGAGTCTCTTTCAACCGGAGTCGAGAGTAACGCTTCTCAAGCCAAACTCTTCGAAATTCCATTCAACTCAAGGAACAAGTGGATGCTTACCGTTATCCGCGACAAGGATTTGAACGACGTCGATCCGTGGATGCTCGTCAAAGGCGCTCCCGACGTTTTATTTCCCAAGTGTACAAGAGTTCTTAAAGCTGATGGCACCGTCATTCCCATCACTGGTGATGTCCAAATACAACTGAACATCCTTCAGTCCGACTGGAGTAACCAAGGCCAACGTGTCCTCGCCTTGTGCAGAAGAGTCCTTCCTGCGGTCAAGGTTGACACAGCAACCATGTCTCCCAACGATCTAGAGGATTTGATGTACTCCGAATTACAAGGCCTAACACTGGTAGGACTCATTGGTATCCGTGACCCTCCCAGGTACGACGTGAGAGACGCCATCACGATCATCCGAAAGGCTGGTATCAGAGTCTTCATGGTCACTGGTGACTTCAAGTTGACCGCAATTGCAATTGCGAGACAGGTCAGGGGAACTGTTCGCAAATTTAATCAGGTTTGATGATGTAGTATTATGCTAGGTCGATCTCATCACTCAAGAGAAGATCGACACCCTTGTCGATATGCGGAACTCGGACACTGCTCAAGCGTTCGTTAAGATCAAACCATCAAACATCAAACCCTCGGATGACGATCCTATCCGAGCACTTGTCCTTACGGGTGATGACATCGATAAGCTTACCTCTGATGACTGGGATATGATTGTCGGGAACTATACCGAAATAGTATTCGCACGAACTACACCAGAGCAAAAGCTGACGATCGTAGAACAAGTCAAGGCGCGAGGTGATAATACCGTCGCCGTCACAGGTGATGGAGTTAACGATGCTCCGGCGCTGAAGGCGAGCGACGTTGGTGTTGCAATGGGAGCCGGAAGTGATGTTGCCAAAGAGGCTGGTAAGATGGATGGTCGATTTGGGAAGATGTGATTGATTCATATTTCAACTTCAGCTGCCGTCATCTTACTCAACAACGACTTATCGTCAATTCCTATCGGTGTGGAGATGGGCCGGTTGGTCTTTGATAATCTCAAAAAGGTTATCTTGTACTTGATGCCGGTATGTCACTGTTTCGTATCCTATTCATGAGACGACCGAACGGGCTCAGGCCGGCACGTATACGGAATTCATGACTGTGTTTGCGAACGTCTTCCTCGGGATGCAACTAGCACTTAGCTCATATCTCCAAGTGTGCTTCTCCATCCTGAATGACGTGGTCATGTCCATTTCGTTAATGTACGAGAAACCCGAATCTGGTGGGTGATAACCCTACCTCCTACTTTCAGCCGTTCTCTTGTTAACATTAATGCTCTTTAGATCTCATGTTACGTAAACCTCGAAATGCACGCACCGATCGTTTAACGGACTGGAAATTCTTCATCCAAATATATCTCGTACGCTCGTCATTTCTAATCGATTCTGGTCTAACCTCTTTTCCCCTGATTAGTTCATAGGCCTTATGATGTGGCCCTGCGCAATGAGCATGTGGTTCCTCTACATGAGCCAGCAGCACCTTGGGTTTTATGACGTTATTCTAGTTTACAATAAATGGACCGATGGTTACAAGGGTTATTCGATCGACCAGTTGAATCATTTCGTAGCAGTAGGCCAATGCATTTAGTGCGTTCTCCTGCCGTCATCTTCATCACGATAACTCATGTTCTCCAAGTTACGTTACGATCGTTTTAATGCAGTATGGTGGGTTGCTAGCCGTGCGTAATCGACGCGTGTCTATCTTACAGTCAAACCCGCTGTGGGGTCCACGTCGAAACTTAGCTGTGCCGCTCGGAATGATAGCAACTCTATTGGTAGCTATTGCCAACTTGTACGGTCCTGGTCTACAACATGTGTTTGTGACTGCCCCTATTCCTGGGATGTTCTGGGGTTTGCCGTTCGCCTTTGCTTTGGGAATCCTCTGCGTGGATGAAGTGAGGAAGTTAATCGTGCGGCAATATCCAAAAGTAAGCATTGAAATGTCGTTCATGTGTTACTGTCTTCTCACCTGCTACCTCTGCATTAACAGTCTTTTGTTGCGAGAACTGCTTGGTGACAGTGGCTTCCACTGATGAATATCTATGTACCCCGTGTAATTTTTGCGATTCGAAATAACAAATTAGTGGTTAGCGGCTATACATGCTTTCGGCTTATACTAAGTCCGATTACTAAGGTAGCCGAGCGCATATCCAGCGCTCTTCCCGCCCAACCATGGCTCAGGCCACCAAAAAGTGGGCTGAATCCTTTCTTTCGGCACTCGCCGGCTTTTCCTTCGTTTTCGTTTCACACTCCGACCATTATTAGAGGTCACAGCTTGAGCATGAGATGCCAGAAGGCATAGCCATCTCGCCTTTTGATCGTAGGCTGGTGCAGGATATTTAAGATGAAATGGTTTAAAGCGTCGAGTCATTCTCAGATGTTGAGGTGTGGGAGTCAACAACATGGGTGGTGCTGGTATCGGAAATTCGAACAGTTCTGGAAGCACAAGGGTTACCATTGTTTGACGCAAGGACTACGAGAGAAGGGGTAAATAGCCAGGTGTAACTATCACGAATGGTGAGACTCGCCACATGAGGATTCTTAGACTCCCGCAAAACCCATTCAAAATCAACGGCAACTGATTTAGCCCGTTTCATCCGTTCCTCGGCTTCGACTTCGTCGTCCTCACATGCTGGCTCTCGGGTTCTAAAAAGGGCATGTTTAAAAAATATGTAACTTGAAACTGGTGGAATAACAGTGCTAACTTGCTTGGAGGTGGAGGTTTAGGCAATAAGGAGATGGTCTTCGGGGGAAGGATGTTAGAAACAAGGCGAAAAGCTAATTCATCACGATGGTCATGGCGTCAGATATACGAGTAAGTGTGGATGAATTAAATACCGACGAAAGGAGTCTTGGAAATCAGGCACGCTTAGACTCTCTTTACCGATTTTCCTCCATTTCCTTTGTCTGCCATCATCTGGTAGTTCGAGAGAACCCTGAACCAGTCTTTCTAGCCTCTGGATAAGCGCAAAATGGTCCCCTCCACACATTTCGTCACCACCATCGAAATAGAACGCCTTAGCACGAGTGGATTTTGCAGGCTGAACCAGAGAGTGTGGATTCTGAAAGTGCGGGATCATAAGAAATGGTTGTTGTGCATTGTTTACCAACAGCGTCTTCAAAAAATTTACTTGTATCATTCTCGTCGCCTTCCATAACCTCGTCCTATCATGCCTGCCAAAGGTCCTTCCAAAAATAGGAAGAAAGCGAATCAAAACCAAAAGCGGGTCGACTTGTCAACCCAAGAGATCACCTCCAAGCTAACTACGGGGACAATTATTAGCAAGCCAATGAGAGTCAAGAAGAGGGAGGAAGCTTTGAATTCCGAACCGGAGGTCAGAGGAAAGAAGAAGGTGAGGGAAAGAACGGGGGAAGAGTCTCCAGAGGACGTTCTTAGGAAGAAACTGCCACGCAAACCTACTCCCAAAGCACCTCCGGAACCATTATCAGACAAGGGCGAAGATGAGGATGGGGATGAGGACGACACTGACGGCTCCGACCATAACGAGAATACTCATCTACATGGGTTTTCAACCGACGAAGACGATTCCTCAGACGAAGACGATACACGGGATAATGACCCTCCCGCAATCGACCTGACGAAGCTTCCTACCATCTCCAAGGACGACGCTGTCGTCAGGCAAAAGCTCGAAAAAGCGAAACGCCAACCAGTATGTTTTTTTTACCCCACACAATCACTGCATTTCGATAGGATCTCTCCACATCTTTTCAGGCCAAATACCGCGGCGTTTTGTATCTTAGCCATATCCCACATGGTTTTTACGAAGATCAGCTGAAATCATATTTCTCGCAATTCGGAGACGTTACCCGCCTCCGTCTCTCACGTAATAAAAAGGTGGTGTGGATGATGGACGTGCAGGGGCATTTTACTGAACTGAACGAACCATCATAGACTGGCCGCTCTAAGCATTATGTATTTATAGAATTCGACACTGCCTCGGTGGCCAAGATCGTCGCCGAAACGATGGATAACTACTTACTCATGGGCCATATCCTCAAGTGTAAGGTAATACCAAAGGAAGAAGTGCACCCTGAACTGTGGATGGGCGCAAACCGCAAGTGGCGAGTCGTTCCTCATGATCGTATAGCTCGTGTGAAGCACAACAAGGTTTGTAAAATCTTCTCCACTCCTCACTCGAACTTGGCAAACAGATTTCCTTCAGCCGCGGACTGGATTGGAAAAGGGGAAATCGGAGAAGAGATTGTTAAAGCGCCAAAACGACCGAAAGCGAAAATTGGCGGATGCTGGCATCCCATACGATATGGAGGACGTGCAATACGTAAGCACAACCTGGACATCATTAAATTTGTGCTCAAATGGCTACTTTCTCGACAGAAAAAATACCGAGCTAGTTAGGAAAACTGTAATCGCAAGAAATAAATTAAACTGTTGACCGTGCTACGACATAATTGGCGAATGAATTGCACTCTTCCGCCTCAATATGATATGAACAAGAAGGTGTGTGACATGATCGTGCAACTCATTAGACAGCGTTGAAAAAAAAGCTCATGTAAAAAGTAAAAATCCTAGGCCGGTTAATCCACAATCACCCCATCTTGCACATGCACACGTCCGGCGACACCTGAAAAGAGTGTTTCGGTCGGCATAAGATCAAGACCCGGGAAACGAAAGATCAATTCACCTTTGAGGAAGCCTTCCTGTGTTTCATTCGAGAGTTCTTCGAGCGAAAGTCCCTTGGTCTCGGGCAAGAGAAGTGTCGAGAAAATTCCGGTCAACATGAAAAAGGCGAAAAGTTCCAAGCTGAACGAGGGGTAAGATGTCAGAACGTCAACAAAGGAAAAGGAGAAACATGGATACGTGCATATGTTTGATGAACTTGTTGGTTCCACCAATATTAATGAGACGAGCGAATCCAACTTGGGCGATGATGGCACCAAGTTTTCCGCTTGCAGCGGAAATGCCGTGGCCGGTGGAACGATAACGGGTCGGGAAGACTTCGCCGGGAATGATGAAAGTAGTAGTGTTGGGACCGAAGTTCTGGAAAAAGTTGGCAAGACAGTAGAGGAACACGAAGGCTTTCGTCGAGTTCGGAGTAGCGGTCAACTTATCATAAGCGAAGCCTGCATGATAAAAATAAGGTAGTGAGGTCGACATTAACCAGATTGGTGCAGAAACGAACGCACCCATGATGATGAAAAGAATGGTTAGAATTATGAATCCCATGAGCTGGATGGGTCTCCTTCCCCAGGAGTCGACAAACAGGAAAGTAGCCCAGTATCCCGGAATGAGTCCCGCAACGGAGAGGATCAAGTTGCCGATACAGATATGCTTCAAGTTCAAGAAAGCACCGGCACCAGTGTTGGGAGTCTTGCCTCCGAAACCAATAGCTTGCAAGATAATACTCGAGTTGAGACCGAGCCCGTAGTAGGCAATCTTTCACCATCAAATCAGGATTCAGGATTACTGAAGTAGCACTTTATGCCACTCACATCGAGAGCGAACCAGGAGTACGCGCAACCAAAAAGAATTTTGAAATTCTGCCACTTCGAGAAATAATTGGCGAAGTCCTTACGACTAGCCTTGGGAGCTTGAACACGTTGAATGACAGCGTCAGGATCAACGTAAGACACTCCTTGGGTCAAGACGTTGTCAATGTCATGGGCGGCCTGCTGAACGTTGCGCTCAATATCCATGGTGAAACGTGGGGTCTCGGGGATGGTCAAGCGGAAGTAGAGAGCCAAAACACCAGGTATACAACCTATTCCAATGAGGAGACGCCAACAATAGTCGACAGAGTTCAAGTTCGTGTACTGGTCGTGGGATATGCCCTTCTTAAACGCTGAAACAATGATGAGAGCGACGAGGGCGGCGGCTGGAGACGAGCGAATCAGTACTGTTTATTCACCGTACGATGGAGACGAACGAACCAAAGTTACCCCAACCCTGGAAGGCAAAGACAGCGGTCATCAGGCGACCACGGGTTCGGGTAGTAGCGAATTCAGAAGAAATGACGGCACTGAGCGGATAATCACCACCAATGCCGACACCCATCTGGGTACAAAAATCTATTAGGGACCAATCGAAGACACTCGACAGAGTCGTTAACGCACCAAGAACCGCCACACAATAAGGACGCCAATAATGCCAACAGCATGACCATTACCAGACATAGCTTGACCGAAAGTTGCGATAATGATGATCATCAACTCGACGCCGTCTATTAGGAAGTAGAATTAAGGTCGATTGTAATCGTTGATTTGGCGGCGAATACTCACACATGCGCTTGCGACCGACGACATCAGCCAACCAACCGAAGAGAAGCTGACCAACCAAAGTTCCAATGGGAGTGGCAACTTTTATCCCGAGATCCTGGTTGGGATTAAGCTTCTGGCCTGGAGAAATGATATCATTCTAATGCCCGACCAAGTGGAAAGGGTGAACCGTACCTTTTCCATAGACATAGCCCAACATCGTGGAGGCGATATTGATGGCAAAGATGTCATACCTGGAGGCGTTGTGAGTCAAGTAGAGTAGGACATTGTAGAACTTACGCGTCAGTGAAGAAGCCGGTGCCGGCTACGAGGCAAACTTTGACGTGGAACCATCTTGAGAGGGGGGGCGATTATTGTTAGGGCAAGAAGGCGAGAGTCGTGGAACGTACGAGAATTGGGCATTGTCGATTTCAGCAAGAGCTGCACGGCGACGTTCATCGAGGGCTTGTACGGTTGCCCTCTTCTCGGGAAGAGACTCTTCGTGTGAAGTCTTTTCGTTATCGGCCATTTTGGATGACGATGGCGGATGGAGGAAGAGGAGAGTCGCTTGTCCACGAATCGGGAAGGCTGGAAAGCTTTTATAAGAGAGAGTTCGGGTATAGGCCTTCCAAAGCGGGACCTGTGCCTAGCACGTTTGCTACCACTGCGTCCAATCAACGCCAACACCATCTTTGATGGGATGTCAGTACAGCCTTTACTGGTTTATCGCGCGCATCTCACTGCTCCACGGTGCTGAAAACAAAATGGGAGTCAGTCGACCCTCTCAGGCAGAGACACCAGCGCATATAGTCGCCAACGACGACCGCATCAGGGTGCAAACGTGAGTCTGCGAACGTTCACACTGTCGTGCGCACGGATGCTAACCGGCTAAACCGATCAAATTCAATCCCACATGATTAGGATGTCTTTCGGGTGCCGCTCTAGATGTGGCCAAATTGGAAAAAGGATATCACACGATGTCTTCCCGTCTTCGTGTTCTTGCCCTGTACAAAGAACTACACAGGCTTGGACGGGACTATCCTGATCCCGCGTACGCTACTCACCTCGTCCTCGAACGTTTCCTGACGCCGTCTGCCTAGGTATGACTTTCATGGCAGAATTCGCAAGATGTTTGAACGTGAGCCACCACTGGCAAGTAATATTGTCGTGGTTTGACCCTTCATGACAAATCTAGGTAACCGAGGACTGACTGATCCACACGACATCGAGGATGCAATAAAGTTGGGAGAATATATCAAAAATGGCAAGACATATTTCGTCATCATTGCCGGCATATATGTATACTTATCGTCCACATGCAGAAACCCTAGCCTTGTATTCTCTGCGCAAGTACAGATATCTGAAAAGAATGTATCATAATGATAACAACAATTCACACCTGACATTCCCCTGATCCGTAAGACGGGTTAGACAGTAAGGCCGACAATGGTTCTGCATTCACAGCCCCTGCAGCAGGTACATTTGATGCACCAATTCCCATATGATCCCGCTTGTACATGTCATCCTAGCTTCACTAGTGACTGTTCATCATGATAATGTTTCCTTACGTGTGCTTAGCTCCGTAGTAGTCATAAAGCGTCAATGATCGCGGAGCCGGCAAAGTCCGACTGTGTACTGTTGTCGCACATCCATCGCCATCTTTCCAATTGTCACAGAACGACACCAGATAGATACGAGCTTACCCGTCATGCCAAAGGTACGTATTACATTCAACTGCACACCTGTACCCTGACATATCATCTATCCAGAATAAAGGCAAGGTGCGAACGATGACCTGCACCTCTAATTTCTTATTCTAAGTATATGGTCTCTCCAATAGGGAGGTAAAAATCGGAGACGTGGGAAGAACGAAAACGACGACGACAAGCGAGAGCTGGTTTTCAGAGAAGACGGACAAGAGTATGCCCAAGTCACAAAGATGCTCGGAAATGGTCGGCTCGAAGCTCAGTGCTTCGATGGGGAGAAGAGATTAGCACACATTAGAGGGAAAATGCGTAAAAAAGTATGCAACGACAACAAAATTCACGATCCGATCCGTTCTCATAGCCCGACCTAGGTCTGGATCAATCAAGGCGACATCGTTTTACTTTCTCTACGAGATTTCCAGGACGACAAGGCTGATGTCATCGTCAAGTATACTGCTGATGAAGCACGGAACTGTGAGTGTCCCGATTTTCAAAAAAGAAGAGTCTCCCTGGTAACACCCTCAAACGTTTAGTGAAAGCATATGGCGAGCTCCCAGAGAACGCGAAGATCAATGAGACGGACACATTTGGCGAAGAAGATGGCGAGTGCACGTTCGAGTTCGGGGATGAAGGCGAGGTGGACATTGATGACATTTAGATCTGATCTCCCTTTTCACGTTCCACCTGTCGCTGTATGATGTACATTTGTAAATTTGACCGACACCGTTGCAGATACCGCCGGATCGTGTGTAAGATGTACATGTGCTGTCAATACATGTTGGCTCGGCATTCCATGTGATAAATTGCAAGACAGATGCCGTGGTCTGTTAGTCTAGGAACTCTGTCTTGAACAATCGTGAAAGACCACAGGCACATGCACACAGAAAGTGCACAGTTTGATGGTCATTTGATATCTGATCCTGATGCTTTTGCGGGAAGGTGGCGGACTCAAGGCAGGAAGTGATCATAAGAGCCAAGTTTTCGGTGGTCCCTGCGTTTCTTCGACAGCCACAGCCAATCTGTTGGGTACTTATTTCTGTATGTCCTAACTTGCTAACCAATGACAACCATGTACGGTTTAATACTTCCTGGTGTGACCGTCATCGGATCTCCACTGGCAGTTGACATCCGTAGCCAGCGGCACATCCTACGCCACGATTAATAAAGTCGGCCTCTAAGCAGATGTAAGGTTCGTAGGTCAGGTACACTTCCTCTCTCATTCAACAGATACTCCACAATCTCCCGAGCATCACATCGCACCGCTTCGGCGAACATCTCCGAAGTCACCTCCACACGGTCCTGGAGCCTCTGCCTTTTTCTCTCCCCGACTCCGGCGGAAAAATCATCATTCCGTTCGATGAGCATCTTCACTAAGGAAAGATCTTTCTGGCGGATCGCCATCAGGACCGCTAGACCATTTTTACGATTAGGAGAGGCACCATGATCCAACAGGAACCGCACTAGCGGGCGAAAACCGGCGCAAACCGCTCTCGTCAACGCGTACCCTCCGTGCGAATTTAGATCCGGGACATCCGGAAACATGCTGTAGAGGTGCCTCAGGAAAGGCAAAGGGTGATCGGATTCATTCCAATCTGGTGTCCTAGGAGCGAGCGTTCGAAAGAGTCGTCGTGCGAGTTCTGGCGCAGAGTCACCCCTACGGAATTGCCAACCTGATTTGCGATAAAGCACATCCAAGACTGCAGTCGAGCAAAGCGGATACCGCAAGGCTCTCGTGAGAACGGCGATCTTCCCAGGATGTGCTCCTTCAGTGGCAATAGCCCTGGTTAGGATGTACTCTGCAGAGAACGACGTCGGGGCCGACTTGAAGATTTGATAGAGGCGCCTGGATGTGTGTGGGAGACTTGGAGAAAGTGCTAAAAGTTGCACTAGGTAGACAAGCTACAGGGAAACAATGTAGTTCATTTCAGAAATCCTTGACAGCAGCTATAGCGAGACAATGCAAAATGTACCTCCACGGGTAAGTTTTCCAGTCCTGTTTGTGAAGCCATCCGAGCTTGTATGAGGTAGGAGGTATGAGGATTACCTGCTGTTTTCCGTACATAAACAAAAACACCTCGGCCCGGTGACCTTGGCCGTCATCTTTGTTTCCGTGCTATAATCTCTATTGCTAGATTAATTACACCTCTCAGCTTTCTTGGAACTATTCATACACCACGGGAAGGTTCAGCACCCTATAGTCCGGAAACCTTGTACTAACGGGAGTCGTCAAATATTTGGACGTGAACTGTTTACTTCCCTTTCACTAACCCCACCAACATCGTAGAAACCTACATACAGTAAGATTCCATCGGGGAGTATATCAAGTCTTCTCAAAGCCTTCTTCAGATGGGGGAAAGTACTGCGGGACGAGACTCCTAGAGGCGATTTAGAGTTGCTAGCTTTATAGACACCAGAAGCAACTCACTCATAAACAGATTTATCCTTGTTGCTCCACACCACAAAGATTATTCGATCAAGCTGTCGAAAAACGAACAGAGGAATGAGGGGTGGTTCATAGGAATTGCAATTTAAAGATAACTGACATTTCCCCCAGATTCCGACTCGCAGAAGCGTCGGACTTCGCCTAGAGCGATATGGGTCGCATCTTCGATGGGGTAACCATATATACCGGTCGAGAGAGAAGGAAAGGCCTAGCGAGTAAAATGAGAGGGGAATATATGTAAGCAATACCAGCGGGCGTACGATGTGTTTCAAGGAATTCTCTACGGCTAGGTCCAGACTGTTCTTGTAACATGATGCAAGTTGCTTGGCCTTGGTTGCAACATCTTCCGAAGAATATATAGGACCAACAGCGTGGATCACGATACGCCTAGATAGCTTTGAGTCGAAAATCGTGGGTAAGATTCGGGTTTTGAAAACTCGCTCACGCAGGTAAATCATAACCCGCAGTAATCTTTGCCTCCCCCGTCCGACATCCATTCAATGTTTGACCTTGATCAATAGCTTTGGCAAACGCGTGATCGCTTGTAAAAGAGGACGACAACTCACATTCCTGAAGGAGTTTGCGTCCAGCTGCCGCATGGATGGCACCGTCGACTCTTTCGAGAGTTTTTCTAAAGATGTTGAATCACAATTCATAATAATTACCAACGCACCACCGCCACCACCTAGTATTACGGGAAAAACAGATGATTGTTCAATTGTAAGAAACGTCTAAAATGGACAAACCTAAAAGGCTTTCCTTTGCCGCGTTGACGATAGAATCGACCTCCAATGTCGTAATGTCACCCTGGCTGTGTGATATTGTTTATTAATAACACACTTGGTTTGCGATCAATTCGAAACGTACAAAAGAGAGATCCGTTGCAGAAGCGATTCTTTGGTTTGGTAGTAAGTTTTCTCTGCTGCTTTTAGCACGCTGGTGCGATAGAGTTCTCCGATAGTTGGAATCTCGGTCAACGAAATGGCCATGATGTGTATAATTACAAATTGGTGTACCAATGTTTGGGCAAACTATAGGCGGTGACTGAGTCAGGAAACAAGACATTGTGGTAAAACATACAGAGTACTAGTACATAACTACAGAAACTCGAATGATGCCGACCAAAGATGTCAGAGATGATATACATGTGCACTTGATTGTGCGCCCGAATAGCACAAGTACAAGTAATAAATATACGTAGCGGGTGGAAAACAGTAATGTGCCAGCAAGGGTGTCGCTACATGACGATTAAGAGGCGATAGATTATCCAGAAAAGTTGGGTAATGGGACGTGGTCTTGACTGTAACTTTCTGTATCCACAGCAAGTGATGGTGATTCCGTCTGCGAACGTTCCACGATGGTGGCTGTGGGTATCAATGTACCAGTTTCTGACTGTGTTGTGCGTCCTGGTCCGGGTTCGGTACCCAGTGAAACGATGGGTTGGTTGTGAGGATAGTACGACATGCGTTTCGACCGGCTAAAGTCATACACAGTAAAACTAGCCGAGCGAGGGATATCAGGACATGTCTACAACAATAAAAGGGACAGCAAACCGTTCTTCCAGTTCTCGTAGCTCAGGTCTTAGTTTATCAAGATCTGTGTTAGCTTTGCGTTTTGTGTGGGTTAAAGGTCTTTCGACCATCAAGAACTCGTCCAGTTCGTGTGTAACATCGAAGTTCGCATGTTTTATCTGTTTGGAAGTCAAGATTAACCACATTCACATGCCGTGTCATCGAATAATACAACGTACATCGGGAACGTATGGAGGTTGAGCTTCCTTGAGATTCAACGTATCCCAATCGATGGACGAGAACCAGGGGTGTTGTTGGATGTCCTGTATGCCTCGACCACGAGGTCGGCATCCCAGTCGCTGTTTCGGATTTCGGTCTAAAAACTGTTTCATAGGAGGGTTCACAGGGCAAGGCTGTCAGATGAATGGCTCACTCACTGCTCGCAAAACCTGAATCCCTTCCGGAGTGAATTTTTTGCTTACATTTTCGGGAAACGATATCGAATCCTTCAGAATAGAATGGGTCATTTTATCGGCAGTCCGTCCATCAAACGGTCGTTTGCAAAACAGCATTTCGAAAGCGGTGACACCCAAGCTCCAAAAGTCGCAGCACCACGTGTATCCCTTCCTCCCCACTACTTCAGGAGCCATGTAAGCCATACTGCCTGCAACACTTGTGTGTAAGCGTCGTTCAGAATAATGGATAGCGACATTGAAGTCAGTGAGGTGTGCGTGACCCATAGCATCCAGAAGAATGTTATCTGGTTTGATATCACTGAATGGAACAATATAATCATTTCACAAATGGTGCGCAAATTTAATTTACCGGTGAATTATTCGCTGTCTGTGGAGATACTCCAACCCCAATGATAACTCGGCAACCCAGAAGCTGACCACCTTTTCTGACATGGGTCCGTTGCGTTCAAGATGAACTTTGGGGATGGCTCATCAAGGTAGACAGTTGCCAGGAAGCACAATACAACTCACATCGAAGATCTCCACCAAGCATGAGGTCCAACACAAAGAAACAGTTCTGGTCGTCCTGAAAAGCATATCGTAGATTCACAATAAAAGGGTGATCAATCTGGAAAGACTTGTGTTCCAAAGGATCGACGAAATTTAAACATGGAGAAGTCACCTCTTCCAAAAGTCTGCGCTCCTGAATAACGTTGGCGACAGCTTTCTGCTTGATGCATTTCGTTTTGTCGATGTATTTGAGAGCAAACAGCTTATTTGTCCGCTTGTGCTCTACCACTCTTACCTGTAAGAACGGGTGAGCGGTAGGTCGGGCAAACGAGGATCACATACCTTCCCAAAGGCGCCCTTCCCTACTGCACGATGCAGGTCGAAGTGATACAGGTTCACCTCACCGTCAAAGTCGATGGGTTCAGAGCAGCAGCAGCAAACTCCGCCCATAGTTCATCACTGAGATAAGACGAGAGTTAGAATAATAAAGGAAGCGGAGAACAAGAAGGTCGGTTTTAGGATCGAGTTCGAATTTGTTCTGCAAAAGGCAAGCCATCGCCGTTGTTTGTAACAATTGTGATTCTTCGAAGCTTCAAACCGTTACCAGTGCCATACCTACTTGATGCAGCCGGAACTGGAAGATCAGTCTGAAGGCTTGCTCGCACCCTCACCGGAATACTTGGCTTCCGTCAAAGTGTTCCCCTTGATCACATCTTTGAAGAAGGATGTCATTGTAAGTCACCGCAACTTGAAGTTTCTGCACTTTCTGTCTTACTTGATATCGTGTCATCACACAGAAAACTATAGGCGAGAGCTTTGTTAACCTTCCCATTGTGCCTGCTTAACTTGAGAACGAAGCAGATAGCGCTCTGAGCTGGGAGTCAGTCACATATACCGAAAGTGAACTACAGCTCATCCGATTTGAGACAGACAGCTCACTGCTGCTGATATCAATTTTGCCATTGTTCGGCCGTTAGTATTCAAATATGCACGACTGAAGAATATGGCTGTCGTGTACGCTTGCCTTGTTGTGCGATCTTACTTTTTTGCCGAGGCTCAAACAGATCTGGCCTATTCGGGGGTAATGCTATCTCGGGCAACATTATGCGAAATATTAGCCATGAAACATCTTACTCATTTTGCATCGGATCAGAAGACCTTGGTCGCGGTGTTGACCACCAGTTGGTCTCCTTTGGCAGGTGCGCCGTCCGCCATTGTGGACGAGGTTAAACGAACTTTGGGGGGTGATGAAGATGACGTGAACTGTCCTCAAAGTGCCCTCGAGGTATGTCTAATTTTTATATCGAAAACAGGTGTTATTAAGTCTTAAAAAAAGATGGCGATCTCCACTAAAGCCAAAGAATTCATATCCTCTCCCGTCTCCCAAAAAGTCGTGAATGACATCTATACAGGAACTGTTGTATTCTCGATGACAACGAACCGATCTATACTGGCGGACAATTACAAACCGCGTGCTATAGAAATTTACGACTATCGCATTGCCCCGTTCCTCAACCATTACCGGCATGTTCTTTTGCTCACCGGGCGTTTCGGATCATTAACTTGCGTTTGACACAGCCTTCGTGTTCCAAAGTATGGAGCTATGTTGGAGTTTCTAAATTTCACTGTCCTTTGGATGGCCTTCGTTCTTTGTCTCTCCGGTCAGGATGTAAACCGAATTTCGTTTTGGGAAACATTATTCGTCATCCTTGCTGCTGCGTTTGTCTTGGAAGAATATACAGCCGCAACTGAACATGGCTGGATTAGTGAGCTTGTTGTTTCTCGCCGTTGCCCAATATTTACTCACTGCTCCAATAGTTTACATTGCAAACGTAATATTTATTCCGAGTTTACCGATATCATACATCCTGCCTAACGCCTCATGTTTTTTAGATCTGGAATGTTTTCGATTCTTCCTTTGTACTTGTATTCCTTGCCTACCTTGTCCTTCGAATCAAGGGACTCATCAAGGGTGATGGTGAATACGATAGATATCTTTTCAAGCTGATTCTCACGCTCCTTCCCAGTCGATTCATCCAAGCTTGGCTTTGACCTTCTTTCTTGTGGAGCATGCATATTGTTTCCGAGGTAATTAGCTCAATGTCAGGTTTTTTCTGGATTTACTCGGAAGGTCCTCATCCAGACTTGCTTTCTTTGCCATCTCGAATAATGTAGTTGTGTTGTGAGCTTCATTATCTCGTTCTCGACGTAGGCTAAATTATTTGGATGCAGGTCATTGCGAGCGATGATCACCGAATTCGTTTTTTTCATTGGCATCGCATCAATCTGTTTTTCAGGAATTCTTTTCACTCTATGGTCTTTGGGTATGTTCAACAAAAGCGGTTTATGACTAAACGTGCTTTCCTTTATCTGATTATGATGTTCATGCAGCTTCTAACCGATGGTCCGTGAAAGCTATAGCTTGGCTAATGGTTCAGATTTGGTTTGGCAACACTTACCTGAGCTTTGCCCAAGCTGAAAGTTTTCACCCGTTGTTCGGTCCAATATTAATGACAGGGTTCGCCGCGTTGTCCAATACGCTTCTTCTGACCAGTGAGTAATCATGAACAAATGGCGTAGAACCCAGGCATGACGTTGGGCAGTCCTTATCTCGATCCTTTCCAACACCGTGGCACGAATCGATGCGGTATGTAGACACTTCGACATCTAGTCGAACCCACTGACTCCCTTGAATAGAATGCCACTCAGGAGGTAGTTTCTTCACTGTTGGATTCGTGTTGTCGACATTTATTTTTTGATTCTTTGACAGCATCTGTTCCAGTTTGCTATTTCCACTATCGAGGGGTGAGCGTAATTCCACGGGATTATTGTTTTGATTGCCCTCGCATTGCCTTTGGTTAATATTTATGTGGAACAGAGTCAAATCCGATGCACTCTTTAGCTATCAGCCACCATTCAATCTGCTTGCGTTTATCATACTAAAGCCAGCTAGCTGGATTTTATCCCCTCGTGCTCTCCATTCCGCCAACGTTTTCCTCATCAAACTGACTTCGTTTCCGATTCTTATCGCTATCGCACTATACGAGCGTCATTTTGCTCTTGGTCAATCGTTAAGGGTATCTAGCAAATCAGCCGCACACAGTTTATTCAACAGTCTCCCACGTCACATCAAAAATATCCCAATTTTCGAAGCCCTTGTGGGATCCAACTCCAATGATCTATATGATGCGATCTTTGACGCAGAGGTCTCACACGAGCAAGACTTCGACTTGTTTGACGATGTAGATGATGACTCCCCTGCACTGCGTTCTCTCGCATCTCGCGAGAGCTTGAGGCCAAGTGTATCTGCACCGAAGATAATGCGACAACTCTCGAGTCCGACAAGAACAACTCGCCCAGGCCGCACGCCGCAAGGATCTCCAATGCAAAGGGCGTCGCGCAATTTGTCTCCGCTTGTTCCACTATCGACGGAGCCGCCGTCAGCTGGAGGTCAAAGTTCCATCAGTCGCCTCTTCGGACATCCATCAGAGTATAATGCTGTTGCGAGTGTCGAGTCCAGCGTTAGAAGGGTGGAGGCTTTGGTGGATGATATTCGTGATTTACCAGTGCATCGTATAAGGGAGGAGATGAAAGAACTACAGGTCCTGTCAAGGAAATACTTTGGCATTGCTTGAGGCTCCTTCTGATTGTTTTTTAACAGGATCGTCAAGCACGAATCGAAAACTTATTACTAATGCTTACAAGAGGTATGAGAAACGAGACCTCTGGGCACCCTTCCAGGCACGAATCCAAGTAATAGTTGATATTCGATGTTATGTCGTTCGCAAGGACTACATTTCCTGTTTTCATGTCAATCCTACTTGCTCGTTCATGTCGATATTCCCATTGTAGAAGAGAAATTCCCAAATCAGGTTCATCCAGGACAAGTGTTTTTGGAGGTAAGTACCAGAATATAACGTTTGTGGATGTTGCGGCTACTTTATTTTGCAAGCATCTTTCTGACTCATTGCATCTGTATCTTGTATAAGATAAGTTAACTTTGGCAGACTTGGACAAGGAAGAAAAGAGCGGCAAATCTACACCCGAGTTACAGACCAGAAAAGATAATAGAAGGATGCATCGATGTCCTTCAGCCCAACTTCAACGACGACAGCTCCTTTCTTGAATACGTTACCATCCCAAAGTTCGCGCCAGCTTCTAGGTGAATGGCAGAACATATTGCCCCGCGCTCCTGTTATGTCACCCTTTTCAACGTTACCAATATGTCCACCAAATATCACCGAACCAGGGAGGGGTGAAAGTAGGGATGCCAAGGCTTGAGCTAGTTGTTGTTGCTTTTCCTCATTGAATGCGTGAAAAAACAATGCGGCATAGATCACGGAGATGTGACCACGGAGTGGATTGAGCGAAGTTAATGAGGGGAGGGAAGGAACCTGTGTCTGAGGGGGTTCATAGAGGGGCGACGAAGATGCGAGATGAGATGGGTCAAGAGCGTCCCCCGCAACGAAGGTAGCTGGAAAGCTTTCGGGAGTGGATTTAAACAGCTCGTGTCCCAGTTCCCAGAATTCTGTGACAAACGTCAACAATGACAGGTAACGCGAGAGAATGGTTTGCAACATCACCTGGACGCAGATCGGATGCGATCACATTCTGCGCAGGGAATCCATCCGCAACAGCCTTTCTTGCTGCGTTCCCGACTGCATTGTGCGTCAGCCAAGCTTGGGTAAGACTAGAAGTGAACTCACAACCACAGCCAATATCCAGTAAGATAACGCCATGACGTTCTCGCCTGAGTTGCATTACCTGCCTGTATGCCGGTAACCGGGATATCGTGAGCCTTTCGATCAGCGGTCAGATTGAAATCTGCGTCGTCAAAAAGTTGGTCTACTTTGTGAAACTAAACCGTCGGATACAGGGATAAGGATGTATCTGACTCGGACGCAGGTTGAACCTGTGAGAGAAAGGATCGAGTATATCGGAATGCATACCTTGTACGCTTTTGCTTGAACGGCCAAGACGTGCTCTTTCAGTTCGTCGTCATCCTCGATCCCGGTTTGGGACTTGAGAAAGGCACTCTCGTCGGCAGTCAAAGAATATCGGCTCTCGTCGAGTTCTACAGCAACGGCCGTGTCGGACATATTTGTACAGCGACACAATGATCACTCTGGAAGTCACCACCGGTTCGACATAAGTCACCGGCCTTCCCCGGGACGCGCATCCCAATTTATTTAAATTTGGACGCTGGCTCCCGAAATCCTCAAAAATCTGTTTATAGCAAATTTGCTTGAGGTGATAAAACCCTATGTCGTGGTCAGTTCATTCACCATTCATTGATATAATATTGGGCTGAGCACCTTTACAGGTTAGCCGACCTTGTTCCTCCGCCCGAGGCTAGGAAGGCCTTAACTGTGCAGTCTTTTCTGGTCGACGTTTTACCCGTGTTTCTCTGCTACTATTCCATTGCCGTGTTGGTCCTTATTCCCGGCACATTTCGTGCTCGACTTGCGCTGCTTCCTGTAACAATCTGGTATGCTTTTCATGCCGCAACTACAATTGACGTCGTTGTCACGTACAACGAGCCTGGGCTTATTTACTGGAATCAAGCCTTCTGTGTGCGTGATTTGTCCTCCAACTTGTTCCATTTTAAAATGTTTTAATATCAAGGTGTGCATGACATCAACGGGTATGCGTGCTATTGAGTGGACCTTTCGCATGAAGCCTATGACGAAGGCGATGCCACTGCGCTCTGAAAAGCAACACACTCATCATACAGATGTTCCACAAGAGGGCTCCATTGAGCTCAAGAAAGCTGCATGGGACGCTCTTGACCTGATGTTTAACCTCCGAGGATGTGGTTGGGATTGGTCGAAAGGTCTATATATTCCGCCCGCAACTCGTCAAATCGAGTCGACGCCAGCTTTTCTCCTGGCCACCTTCCTTTCCGCGATTGCGCATGGTTTGCTTGTAGATGGCTTACTATATCTCATCCAATCATTTTCACCTTCTACTTTTGGTTCACCTGTGGGAGGCACGATCTTCGATCCATCCATGCCACCATCGTTTCGATATTCCCGCTCTTCCCTCATATCCTTGCTCTCCTGCTTGATAATTTACTGTTCCATGCAAGGATTTTACGATATCTTCACTATAATCGGTATTCTTCTCTTCGGACAGTGCCCATCTCAATGGCCACGCTTGTTCTGCGATCCCTGGCGTTCGACCTCCCTATCCGAGCTCTGGACAAAACGATGGCATCAGCTCTTTAGGAGTAGTTTTATTTCCTTGGGAAGCAAACCGTTATTCTTCCTCGTTGGCCGCGTCGGAAAAGTGATGGGCGCATTTCTGGTGTCTGGTCTTTTGCATGTTTTTGGTCTGTGGGGGATGGGAAGAGGGACTGAGTTCTTGAGCGTTGGCGGCTTCTTTTTGATGATGGGGATTGGCGTACTTCTGGAGGATATATGGAAGAGAGCGTCAGGGACGAGAATCGGGGGAACGGCTGGCTGGATTTGGACCATGTTGTGGACCGTAGGTTGGTCGAATATGTTAATGGACGCGTGGTTTCGGAGAGGCTTGGCTGGTGGCATATTCTTCCCACCGACTCACAGGCCGTCGAAACTGTTTGTTGCATTCATAAGTAGTCTATATTGTTCTCAGTAGGGTTTCTTGATCATTGATGGACCAACTCGTTTATAATATCAGTGGTTTATATTTAAGTTACACAGGAGTAGCGAGAGGGAAGGAAGATTAGGGGCGGCATAGATTTTTCACCAGAAGTAGAGTAGCTTGACCATCGCAACGATCTGGAGAGAAATTGGTTGTTACTCTGTTGACAAACTCACTGATCCAAATATGTACCCAACATAGCGATAGCCCAACCCTGCCAGAAAATATCGGAAATGACTTGCCCTTTGGGAAAATAACTTGCCAAAACAAGATTGAAGGATGATAGACGGTATAACTTAACTGGGATAACATCGTTGTTGAGGGCTGACTTATAATTTGTTAGGATGGATGCAGAAATGTCTGAAGCTGCAGGTATTTCAGTAAATCGGCAGTTGCATAAGTTCCAAAACCTTACATATTCCTCATAGTGGTGAAGAACCTCGCGCAACTGCTTTCTGGTGATCTCGGCTCGAAATAGTATCTCGTCGTCAGACCTTTTACCGTCGAAATACTGGTTGATCCTATTTAAAATATATTTTGGGTTCGGAAAATCGTGATATTGGACAAAGTTGCAACAATTCCACTCACTGCTCAAAACGTCTTGCTACCGATGCATCCTTCCCCTCAGACATTGCTGACAGCCATCTCCGCTGTAGTGGAGTCGCTCGTCCAGGATCGTTTATCATGGTCGG
The DNA here is from genome assembly GCA_963555575.2 of Hygrocybe coccinea. Taxonomy (NCBI): domain Eukaryota; kingdom Fungi; phylum Basidiomycota; class Agaricomycetes; order Agaricales; family Hygrophoraceae; genus Hygrocybe; species Hygrocybe coccinea. The sequence goes on along the minus strand of OY741995.1, from coordinate 2,242,012 downwards.
TAAAAGGTAATTTTCCCTATTATCCCAGCACATGTATTCATCCTGTCCCTCCTCCCATTCCTGTCCCTCTCCTTCTTCGTCGTCTTCGTCTTCGTCTTCACTATCTTCGTTGTCTTCGTCGTCTTCATCATCGTCACTCTGGTCATCACTTTCTTCAGACTCCTTCAAGACCAAATCACTGAGCTCGCTATCTCCAGAGTGCGTAGATTGTAGTTGTCTCGAGTATCTCCGAGCACTCTCCGGGGAGAAGGATGCCCATGGAGTGCTTGAAGATGATATTTCAGGACTATCCCCAGTCCCGACATCTGTCCTGCGACGTCTCACCCTGTGGGCAGCCTTCATTCTTTTTGCCCTAGCCCGTTCCCGAATCATTCGAACCCGCATTTTTAATTCCTGGGTCGCTACCACACGGATGCGGAGATGAAAAGTGATCAACAGATCACGCTTCAGCATCCAAAGAACCACATCATGGTAGAGCGGAATAAGATCTTTTGAACGTACAACGGAAGTAAAAAAATCACTTTGTTTCGAGGCGGAGGTCGATATTGTAGAGAGGATTTGGGGAAGTGAAGGGACAGACGAATGTGAAAAATCGTGTTCGAAATCAGCGGTTAGTTTTGCCAGTCTGAGAAAAACCACAATAGCAGTAAGCAAACAAGCATTCGCTTTTACGCGACAGCAGTTACATACGGAAAGTCAAATTTTGGAGGAAGTGTAAAAACGGTTTTCAGCTTGGGGTGAACAGTATCAACAACTTTCGCCCTCCGATGGTGAACCAACCAACGGACTGTTGGAAACACTTGGGACTCCAAATCCCAGTCCAATAGACTAGCCATGTCCGCAAGGCTAAGCAGATCAGCAGATCCGTCAATCTGGTATTACGCGCAAAAAAAGACACACAACATACGGAATCGTGACTGATGCTGTTTCGAGGAACTTGATCAAACCTTCTACAAGTGATGTATCCCCGGTGCTCACTTGAGGTCCCCTCAAGTGCAAAGAGAGATCCATCCCGCTGTGACCATCTAACAACAACAAACCTTTCCATGGCGTTAAAGTTGGGAGCCTCCAACCAAAGCTCATCTTTGTACCCCAGGCTTTCGCATCCCAATCGTCATCTGGCCAGTGTACGAAATCTATCTCATCCTCCTCCTCGCTGTGCAATAGGAAGTCGAGGTAAGGCGGGAGTTGTAGCTCTAGGGGAAGATCGTGGATAGTCATATATGCCATAGATGACATTTTTATGGCTTCAAAAAGCGTCTTCATGGATGAGGCGATTGATGATAGTTTCAACGCTTCCTCCGTGAAACGCGAAAATGGCTCCCCTGGAAACATGCGTCATTGTTCAGTGGACTTGCATAATCGCGTCCACAACGAACCTTTAGAGATGTATTCATCCTTGAGCGAGCTTAAGGTGTCACATTCAACTTCAACAAAATTCGACAGTACTTGCTCCTGGAACAGTACGGCGGTGACTGTAAATGCAATCTGCTCGTAAATGATGTCGAAATACTTGGAAACATTTCCTGACGCTGAGGACGACGGATCCGGAAGGTCTAGGACTAAAACAAAATGGAATGTGTGCAGCCACGAACTTTGGCTAAGAATTTGCCTCTCCTTGATGGGTGTAACATCAGGACTCGTTGAGGCCTCCTCATTCCGGCTAGGCTGCCGATTCCGGTATTCTCTTCCTCGGACACTTGACTTGATCTTTTCTGGTTTGAATTGCCACATGCCATCCGGTTCCGCAGAAACAGGATGCCCTATGAAGGCTAGGTCGTCTACCAAAAGTTCAAACTTTTGATGGCACAAGCCTTCCTGTGGACAGAGCAGGTTGGCCAAAAACTCGGGAGAGTAACCAAACAAATCGTCATAATCGTCCTTTCTTGCAAGATCCTCGGGAAGATAAGGATCATCTTTGAAAGGCGTCGTTGGTCGAGATGTCGGACTAGATGCCGTGTTGGAGAATGAAATGGACCTGTCACGGAATGAGTTTGGCCTCTTCCATTCATATTCTTCATTATCCAGCGTATCCGAGTCATTTTCAACACCCCCTTCTAATGGCATATCCGTGGAGTTTGAGGCTCGCCAAGCATTATCGAGCCGAGATGGGCCTGACGTGTACACAGGGCGAGGACGTGCGAGTCTAGGCGAAGATTGAGGAAACGGGGGCCATCGATAGACAAGACTAGGACCTTTAGCAGACGAAGTAACAAGGAGAATTGCCAAGAGCGTCTCAGCCATATACTCTACACCAGGTTGTACTGTATTAGCACAGATTTACAGCTTATGTAGTCGAACCTTGGCTGCTTGAACTCACTGAGATCTATTCAGAATGCGACTAAGCGCCTTCGCTCCTTCACTTGCTACCGACTCGGATGTTGTCTCTTCTCTCCAACAATGCGGAATCAGAACGGAGGCAGATCTTTTATTCTCAAATACTACTGATGATATATTTCGAAAACTTCCACCTGGAACCATGTCTTTGCATGATTTGAAAGCCTACACGGCACTGATCGCAGAAAGAGCTTCCGCCTTTTGCGCACGAGCAGATGTCCTATTGAGCCCTGGAAGTGACAATGACTTGGTGACGGGTCTTTCTGAACTCGATAAACTTTTCAGTGGCATTGGCGGCCCTCAAGTTCTGGAGATTTCGGGTGATAAAGGTTCAGGAAAGACAGTGAGCAAATTTACAGATTTTTAGTCTGTAACTGCAGCTTGCCGCAGACAATTGCTCTTCATATCGTTCTCCGTTATCTTTCCATGCATCCACGGTCAAGTGTATCCTGGGTCGACACGACAGGAGGACTTTCTGCCGAGAGGCTCGTACAAATTCTTCATTTGTACGATGAACAGGTCAATGGGTCATGTTTTTGGTAATCATTGACATTCATATGGAAGGATTAGGTTCCGTCGACTGCACTCGATAGGTTTCAAGTGTCTTTGGCCTTTGATATCGATATTGCCCATGACGTTCTCGAAAGCCTACGTACAACCCTTCGCGTGTGTCAACTTCATAATGTTCCAAGAATTTAACCGGACATCATCTCTACTCATAGGCGAACTTGTCAGAGACAACCATACGATACGTTGTCGTCGATTCAATCACTCCACTCTTTGGACCATTGTTGAGTGCAGTGTCGTCACAAGGTCATGCCGTCATGACAACTTTTATGCGGCAACTACGTGCTCTGGCTCAGAGTTTTTATTTAACAATTATAGTGGGTCCATCTCTCATCGACTCTTATTTCCCCTAAATCATTTACCTTGCGAGGTCATCAACAATGTCACGGTCTCTTCCCCTAATAATCCACACTCGGTCTTTTCCGCCACCATAAAAAAACCTGCCTTGGGACCTTCATTCACATTTCTTACTGACACCACACTCTGGTTGGCACACACTGTCAACAGTAAACCTGACCCTGAAGATGAAACTACTGTATACACTGTTGAAGTACTCCGATCCAGAACTGCAGTATGTTGCCTTATATTTCTGTTTCAATCAGCGCCTTACACATACGTTAACAGCGGTCGAAGGCCTGGTGTTTTTTCAAAATGCGCCGGGGGTTGCTGCTCTTCCCTTGATAACATTCTTACCCTGGTTTACGATCACATGATACTACCTATTCATCACCCAGTAGTTTCACCACAGAAACTATAGCCATGGCGCTGGGTACCCTTCAGGGACGTCCATACCACTCGGGATGTTTTTAAAAATGAAGAATGTATCATGGAGTAGTAAAAGTTCCCATCATGTGGGTGAATGCTCACATCTTCTCCGCTTTTATTTTTATATCGTTGGAATTTGCTTCTCCTGTTTCCGGTGTAAGACGTGTTGAATTTGCTGCTGATCCTACCATCAATGCTACCGGCATTTTAGCTGCAGCAAAGAAGAGCGCTGCAGGGAACAATGCCATTGCTACTTTTCCCTCAGCTACCGGCGCTTCGGTGAATGTATATGGTGATTGGGAACACCTGAATGGTGTTTCTGCAATACATTTTATTGCCGATATGCAAGTGGATTGCAATGGTGTCGATGTAGGCCAATCCTTGATTTTTACAATTTAACGATCATTCAATGTTGTAATTTTTGCTAGTACCAGTGCCCTGCATGTATATGCTTAGCTTCAACTATTATCGCTGCTCAAACTTCGATTGTTTAGCATAACCCTGATGGTCAACCGCAGACATCATTTGGCAAACTCGACGCTAGCAAAGTCCCATATTATGTCCTCCCAGCTAACCTGTCATGCGAGATCAAGCCAAACGCGCTGGGGGCGATTGTGTGCCAAAAAAAGATGTTCTATGGCATCTTTGGAGACGAAAAGTAAGCCTTCAGAACATGTCTGATCTTCGTCTTGTCAATCCTAACTTATTCATCCTCTATTTAAGTGGGGCCACTCCTCCGGTCATTGGCGAATCCTCGATCCTACTGGCACAAACCTGTTTCTTCGGAGACGGACTCGATGGAGGCACTGGTCATTCTAATCGCGACGTCCTGTGTAAGCTATTTGCATCGTTGTCTGCTATCTGTCCTTATCTTGTCGTCTTTATCAATAGACGTCATTTTCGGGAACCAGGTTCCCGAAAACATTAGTGAGGAGACCATCGACCTTGGGGCCCTAAAGACTCTTGGAGACAGTCAAACAAAGAAGTTGGCTGCTGCCCTAGGTGTGCCGCCCTACGTGTTTAAAGAAACCTAGATATTTTGAGGTCTACACAAATCACAAGCTGTGCTTTGTATTATCGTAAAGAATCGCCAAAGGAAAAAAAAAAAAAAACCAAGCGAGAGACATATGTCAGCCTGAACCGTAGTACTTGCTCGCTGCTCCAGAAGTCTACGATCTAGAGAGTGCATCTAATTTCGGAATCGTAATGATGGTGGGAACAAACAAGTTTGCCAGTGCCAGTCACCACAAAACCTAGTCTGATATCTCGCCATGTCAGCCCGCTATGCGGCCCTCCCTAATCCTCGTTCTATTCCTGAGGCAGAACGAGAATTGGACGATGCTTTTGGGTCTGTCAACGAGGAGGAAGATGACAACGAAACAAACGGCGGTGCTTTAGCGCCCATGCGTAGCCGTACTCTGTCCACCCTAGCACCTGGTGCTTACGATTTCGAACGGGAGTACGACTATCCTCCACCAGGCTCTCCGCCCCGGCCATCTGCATTTGCGCTTCCCAACGACATTGGTAATTCCAATGGCCGAATGCCCACGTCACCTGTTCGTGCGCCGGTATCTCAACCCTCCTTCTTCCGCAGAGTTGTAGGGGCTATTCTTCCAACACATTACACCCGTATTCCAGCTGAGTCCAATCTTGGAAGGATCAGGGGCGGTGGGCTTGAGAACGACGGTGTATTCGCAAACGTTACTGCGAAGCCTCAAGGGCCCAGGGAAATACACACTGAAAGTGGCGAAGCTTACTTGGTTCCCGAAGAGTCTCAGAAGGATGTACCTCCGGTAAGGCTAAACCCTCATTGTCTTTGCTCTGATGTTCTGACCACAACCATGTCATAGTCATATGCCGACGCTCAATTAGACTCGGTTCCCCCGTACTGGGAAACAACTGTTCACGCCCCCTCCGGGCTTGCCTTTGGCTCTGATATGATCATCGATGAGCTTGCTTCGGGTTCAATTTGGATATTTGTCCTTAATCTCTTGATATCCTTCTTTTTCCAATTCGTGGGTTTCCTTCTCACATACCTCCTCCACACCTCGCACGCTGCAAAATACGGGTCTCGTGCAGGCCTTGGCCTCACATTAATTCAGTTCGGATTTTACGCGCGAGCGACACACAATGTTGGGGACCCGAATGTAAATACATCTTCGGGAGCTGATGCTGCTGGTCGGCTAGCGGAAAGCATTCAACCTCCAACTCCTTCCCAATCTATTCCAACCAGTATCGGCGGTGTGACTTCAAGAGAATGGATAGCATTCTTATTCATGACACTAGGTAGTTTCAACTGTCGATCACACAGCGGTCCCCCTTTCGTCCTCTCACAATTTCTAACTCTAGGTTGGTTTCTCCTACTCTCTTCTACGGCAGGCTTCTGGCGTGTCAAGCGCTGGGAGGCATCTATTCGTGCCTCATCAAACCCTGCTCCCATAACGGCCGAGGACATTGAGCGTGACATCGCAGTCAGACGCAATCTAGAGAATGTCTTCGGGATAAGAATAGAAGACGAACGAGATGTAGGAACACCAGTGTCACGGGGCAGCGAACATCCTGCTGTGATTTCTGTCCAAGAACCGTCGGACGTCGCTAGGGTGACAAGGAACTTGGTAGCAGCCCAGTTTATTTAACCCAATTTCTGTGCTTCGTTGTGTGTTCCTCCTACTTAGCCTCGTTATTTCTGACGTCTTGATCGCATATCTAGCAACTACCTAGCTGTCCTGTTATTCTGCTCTTATCAACAGTGGCCTACTGCGCATTCAATTTTCCTTGTCATCCTTGACGTTAGTGTCAACGATCAAGGCCACCTATGTACACAACAATTTTGAAACCGAAGAGCACATTACAACATATAAAATTTATATTACATCCATATCCATAATGATAATATGTGGCCAACCTCAACTCAGAAGACCCTTAACATATCTCAGAAGCTCCTTGCCCTAGATATTGAGGGGTTTTATTCAGAAACAGCAAGAACACACATTCTAACAGCAGACTCACTCCTCGAGTTTTGACTCCCGCCACCATTGCTTCAACGCCATCCAGCTCCTCTGGAGATTCTACTTCGGGACGAGCCTCGATTCCTTCACTCGTCGGCTTCTCTGCAGTACCCATTTGATGTCTCCGACCCATTCCATACCGAAGCACAACCGCCAGCACCGCGCGCCATCCCTCTAGCGCTGCACCATTCTGGGCATTCACAGAAGCAGTACTTGTAGAGCGACTGTGCCCATTGGAAGTTGATATAGGCTTCATAGGTATCGGTAAAGATGGAACAACGGTGGATCGCACGACGTAGGGGCAGTAGGAGCGATGTTCCCTGAGAAGATCAAATTGTCGCTGCGGTGACGGTCGTGGTCGTGAACTACTAGACCCAGCGACGTTGCTCGGGGTCGGAGTTGCGGCTGTGAGATCGGATGCATGTGACTGTGCAGATGACCCGAAGGCCCAAAGGCCAACACGTCGTTGACAGAGTGCGCAATATAAAAGTGAGGTATCTCGCTTAGGTGTCACGGTAGCCATGCGGATTAAAGGTCGAGGAGGACCCGGTGTCGGTGTACTGGCTCTACTGCTCGAGACAGAGGTTGCACGCGAAAAAGAGATCGGCCGGGAGTGCTCAGGATCCGGGAGGGTAAGCAACCAACCGAAAAAGGATGTGAGAGCGGCCGTTTCTGATGGTTCAGGTTGTGCCGTGGGGGTTGAAAGCCTTGAATCAAGGGTGGCTCTGTCGTCGTCGGGATCTTCCAAACCTGAAGGCATAGGGGGTAGGGAAGCAAGTATTTTGCGAAAAGCTTGGGTTTGTGTTGTCGTCTATCATGAAACTTGTGAAATGTTGTTGGTGGATCGCAATGAATAAACACACAAGTGGATGTTTGATTTCTACATCTTTCAAGACGGGCTCGAGTGCCATCGCGTTAGCTTTAATATCTCTTGCGGTAGCCAAGGAAGACCGAAGTGGAATACGATAAATTGATGCTGCAAAGACCTGAGCAATAAGTCACACAAAATGCGGGATACATACCATCACACTGCCTCATTTTCCATGGGCACCCGTCCTTGTGCATTTCAACTAGGGAAACCCTTTGCTTCTCGATCAAGGTGTTCGCTGTTGTCAAGATTTAGTACCCAATGTTCCACGCCAAAACCTACCTTCTTACCAGCATCTCGATTCATTCCATCCCTCCCTGCAACGACCCATGACACATTACAAATTCCGCACACTAATCTATCTTTCCCATCGTTGGTCCATCCACATTTGGATGCCGCAACCGCGTCTATAGCGGGAGGTTTATTGGCATAAGTGGCGAGTCTGAACGTCGCAAGACGCGAGATAAAGGATGTGATGGATGACGGGCGATACTCCAAGACAGATTCTTGCGGAGAAATTTTTGAAGGGGCGGGAGCTGAGAATGTGAATGGAATGGCTTTCCGAGTATGTGAAGCTGCACGAGCAAGGATGGCAGTGAGACGGGGTGTGCTTTTCGCTAGAGTGTCGTCTTTTGTGGGAACGTTCTTTCTAAGCGAGGTGTCAAGACCAGAAAGATCGCCTTAAGTCTGCACATGAGGAAAGACAATCAAGATATGACTGACAACTTGGAGTCCCTTGTTTTGATGCCATACTTGGCGAGAGTAGAATACAGTGAGCGTGTCATATGGGCCTTCTTGGTGGGGCGTTCTGCTGATTCCCCAGAACCGACAGCTTCATCCAAACTTTGGAAGGCGTCATCAAGTTTGCGCTTGCAGCGAGGGTCAGCGGGTAATTGCCGCTAGAGACGTAATGAGACAAACCTTGGTAGCCTTTGTTGAGGGGTTGAGTGCGGTAGAAACATTGGAATGCAGATCTTCGGAGGAGGGAGCTAAAGAGTTCATCGCAGAAGCCGTGGGAAATTTCAGGCACATGTTCCCTTCGCACCAATCCATATACATATCTGTATAGAATAATTTACAACGTGATATTTGTCAAGTAGATCCTCCCTTTATCGAACTTCTGGCTTCTCGTTGCGCCGCCTTCAAATAGCCCACAACAGTCTTGGCAGCATGTATATCCCCTCGCAAGTAAAAGGCCTTGATGAACATCTTGTACATCGGTCGGACGTGCTTCTCGAATGACATAGCATCATGGAGTTTCGGACGTTGGGTATCGCCAGGACGTCGTGTTACCAGTGTCCCGAACGGCACCTCACCGCCGAGCAATTGATCCCTCGGTGAATAACCAATATTGACCATCTGGTCGAATATCGCTCGCAATCGATGGCAGTCGATGGCATTGCTCCATCGCAAGATAGCCTTCAGCATGATATTGGCTGTTATTCGATCTGGGATGAAGTCCTGCTTCTTGACGAGGAAATCCAACGTAGCAAGCACTTTGCGCATCATCTGCCGTCCATTCCGCAGGGAGGGTCGGAGCAACGTCCCATGCAAAATGATATTGCCTAGCGCCGTTTGCGTTTTGGTATCAAGCTCGCCTCGTACGCGTTCGAAAAGCTTTTTTGCGGCAAGTGGGCGCCGAGCATGAACCAAAATTTGCAGTGCCAGCCGGATGCTGGAACCGTCCAAAGGGTGCCGAGTTAGTATCGGAACAGCTTTCAATGACAGGGCACGAGAAGGTGATCTCATGCGAAATTCTAGGGCACGAATAGATAATTCGATTCTCGAGCGGACGTATTGATCGTGGACTGTCATACTAGCAACCCGGCGGGCAAGAGTACTGGCGCCCGCCTTTGCCAAACCCACCACGACTGTGCGACGTAGATTCCCTATCTGATCCGGATGGGATGAAGCGAGATGAACCAACAAGCGCACAGCCAGGCGGAATTGCCTCTGCTTGACCAACTGGCCAAGGAACAGCATATTGAAACTGGGAGTGAAATAGGTTGGCGATGGGCGATTAACGCACTGGAATATCGTAACGGCTTTCAATGGATGGTTGGAGGATGCAATGAGGATTAGTACATGTTGAATAGGATTCCGGAGGGTCAATGAAGGTAGTAAGGATTCGTAGGTTCGTTGAATAGCATCGGCCAAGATGGCGGTGAGCTCCAAGTCCAGAAAGCGAATGCGGTTCTGCATCAACGTGCGAAGAACAGCGTCTGTTAATTCTTGAACTTGAGTTTGGGAAAGTCGCGGATCTTGCAGGAAGGGGATGGCAAAATCTAGTAGATTTTGAGATGCAAGAGAAAGTCCCAACGAAAGTACAGTTGCCCTTGGAATGTCTTGGTGAGGGCGGCAAAACACGAAGAGCTGATAGGCGACATCCACAGAATGGTCAGCGAACCGAGATATCAATTTGACTACAATTTCGGATCTCCGTTGTGGTAGTAGTTGGTCTAGACTAGAAAACAGTACAGCCCAGTTCCTTTGTCCACAAAGGACTGACGCGAACATATATTCCACCATCAAATGCTTGACTTGGGATATCTCACGATCGTCGAGGCTGTCGACCTGCCATAAATGATGAGATGAACAAAAGTGGAAGCAAGCATCCTTCAATGACACATCGATCACCATGCCAGAAATACGCAAGAAGGATACAACTATGGCCCGAGAAACCGGAGGAGGGTGCGGCTGCCGCTTAGCAGCAAGAGACCAAGCGCGCCAAAGGTCTCCAATGACCTTCCTAACACCATCTATAACTTGGGCTTGTCGTTTAGGCAGTGCGGTTTCAAATCCAAGCGATTTTTCCAGTGTTGCGAGGCTGAACACAGTTCGCCAGTCAGTACTGCAATCTCTTGCTTCCGGTGAAGGTAGATCGGGAATGATTCCAGGAGTATCATTCCCTGACTTTAGTTGTGAATTGAATATAGCCATGAGTACCAGGAGGTTCCATTGTATGTCAAGAGGGGCATCCAAGCTAAAAGTAGAAAGACCTTGATTTATTGCCCAACGATGAGTCGGATGCTGGGGAGAAATCGAAGTGCGACAAAATACGACGGAGGTGAGGGTCGTGGCAAAATCTACGATGTTGAGAGGAAAGTTGACAGATTCGATTCCCTTCTCTCTGCCACTTTTACACGGTAGAAGCCGCCGAGAATTCTCCAAAGTCATCTGTTGGAATACTGTAAGACGACCGTGCAACGTTGATAATAATTTAGCTTTGAGCCTGGTCGGTATGTCCACGCTATGTTTGACAACTAATTTCCACAATAGCGCGACCAATCGAGGATGACCATTATCATGCCAGCGCAACAAGTCACATAATCGGTCGGCCACCTCCGCTGCACGCTTCGGGCAGAGAGCAAGCAAGGATTGGAGGTACGGAAAACGGATCTCAGGATCTTCAATTTTTTGGTGGAAATGAAGATAATGAATACGTGCCCGGTTGAGGGCTCGCTCACGAGATTGAGCTAACATACGGTTTAGTAAGACTGACAGAAAAAAATCAAAAAAGGAACCAATGAGTGAAACATCTTACAATTTGCCTTGGAAATGCTGTGCGCATTAGCAAGTTCTGCGCGCATAGCCCAGTATCGATCAGACTGGGTGAGGCGCTGATTCAGCCTTTCCTTATCTCGAACAGCCATCAAAATAAATGGCCAATGACTTCTTGTCACCTGCCCTTCCATATGTAATGCAAAGTCATTCGAAAAGGCACATCGGTTTCGGGGTTTCGGCAGGGACAATGTGCCTAAAAGGCTAATTAGCGTTCCTATCCGACCGGAACCAAGCTGTGAGAGCTGCCCCCGCGACTTGACTGTTGTGTACAGCGATTTGAGCGTGTTGGCGGTGTGCTTCCGGGGAATCGGCGAGTGCATATTGCAGCGGGATAGGAACGTCCGAAGAACGGTAAGGGCATCCGGTCTGTTGTGACGCCATACGAATTGTTCCTTGGGTGCGCCTACGTCGTCAATGGACGTAGGAAGGGCTACGACGGATCCTATGGATTGCGTCTCTTGACCGCATGCGTTGGAAGCAATGTTGGGGTTGACATGCGTCGTTGCATCGGGGACGGGACTTGATTGATAATTATTGTCCTGTGGAATGACATGACCACTGACGGGTCTGCTCCGAAGAGCACTGGAATGCGATGCGAAATCGTGAATGTCGGTAGAGTAATAACAAAAAACAAACTGCTCACCGGATGTCATGAATGACGTTACTGCGCCCGACCAGTGTCCGAACGGTCGACAGACACCATCGCAACATTCATTGCATGAGAGACGCCCCCAACGGTTAACCGCCCGTAAAATCTTTGCAGCTGGGAAATTTCTCGGCAAAAGCCGCAAACTCAACCTTGCAAAACTGTACATGTCATTTCCACCCAAAATTTGGCCGGCTGATACGGTACACCAGTACAAACCATTGCCTTGAAAAATCCATTGGCACTATTAGGTACTTTCCATTCAACCTATTAACCATGTAAAATTCTTATACATATTGTTCTGAACAGAGGTCAATTGGGAGGCATTAGTTACCGTCTTGTTATATCGCACTCGGTGAGTTGGGAACCCACGGACATTCGATTATCGCAGCACTGACGACCGAAATTCAGCTGATCTATCAACAATGGGTGCCACTCGCGCTGAAAAGGAAGCCTATTTCGGAAAACTCAAGGAACTTCTCAGCAAATACTGTGCGTAACTAAAAGCATTACATTCTTGGCCATGGCTCAATCCGCAAACCCCTAGCGTCCATCTTCATCGTTAATGTCGACAATGTCGGATCTAATCAAATGCATCAAATCCGGGTGGCTCTCCGCGGTAAGGGTGTCGTCCTTATGGGCAAAAATACCATGGTTCGGCGCGCCCTCCGCTCCGTCCTAGCCGAGAACCCCCAATTCGAAAGGCTCCTCCCACACGTCAAAGGCAACATTGGCTTCGTTTTCACGGCGGAGGACCTCAAGGAGATACGCAGCATCATTGTTGCCAACAAGGTCGCTGCGCCAGCTCGTGCCGGTGCCTTTGCACCAAAAGACGTCACCGTCCCCGCCGGCAACACCGGTATGGAGCCCGGAAAAACGTCGTTCTTCCAGGCCCTTGGTGTCCCGACCAAAATTGCGCGTGGCACAATCGAAATCGTGTCAGACGTGAAAGTCGTCATCGCTGGCACTCGTGTCGGACAGTCCGAGGCTACGCTTCTGAATCTGCTAAACATCTCGCCGTTCACGTATGGGATGACGGTTGTGCAGATCTTTGACCAGGGCAATGCGTTCTCGCCTGAGGTGTTGGACATTGGCGAAAAGGAGCTGATTGATCGGTTTATGTCGGGTATCAAAACGATTGCGGCGATCTCATTGGCGCTTAATTACCCGACGATGGCTTCGGTGACCCACTCTCTCGTCAACGCATACAAGAACCTCATTGCCATCGCGCTCGCTACGGAATATAGTTTCGAGGGCGCCGAGAAGGTGGGTTGTCGTAGAGAATTCGTTGTTCCTCCAAGTGACGATTGAACTTGACACACTGAAAATGCTGAACGTCTCAAGGGCGTGATGCTGTTTATTATTAATCAGACGCTGATGGATTCCTCTTCTCGTCGATATATCTCATTCGTTGCGCTGATATTTTCTTGTTCTCTCGCAGGCCAAGGAGTACCTTGCTAACCCGGATGCGTTCATCGCAGCAGCACCTGCTGTAGTCGAAACAGCTCCCACTGAGCAGAAGGAACCAGAGAAGGAGGAAGAGGAGGAAGATGAGGGATCCGATGTTGTAAGCATCCAGCTGTGACTGTATTGTTTCCATTGCTTATCATTACTCTCCAGGACTTTGGTGGCCTCTTTGACTAGCGATGCTGTACTGTGTGTTGTATCTGATTCCGACCACAAAAATAATTATGTACATGCTGTGTGTGGATCGGACCTAGTAATGACGCCGGAATGAACGTTTTACGGTGAATCACCTGACTTCAAAAAAGCAGTATGACGACAATTGAAACATGGCCCGTTGGCCACTTTACAACGCCAGCACGTCCCCAACTTGACGTTCAGCGACCCCGTCAATAGCCCCGGTACTTTTACCGTACGTGCCACGACCGCTATCAAGCTTTTTGTCGTGGGAGGACTGGTTATCTGATATCCCCGAAATCAGCTGCGAACGTTCGACCTTGGACGGGACTGCATATTAACCTTCACGGTGTGCGCGCACTTCCCTGTGATCCGATAAACCCTTCCTGATCCGGGCTCATTCCCTTTGCCTCTTGCGCAAAGGCTTATCCTTTGCGACACTACGCAAACAAGAAAACAGCAAACAGAGGCTGATAATCGTTCACGACAAATGTCCGTCCCATCCCCAACCGAACCCACCAGCCTCGCCGCGAGCATGCAAGGCCGCCAGTTCATCGTCGTCTCCAACCGCCTTCCTATCACCATAACCAAAGACAGCAGCGGGGAGTACCACTTCAAAATGTCATCAGGTGGTCTCGTCTCTGCGCTCTCTGGATTCAAGAAATCGCTCAATTTCACCTGGATCGGCTGGCCGGGCTTCTTCATCCCCCTCAAGGACCGACCGCTCGTCGATAAGCGTCTGATGGATGAATATTCCTGCCAGGCCGTGTACCTCGACGACGACGTCGCGGACCGCCACTACAACGGCTTCTCCAACTCCATCCTCTGGCCTCTGTTCCACTACCACCCTGGCGAGATGAATTTCGACGAGGAGAACTGGTTGGCATACCGCCAGGCCAACATGCGTTTTGCCGAGGTCGTTCGCCAGCAGGTGAAGCCGGGTGCGATGGTGTGGGTGCAGGACTACCATCTCATGCTCCTCCCGATGCTCCTGCGCCGCCTGATAGGTGCCAAGCATGTCGTCTCCCGCCACGCTTTGTTCACGGAACTCTCGAATATCACGGAAGGGATCGTAGATTCGGTGCCCTCTGCTATGGAGAGCGTGTCTGATATCAAAATTGGGTTTTTCCTGCACACCCCGTTTCCCAGCAGTGAAATCTACAGGTGCGGAATGTTTATTTTTATTATTATGTGCTAACTATATATATCACCTCTGTGGATGTCAGGATTTTACCAGTGCGCCGCGAGATCCTGCTGGGTATCCTCCATTGCGATCTTATTGGGTTCCACACGTTCGATTACGCGCGTCATTTTCTTTCTTCTTGCACACGTATCCTCGGGCTGCCTACAATGCCCAACGGTGTGGAGTTTGATGGTCGACTGGCTCATGTGGGGACATTTCCGATCGGTATTGAGCCGGGATCATTCATCGAGGTGAAATCTTTTTTTTCCAATATCACGTGAATGTCGTGCTCAGGGTTGGTAAAGAATTTGAAAAAGGTGTCGGTGCAAGAACGCATTGCGAGCCTGGAGAAACGATTCGGTGGGGTGAAGGTTATTGTTGGCGTTGATAGGTTGGACTACATCAAGGGTGTCCCACAGAAACTGCACGCATTAGAGCTGTTCCTTTCGCAGCATCCAGAATGGATAGGCAAGGCATGTTTTTTGATGATTTGATTTTACGGGTTCCGTTGGTTGATGATGATTTGTTGTTGTAGGTAGTGTTGGTACAACTTGCTGTGCCGTCACGGCAGGACGTGGAAGAGTACCAAAATCTACGGTCTACAGTCAATGAGCTTGTTGGGCGCATCAACGGGAGATTCGGGACGGTTGAATTTATGCCTATCCATTTCATGCATAAGAGTCTGGCGTTTGACGAGCTGTGCGCGCTATATGCTGTGAGCGACGTGTGTCTTGTTTCAAGCACGCGAGATGGCATGAACCTGGTGGGTTGGACATGGCTGTGTGTGTTGTTGTTATCCGAGGAGCTAAATTACCAAACAACAGGTGTCATACGAATACGTGGCGTGTCAGCAGGCGCGGCAGGGTGTGATGATATTGTCTGAGTTTGCGGGCGCTGCGCAGAGCCTGAATGGGTCGATCGTGATCAATCCGTGGGACTCGCAGCAAGTTGCGGATGCAATTCACGAGGCAGTGACGATGGAGCCTAGTACACGGGCGGAGAACCACCGAAAGCTGTTCAAGTATGTGAACAAGTACAGTGCCGCGTATTGGGGGAGTAACTTTATCAAGGAGATGGGGCGGTTGAAGGTTGGGGAGGTCGACAAGGAGGGACAGGCGGAGCTGAAGACGAAGAATAATGACGAGGGAGGACGGGGGAGTGTCATTGTGAATGGGATAGTTCCAGCTACGCCGATGACGAATGCCCCGTCGGCATGAGTTTATGAAAGGTTTTTATTGCGACTCGTACTTAGACAAGTATTTGTTTTGTAATGTTATCATGTGATTGTTAGTAACCTGACGACAACCGCAATATTATCTGATATCGACTGAGAAATTGTGTCCTGAATCGGAAGGATGATACCTATATATGGTATTCACTATCTGATCTGACTCATGACGTACGTGATTTTCTACCACGATTGCCCCTAGACTAGGTCATTATATTGTTACATCACACAGTACGTACTCCCAAACGACCATTGTCGTGATCGAACTGAGAATGAACTGAGAATGGAAAGTAGCGAGGCTGTGCGGATAAGGTCAACCTCGGAATAACAACGGAACGAGATAAGCATTGTGACCCAGGTATCGTTCGGCAGATGCGCCCATTTGTTGTGGCGACGAGAAGCCGGACGAGAGAATACAAACCAGTGGCTCGACGAGGGAACACCACAATAGAACGACTTCCTGCTCCACATATGATATGCTTGGGAGCAGTGGAGAGAGAACACGCCCTAGAATTTTGAGGGTACTCTTGGGAACTACGGTCAAATGACTCCATTAGACGACGAGACAGCACCGAAAAGAACGTGAGACGATTGTTCGAAAGGGTAAAATAAAAGCTGTTCGTTCAGTATTTGGATGTAGGTCAACTATACGGCCGCCTAACGCAATCAGACGTACGTCTGCCAAGGTTGAAAGTAGATTGAGCGTGAAATGAGGAAAGCATAAAGTGAGAAACGAAATGACAACGTACGAATGGGCCATTGCGTGCCAAGAAGTAAAACATGTCGGATATTTGCAATGGTGGCAATAATGGAAATTTCTTGGAAGCCAAGTGTGAGGGTCGGACCATGAGAGGGTCTTTCCTTGGGTTTTGACATTGACGCTGAGCCCAAAGATATTGCATCAAAAAAGAAGTAAGGGTCATTGTTGCAAGGAATGTGTGCTGAGCGTGGTGTTGGATTGTGGTAGAGGGCAGGAAGGGTTGAGGAAAGCCACGAGGACAAAGGAAATTTGACGTACTGATGTGTTCTGTGATTGGCCTGGCTGAATACCTTGGCACTTGGCGCTAAGTCGAAGCTGAATACTGCAGAGACCGGGTGTGTGTACTTGGCCGGTGAGGCTGTAGTGAGACATGCCAGTGCCAAGAACGGAGCACGGGTGGTCCAAAAAAGGCAAAGCACTGCCTTGCACCAAGAAAACCAAAACCAACCGAACGACTGTTCACTCCTTTCCTTCTACGACATGTCGCACGCTATACCTGCAATAATCACAACCCACGACAGCTCCTTCAACGACCCTGCCGTTGTCATCGACCACGCTCCTTCCACCGACCCACCCCTCTCCTTGTCCCCCCCATCCAACTCCCTCCTCTCCCCCGTCTCATCCCTCTCCCCACCCTCTCCCCATCCACCCAGAGCTTCTCTCGAAGTCCCTCCCTCACCCACCCCGTCCTACACCTCTTCTCATGATGGCTCAACCGTAATGTCTCCCCCCTCTCCCGCCTCCTCTGTCGTCCATTTTGCCACCTCAATCAACCTCCGTGGAAACGACCCCAACAAGCTGCTCAGTCCCGCAGATTCAACCGGGACCGCCATTCATATGCATAATCGGAAACCCAGCTGGTCCAGCTCAGTCGAGGGTCACAGCAGCGACGGCACGGAACCGGACTTGCATCATGACATCGCCCTCACTTCCCTACGTCACGCGAAATCAGACACTTCCGACGTGACACGTGTAGACCACTCTCGTTCCCGTTCCCCCTCACGTGAAAAGTCGCGCAGCAAGGATTCGGATGCCACTGCTTTCGACCGGAAGGGAAAGGGTAAAGGCAAGGGCAAGGGCAAGGGCAAGGAACGGGACAATCGACCACGCTTGGAGGAACTGCCTCTCGATGCCGACACCGATCCCTCTCCATTTGCGTTCAAACCCTACCAGCTCGCTCACATGCTTGATCCCAAGAATATCAACGTGCTGGAGAAGCTCGGTGGCGTGCACAGTCTTCTCAATGGCTTGGGCACCCACTTGACGCGTGGTCTTGTCACTACTACGGCCTTGGTCAGCCCTTCCGGCGACCTTCAGCTAGGGGCAGGTGATGGCGCCTCTCAGAGGCATGATCGGCACGATCCTCATGATGCTAACGATCCCGATGACAAGTCTAATGATCTTACTGGTATTCCTGTTCCCGGTATCGTCGTCACCTCTCCAGACGGTCATGGGAACGAACAGGACCATTATGTTGGCGAAAATGAGGCTGATCCGGAGGATGGTCCAGCTTTTTCGGCTTCTTTAGATGAACGCCGTCGAGTATACGGCCCGAACATATTGCCGCAGCGAGACACCAAAAGCCTCTTCGCTCTGATGTTGGCAGCACTCAAGGACAAAGTCTTGGTACGTTTTTCTCCTTTGCTACTCCTTTTTCATTTTCTCACCTCCTTTCAGATTTTGCTCTCTTTTGCAGCTGTAGTAGCGCTTGCGCTCGGTCTTTTCCAGGACTTTGGCCCGGAGCATCAACCCGGTGAACCCCGAGTCGACTGGGTGGAAGGTGTCGCGATCATGGTCGCGGTTTTCATTGTTGTAAGTAATCCAACCCCCCCTGCACACCCTAACATATACTAACAACGACGACACCATCAGGTTGTAGTAGGTTCTCTGAACGACTGGCAGAAGGAACGTCAGTTCCAGGTACTCAATGAGAAAAAGGAGGAGCGTGGCGTTAAAGTTATCCGCGATGGCATCGAACGCATCGTCGATATCAAGGTAACCCACAATCTTTACCCTTCCCTTCACCCTCCTGACACCGACTCGTTTTCCTACAGGATGTTGTGGTGGGTGATATTGCATTGTTGGAGCCAGGCGAGATCGTCCCTTGCGATGGCGTGTTCCTTAGCGGTCATAATGTCAAATGTGACGAATCGGCCGCCTCAGGCGAAACCGATGCTATAAAGAAGATGCCTTACGAACAATGCATCGCACTCAGGAACAAGGTATCCCCGGATAGGGAAGGCGTGGCTAGTGAGGCGGAAAGTAGATTCAAGAGCGATGGCTTGGAGGGAATGCACACCGATTGCTTCGTGGTCAGCGGAAGTAAGGTACTGGAAGGTGTCGGACGGTATGTCGTGGTAGCAGTTGGGACCAAGAGTTTTAATGGCAGAATTATGATGGGTGTGCTCTTGTTTCTTGCCGTTTTATTGTTGATTCTTTCCTCTCATTCCATGACTTGATTCCCTTAGCGCTCCGTGGTGAAACCGAAAACACTCCATTACAGCTCAAGTTGAATGACCTCGCAGAATTGATTGCAAAGTTGGGGAGCGCAGCCGGCCTTATTCTTTTCACGGCCCTCATGATTCGATTTATTGTGCAAGTGGCAATGAAAAATCCACCTCGGTATGTTTGTTTTCCGTTTCTTGTGAGCATCGTTTTAATTTTCACGGGATTTTAGAACGGCCAATCAGAACGGAATTGCTTTTGTCAATATTCTTATTATCTCTGTTACCTTGATCGTGGTTGCTGTGCCTGAAGGTGCGTTTTGGATGGGGCTCATTACAAATAGTTTCCCGTCGTTTTGCTGACTTTATTATTATTATTTAGGCTTGCCTTTAGCTGTGACACTTGCGCTTGCTTTTGCAACGAAACGCATGACAAAGGAGAAGCTGTTGGTACGCGTTCTTGGGTCCTGTGAGACTATGGCGAATGCCACCGTCGTCTGCACAGACAAGACCGGTACGCTGACGAGAAACTCTATGACCGTCGTCGCCGGCTCTGTCGGCATTCACGCCAAGTTCGTGCACAAGCTCGAACAAAACCAGGCGCGGTCGAATGCGGATGAGGAGGAGTGTGAACCGCCGAAACCGAAAGTCAGGAAGCACCCAGATGATTTCTCGCTTGACGAGACCGACCTGAACAGGGTCCTGTCGCCCCCACTCTGCGCACTGTTCAATGAGGCGATTGCGATCAATTCGACCGCATTTGAGGATGTTGATCCCTTGTCGGGGGAAAAGGTTTTCGTTGGGAACAAAACGGAGACCGCGTTGTTGAAGTTTGCACAAGGGCTCGGGTGGAGGAATTACAAACAGACGAGGAATGCTGCCGAGATAGTACAGGTGATCCCGTTCTCGAGCGAGCGCAAAGCAATGGGAGTGGTTGTGAGGCTGAAGAGTGGCCGGTGGAGGTTGTATGTCAAAGGTGCCAGTGAGATTTTGACGAAGATGTGCCGTAGCCGTGTCGTGGTCCATCGAGATGGAAACCACTCGGTCGGCAAGGATGGTGAGGTCGAGACTTCGCTCACCAGCGAGCTCGACAGCGACAACATTTCGCGGACGATCATCTTCTATGCCAATCAGATGCTGCGAACTATTGCGTTGTGTTACCGAGACTTTGATTCGTGGCCGCCGAGACATGTAGAATACTGTGCGCCGGATGAGGTGTGTTTCTCTCGTCGTGCGAACCACACGCTCATGTCGGGTCTGTTTGTTGTGTGTGTGTTGATTGTTGTGTATTGTATAGGTTGCGTACGATGACATTACTTGGGACCTCACTTTGATCGGCATCGTGGGTATTGAAGACCCACTCCGTGATGGTGTACGTGAAGCCGTTGCGAAATGCCACAAGGCTGGCGTGACCGTCAAGATGTGCACGGGCGACAACGTCCTCACTGCGCGTTCTATCGCGCTGCAATGTGGGATCTATACCGCGGGTGGGATCATCATGGAAGGCCCCATCTTTAGGCAGCTTAGCGGAGCTGAGAAGATGGAGGTCCTTCCGCGTTTGCAGGTCCTCGCGCGGTCTTCGCCCGAGGACAAGAAGATCATGGTCGAGAAACTGAAAGAGATGGGAGAGACAGTCGGCGTGACGGGCGATGGTACAAACGATGGGCCCGCGCTCAAGATTGCTCATGTTGGCTTCTCTATGGGCATTGCTGGGACTGAGATCGCCAAGGAAGCTTCCGACATTATACTCATGGATGACAACTTCTCGTCGATTGTGAAAGCTATCGCGTGGGGACGCTGTGTCAATGACGCCGTGCGCAAGTTTTTACAGTTCCAGGTGTCCACCAATGTTACGGCTGTCGTGATCACGTTCGTGTCTGCCGTGTCGTCTGTGAAGGAGGCAGCGGTCCTTTCTCCCGTGCAGTTGCTCTGGATCAACATTATCATGGATACATTTGCTGCTCTCGCGTTGGCGACGGACCCTGCGTCGGACGCGCTACTGGACCGCAAACCGGACGAGAAGACTGCACCTCTGTTTTCAGTTGACATGTACAAGCAAATACTGTTCCAGTCAAGCTACCAGATCGCAATTACGCTGATTTTCTACTTTCTTGGCAGCGAGATCTTGCCGTCTGCGTCCTCGATTGTTATACAGACCCTGATCTTCAATGCATTCGTGTTTGCACAAATCTTCAACTCGGTCAATTGCAGGAGATTGGACAACAAGTTGAACATCTTTGAAGGCCTAAGCAAGAACCCGTACTTTATCCTCATTACTATGATCGGTACGCTTTCCCCCCCCCATTTTCTCTCCCGTGCTGCTTCTGAAAAACAATGTGTATGTGGTGCCCTTCAGAGATCGTCATACAAGTCGTGATTGTGTTCGTTGGGGGCTCGGCTTTCCAGGTTACTCGTCTCGGAGGCCGTGAATGGGGCATCTCTCTCGCTCTGGGTGTCATTTCTATGCCCCTCGGTGCGATAGTTCGTCTACTTCCCAACGGGCCATTCGAGACGCTGTTCAAGAAACTGCGACTGCTTCCCAAGCCACCACCGGAGCTCCCGCAAGTCCGACCTGATGTGGAATGGAACTCTGCCATTACGAAAGTACGGGATAACCTTGGCCTGTTTGCACAAATCCGTAGTGGCCGTCTGCGATCGTCGTCTCATGTGAACAAGAGCCGGTTGGCAAGACTTAGTCATGATGGGGAGCGACTGCGACTGTGAGTAACTTTACTTGTACGGAAGTGGTTTTTTTTGATCAAATTTTTCTTCTTCTGATACAGCCCATCGTCTCTTATGGCTATGGTCCCTTCGCTTGTTGCTTCTTCAATTGGTGCTGGTTGGGCACCGCAATCAGGTCTTTCGGATCCTGCACACTTTGATCCTTCAAAATCCTCCGCGGCGTTGTGGGAAGGCAGAATCCAGATACACCCAGACACGAAACCTGACGACCCGATATATCGGCGATGGGGTGGTGGCCCTAAATCACCCTAGGCCTATGAATGATTTTTGAGTTCCCTTTGCTTGGCCGATCAAAATATTACGCATCGTGCGGATCTACGTGCATTTTGCAGAAGCCTTTTGCGCATGTACACCCGCACACACACACAGCATGCACGCAGCTCACATTATTGCGTTTTGTTTCATCGCTCTCGAGTATGCACCTTCTTCTACGCCCCCTACACACACGAAGGTGTGACATGTCCATTATGCTGTTCTATATGATGAATCTTCAGAACGCAAGTCACGCAAATTTTTATGGCGGGCTACGACGTATGGTTACGTATTCATGTGTTTTATGTCGCCTTGGGAACAAAAATCTTGGTCCGCTTGCCCTGTTTCCCTCTTATGCCTTTTCATTTGTTAAATATTATCACGTACTCTCACCATCCCATAACCTAGAACCACTTGATAATTGCATTACCAGACAACTTTTATGTGTAAAATTAAGATATCTGGTGAAGATAAACCATCGACAGGCAAGCAAAAAGAAATGTTTCCTCAGCCACATGTCTGTCATGGCTCAGTGGCATGTAATGCCTGGGATCATCCGAACAACTCTGAGACTCATTAACCATAACGCGTTAGACTGCTTTTGCGGACAGAAAAATCACATATCTAAGGTAACTTACATATGGTGTAACGTACAGCATGTCATAGGTATCATTCATTACGATCATCGGCCACGACTGGCTCCAACGTCACCAGGTTCACGGCGCCTAGAAGAAAATTTAGGCTGTGTCAATGCCACACGGTTCGGCTAATGATATTTGGCTCCATCGATCAGCAGGAGAACTGTAAGACAGCGTACATAGCACCCCCGACAGTACTAGGACATGCTGTCGCGAGTCCGGACTTCGGAGTCTTTTGGTTTTGAGTTGTAATTGCACTTGGGTCACGGTCACCGTATGAGTCGTCGCCTCATAAACTTACCTGGGGTGTCTCTGGAAGTAGATCTGACAACCCCGACTTCCGGACCTCATAACACAGCAAAACTAGCCATATGTATCCACCCATGGTCAAGACTGGGAGGTACGATGGACGATCCGTACGTCTTCAAGTTCAATTTAATGCCCTCATTCAAGCTCTTCTAACGTAGATAATTCACTTGGAACACTCTTCCACCACCGTAGAGTGTTGTACACCCTGGATGAATCGCTGCAAAAGCAGAATTTTCACGTTTTGAAGTTCAATTGTCGTGGAGTCGGTAGATCCACGGGATGGTCTACGTTCAACGGTCTCACTGAAGTAAAAGACTTGCAATATGTTGTAAGATGGGCGCTTCAAACGGTTGCCCATGTTGATACCCTAGTCATCATTGTACGTGGACTATTAAGCATTGACAATCGTTCCACTGGATCCCAGTGGACTGAGAGGTTGTTGCAGGGATATTCTTACGGTTCTTTGATCGCTTCGCTTCATCCTGTCCCGTCTCCGCCCATCAAGACATCACATATCCTGCTTTCTTACCCCCTTGGAGTGCGAGGGTTACTAACCTTATTCCATACCGACACCTACGCGACTGGTTTGAAAGACCTTCTGCATAACCCCGCTGCCAATGTCCTTGTTGTATATGGGGACCGGGACGAATTTACGAGTAGCGCAAGTTATGAAGGCTGGACGAATGGTCTTCAGGCGGAAACAGAAGGAGATGAAAGGGGGACTCTAAAAGTTATCAGGGTAAAGAATGCAACACATTTTTGGAGGGGAAGAGCGAACAGGGACTTGACGCGTCTTATTGAGCAGTGGTTACCATGAGCGCCCGGATAGAATATTATATTTTATATTATACCTTTTCTATTTGCGGTTGCGACCTTTACGTTTCCACACCCAACCACACAATTTTCAGCCGTTCCGCTGTAGTTACCCTTTCCAATCGTCTTGTAACTGCCCATTACCTGTGATATCGCTACGGGATCATGTACGTTTTGCTTGTGTCCCCGAAACCACTTACTATGGCTCATCACCGTCTCTCTGTTTGCCACATACACGGCTTAGGCCACTCCCAGACGAAAGGCCTCGCCAGAGCGTCGCAAACCTCATTGGGCGATTCGAGCAGCAGACCAAACGCCCGGCAATCGGATCCCCGCGTAATTCTGGCGTTGGCGTCCTGTCACATAGCACAGGCGATTCAGCCAATGAGGAATCATTGGGAAAGGAGAAACGAGAGTGGCCTCCAAAGCCTGTCTCTGCAAACGATAAGCCGCCACCACCTATAATACCATCCTCTTCCTGGACCCGACAACTGGTTCAGGCCACCCCACCACAGCCCGCAATTTCACTTAGTCGTAGTAACAGTGCGAACCTGCCACTCGAGCGGTCTGCGAATGATCTTGTCTCATCTTCCACCCCATCTCTGACCATCGTCCCGGAACCAGAACCTCTTCCTACTCCGCAAGGGCAGTTAGATCAGGCATCTGAGACAGCCCAACCTATTTCCAGACCATCTCAGCGATCGCCAACTTCTCCAGTCAGGGTCCCAGCGCCCAGACGAACTACAACCCCCAAAGCATCGCTGGGGACAGCTGCAAAGTCTCCACCAAAGACGTCACTGGGTACCACCTCTCGGCCTCTCAAACCACAACTTACAGGCCAGTCCACCGTCTCGTCAGCGACAACCACCACTCGGCAGTCCAAAGTCATATCCAAGACCGCTCCTTCCACACCCTCACAAAAAAATAATGCGCCTAGCCCCAAACCTCCTGCGAGCATGACTTCACGTCCAAAGACCCCTTCTTCTGGTCTATTTGCTCCGACTGCAGCGTCTCTCGCTCGAGCCCGTAATGCAGCGCCGCAACTTCCCACGCCCACGAAGAAAGCCACGTTGAGCAGTGACGCCGCCGACCGCTTGAGTAAACCGACTGCAGCGTCGTTGTCAAAGGCACGCACCGCGCAGGCTGCAGCTGCAAGTCCTGCTAGAACAGTTGCGAAGACAGCTCGAGGCGGGTCTCGAGTAGCCGCGAAACCCAAAGCAGGGCCGGCGGGCGGAAAAATATCACAGGAGAAAGAGTCTACTGTCGACTCTGCGTTAGAAAACGAGCATCCAGAGAACGGGCACGGGATTGAAGGTTTAGTTTCTACAGAACATGTTGGAGCAGGAACAGAGCCGGACGAGGAGAGCCACGAGGAAAGTGTCGAAATCAATCAAGAATCATTACACGACGTTTCAGAATCACTTGGTTCAGAAGGGGCAGTAGTAGAAGTTGAATTCGGAATCGAGAGCTCAATCTCTCATGGATCGCTGGAGTCTTCCACGCCTCTTGTCCCTGAACATGACTCTCAACCGCAGTCTCAACCTGAGCCTCAACCCGAGCCTCAAATGGTCCCAACCCCCGAACTTGCCACGGATCTTTCGTCTGATCTGCACCAAACCCCCGAGAATGTAAACGAAGTCAAACCTCCCCTAGTTGTTGTAAACGACATCGAAACTATGGTTAATTTACTGGAAACAGTTCCGATTCCAAAAGTCCGCCGACTTAGTATTGCTAGCATCCCCGATGAAGATGTCCACGAGATACCCGATGAGGACTGAACCCGAAAATGACGTCGTTCGGGCCTAGTAACTGCAACAGCAATGTCTCTGATTTACGAATATGGGTCCTACTCGGTGGGACTGTATTCCTTCAAGCTTGTTCTTCGCTCCAGATCTGTATGCACATATAATCGGTGAGTTTTTCATTGCGCTCATTTAGCACCTGTTCGCATTCCAACTCGCAACCGTTTTTTCTAGTATTCGCTCTCTCGTCGATTTCCACAATCCTTTAGCTGCAAGTCCTTATTTACTTCTTCTCCCATTTTACTTTCAACATTTTCCCTTATGTCGCACACTTCCACTTCCGGAGATCTTGCTCTCTTTCATGGTTCATACATTAAATTCACACGACTTTTACTAACTGGAGGGATTCGCTCTATACCTGCTGCAGTAATACTCTGCAATTAGTAGTGATATGACATCGATAAAATCAGTTTCAACTGGTGTTTTGATGGGCACACTGATGAGAGTCGCGACACAAGGAGGTATGCATTGTCAGACGGATGATTATCGAGACCAAATGGATCATCAAGGAGTTAATACGGTGATACATTGGCCGCTGCGAAAAGATTGAGCGGGTATGATATAGTGCTGTGGAATACTTACTCATCAGATGGATGTCATCAACCTATCCCATCAACATAAAAATATCATTTTCACGGTAACCAAGGCTCCATAGTCTGAGCAGAGCGACCTCGATGACTCCAGTCGTTCAAACTTCAAAGTCGTTCAAAGGAAATGGCCTTCGACTGTAACGGGTTCCAAGTGCACCAACAACTTAAGCTTGGTTTGTAAGAACGGGACCAAATGATGTCTCTATAAGGGGAAAGGTATACAGTTCTCAGTCCGCTGACAGCCTGCCGTGAGGCCTTCCGGTTCCTCAATAGGCGTCCTCTCAGGCAGGTCCACAAAAAACTGATGCTCGTACTGTCACTTGCAATCCTAGCCTTTTACTGTCCTCTTCTCTCAGTTCACGCGCAAACTACCAATGTTTCCACCGCGCAGCAAATCCGCACAGCAGACGGGACCTGCTTATCTGCGAACACCAGTTTCGACGGTACGGCCGTCAGCCTAAGGTCCTGCGACAACACCAAAGGGCAGAGATGGGATGTATCGACCGCAGGACCGCACATCACAGACGATGGATTTGCCATCCTTATCCTTTCCGGGGTACGTGCTTCAACACAGGTCATTTGACTGTACTTTACATCAACGGACTTTCAACGTACAGACAAGTGAATGTCTTGATGTCGCAGCATTCAACAACACTCCTGGTTTATTTAGTTGTGGTGGCATCGCGGGAGGATCTGGGGCCGAATCATTAAACCAGGCATGTCGCCGCCTTACTTTCCCAACGCGTTGCTTACAAGTGTTATGGATTAGGCGTTTACGTATAGTTCATACGGAGACCTTAACGGCCCACTAGTCCTCGTCTCTAAATCAGGGTGGGTCAACAGTGGTCAAGGCCCTGGCCAAAAGTGTCTCTCTGCTGAACAAGACGTGCTGGGAACGACCCTCTGTGATCCTTCAAAGCCTACCTCACAACAACAATTTTTCATTGGATCAACGTAAGTCGAACCTCTGTACAGATATTCACCAGATCTCATGACAATTTCATGTTGGCACGTTAGGGGTAGTAGTAGTACTACTTCGTCATCCATCCAGCCCACTCATTCTACGTCCTCTCCTAGCGGTAGGTGCATCCACTCATTGATATTCCTTGTATTCATCATCAGTATTCAGCAACTTCTCCAGGAGTTAAAAGCCCATCGAAACAGTTCGTTGCACACGTGAACCCTCTCACCGTCTATTCTCACTTTACCACACTAGCAGCTCCGTCAACCCGGCAGCAATTGCCGTCCCCATTGTTGTCGTCGCCTTGATCGCAATCCTGCTAGCCCTTTTTTTCGTCCAGCGACGGCGCTCTACGAAAAAAAGAGATGATAAGGTAGAAGTACGAAGCGCTAGACCGTTTCTAGCAACACCGAGTATTAGTACGACATCGCCGCAATTTTCCACCACATCTAAGGGAGGGGTCACGACCATCGGCAGTGGCTCGCCATTGACATCACCCCCTGCCCAAACAGCGGCGTCGAGTAGCAGCACCGCAGCATCTGTTACCCCGCGAGAAAACAGAGCACGACAAGACACCGCGTCCCAGCCCGAATCACAGCCGGTCGGAAATCGGGGAGATATCGACCACATTGTATCTTTGGTAGCCGCGCGAATTGATCCTTCAACACAGCACCATCCGAATCCATCATCTACCAATGATCTTGCCATCTCGAATTCCAGTGCTCAAGCATCGGGGTCTCCTAGCTATCCCTCGCCTGCATCGTCCCCTGGACTGCCAACCTCGTCTCCCTCGACGGCCGACACCCCACCGGCTGTCGATGTCAATATCGACACAATTTTATCTTTGCTTGCTGCGCGAGTTGACCCTTCCTTTCGTGCACAGACTGATGTTAGGGATTCGCGGGATCTGCCGCCGGGATATCAAGTTCCGCCTGGGTATAATAATAATTAGATGTGTATAGAGGAGAGGGTGATGGAGATGGTTGAGAACTGATTTATTTATTATATGTAAGTTCGTACAATTAATCGTAACGTGTACACTCGAGTTCGACTGCAGTCGTATTCCCCATTCCAACTTGCATTTTGTATGGCAAATAAGTATTTAACATGTGTCGATGTTTGTAATACATCCATATACTAGTCGAAAAGGACAACGGCTACATCAGGATCACCTTGACATTATTACAAGTGAGGTAACTAAACTGTTTAGGTATAGTCATAAGGTGGCATCGGCGTTCTACGTCTTCTGCAAAATAAGGAAAAGCCATGTGCAAGCACATCGACCACAAGGAAATCACGGAGCGCTGGGGTCGTAGCTCAAACTGTGAAGTAACCCGCCGTCCCAGGAACCAGGCTCTGCTCAAAGTGATTCATGCAGACATCAAAATAACATGAGGGGAGGGTCATGAAAGATGATACAGTCCGAAGTTGTAGAAGTGAAGTGCGAACCTAGACAGGAAGAGAGCAGAGTCTCAAATGAGTACGTTCCCTCCTTTAAACTTGCATGACGAATGCAAGGGGACCCCACCTATTTAGAATAGCAAATTCTTGGTCCTAGAAATTGGACCAAGAAATGACGTCGCCTCTGGACGAAGGTGCCTCCATGTTCACCGAGAGCCCCAAGCTCGAGTTCCGGACGGGCCGTTCTGCCCTGAGGCCTTTCACAGGTTTGGTAAAACACCAGGCGGGCACGACGCCGATTTCGACGTCGGTGTCCGCTCCCTTCCCGGAGCTCGATTTGAACAAGGACTTGGGGCCAGATGCGGCTTTTGCTGCGTCGTTCTCACGACCGATGACGCACCACCCGTCATCGAACGACTGCAAAACCAGGAGACGCTCGCCGACACGCGTGAGGAGGAGCTCGTCAGGCAGCACTGGGGTGAAGAGTTGGCGCACTTTCCGTGGAAGGCCCTGGGACCGCACGGATGAATTTGAGGAGCATGAAGAAACCACAGAGAAGCGATTGCTTTTGCCACTGAAGCTTTTGCCACTGGAGGGTCGGTGGGGGGGCGTCGGGGAAGGGGAACGACGGGGGGAACCGCTGATAGTCGAAATTGGGTTGAGCAATGACGACCGTGGGGAGGGGGGAGATGCCGCATTGATAGCAAAGGAAAATGGGCGGAGAAAAGTGCCGGATTGCCTATGGTGCCCGAAGATGTCGTTGCCAGTGGGATCGGGGGAATCTGGAGGGACGAGAGCTTTCTCGGGAAGGACGATTCCAGCGGTCACTTTAAGTTGTTGCGGAGAAGAAGCGGTGCTTCCAGTGGCCCGGAAATTTCTTGGAACAACCAGCCTTGTCAATCACACAGAGAGAAGATGATGCAGAGCGGGAACACTCACACAGGTGGAGGTTCTTTCCTCTCGTGCTCACCCTCCCTAACCATGCTTCGGACAGACAAATATGCAGAACCTTGCACATATTCTGGTGGTGCAGCGCGCTTCTTGATTCTTCTTCGTCCCAACCAGATGGCAAGCCCCAAGAGAACGAGACCGGCGAGGCAAAAGCCAACAATGTAGATTGGCCGTGTCGGTGATGAAGGGGACAAACCAGAGTCTCCAGTGGTAGTTGAGCTGACACTGAAGATATCACGAGGGAATGTGGGGGGCATGCTAGTGCCTTTTCGCCAAGAGTCCGAGTCGGTGTAATGGTATGGTCAAAAGAGTGGAGTCGACGGGGACAAATGCAGAAATACACGAATGAGTGCAGTGCGCAAAATGGCTTGCCGTCTGGGCGGTAGCCCCGACGAGGAAGACATAGGAGCAGTTCACATGCTCGGTGCAGGATCGAGAAAAGCAGTTATGATGTCACGTGACAACCAGCAAGGCAGACTCGGACACGAGCTTCCAAGTTCTCGACGTCTCATCATTGTAATACTGACCCTGTGATAGGAATTCGACCATGGTTGATAGGGATCCCACAATAACACATATTTTCATCACTGGAGCAACGGGTAAGTGGTCTCCCGCACCCGCATGCCTGCATCACATCATTTGAATCCCTGAGGTTACATCGGAGGCTCCGTCCTGGCTCGCCTTCTCAATCACTCCAAATCCAATACATTTCGGATTTCTGCGCTTGTACGCTCCGCAGAGAAGGCCAAGAAGCTCGATGCTATCGGCGTCTCAGCCGTCATTGGATCACTCTCTGATTTCAACTTGCTTACATCGGTGTCATCACAATCAGATGTCGTCTTTGCTTGTGTTAGTTTCAAGACTGATTGCAGACACCTGGTCTCTTGATCTTGTACGTAGGCGGACGCGGATAACCTGAACTCTGCCAAAGCAATTCTCGATGGACTGCGACTTCGGCACTCACAACTTGGCGTCCCTCCTGTCTTTATCCATACTGTGAGTCTTCATTTTAGAATACAACGGATGATTTTCATCAATTAATCGCTATAGTCTGGCACTGGTGTGTATTGTCGTAGAATGTCTATTGCCCATTTTTTTCATTGTTTCCAAGGCGTCTTGGTAGACGATGCCAGAGGGATGCATGCAACAGACACAATTTATTCAGATCTCGATGTAGCCCAGCTGGAAACTCTACCGCAGACTCAGCCACACCGTCAAGTAGATCTAACGATTGTCGAAGCAGACAAAGAAGGTTTGTGCTCGTTGTCTTTTTCACCAATCCTGTTGATGTGAATGTCATTCTCATATCAAGGCTACGTGAAGACGTATATTATTCTTCCTTCCACAATTTACGGTGTTGCCTCCGGCCTCTTGGTTGATCACTCCATTCAACATTCACACTCGCAACAGATCCCCAGGCTCATCGAGTTGGGTTTGAACAGAGGCCAGGGGGGCATGATTGGCAAGGGTGAAAATATGTGGCCTAACGTACACATTGACGAAGGTAAGCAAACGATCAAGTATGCTGGTGCCACTATGTGATAGACCTGTCCAGTTGCGGACCTTTACATTACACTTTTTGATGCAACTCTCTCGGGGAATCCTTCGAGCGCTCTTGAGCACGGGCGCTCGGGATTTTATTTCGGTGAGAATGGCGAACATAAACTATACGACCTCTGCAAAGCAGTCGCCACGTCGCTATATAACTGCGGCAAAGGGAAGAGCCCCGCACCTACCACGTTCAGTGATGAAGAATCGTCCGTTCTGCACAGCAAGTCATTGCTGGGATCGAACTCCAGATGTCGGGCTGAGCGATCCAAGGCTTTGGGATGGAAGCCCGTTAAGGGTACATTTGATATGCTGAAGAGTGTCGAGTCCGAGGTAGAAATTTGGATCCGAGATCATGAGAAAGATTCCACGGCATTGTAACGATTGTCCCCGAAGCATCGAATGTGTATGTACAGTAGTCCAAGCTGCTTACGGTGACAAATAAATTGAAATTCCCACAGAGCTGGCATCGATATTGCTCATTGACACGCCTGGATCTTGGAGCTGAAGCTGTGTAAGTAGCCGGGTGGGCACTGTTAAAAAGCTGACGCAAATGATGAATATTACATTGATACCGAATATTTATCAATGATATGCCCAAATATGGACCGGCAAATTCCGTCGTTGTAATTCAATTCAATCGTTTCACGGACCTACTCTCAACTACTCCCTCGACGGTGCCTTTCTGCTCGCCGTCAGCCACGACGACCTCGCCTCAACCCCGTCCCTTCAGTCCCCGAGACCATCCCATACCTTTTTTTTCTGTATGTTTCTGAATTCGCAGTTGGTTAGTGTTACCAACCTCCTCCGAGCTTACTTCCGTCGCTCAATTTCCATCAAAATCATCTGCAGTGACATTGCACCTCTCCAGTAGTAGTACTTTTCTCTTGCACTCTCGTTTTCACTGGCATTCGTTATTCGCTCGTTAAGCTCTCCTTCCTGTCTTTTCTCAACAACCCCCTTCCTGTACTAAATAAATGCATCCACATCGACGTCAAGTTACCAGCGACCCGTTGGCTCCCCCCACAGGTGTCGCCGGTATCACTGACGGCGCTGTTACCGTTGGGACCGATTCCGCCACCAAATCGGCCTTTGTGTTCGACTCCACCGTCACAAGTAATTCCAATGCGACCCCCGTGACCGCCCCTGCATTAGCTCCCGGCACCTCCGTCGTCGTCACTCCAACCCCTCCTCCATCACCAACATCCTCCGCAACTGCAGTACCTTCTCCGGCTGCGGCCGTCAAGGCGCCTATCCCATTATCCACCGTTATTGGCGTTTGTGTGGCCGCCTTTGTAGGCGCATCTACTCTTATTTTCATCGGCTGGTGGATATACAAACGCTCCGCCCGCCATCAGAATATTAGATCAAGAAAGAGCCGGGCTCCCTTGTCTGATAACCGCAACGCTCGCAGCGAACTTGATCTCACAAAGTCTCGTCAGGAACCCTGGGTGAAGCTGGAAGAAGGAGACACCAAGTGGGAGGACAATTATCAGACAAAGGAAGTTGACGCACTTGGGCCCATGGAAAAACTTACCATGTTCAAAAAGGCCCTCAGCATCCGCTCGACCGTGACTGGGAAATATTCGTCCGATAACCTTCTACCATTTGAGAATCAGCCCTTTTCCCAATATCACCCAGATATGGCCCAGGAGCTTGCAGAAGCTCCCAAACGGCACTTTTTGGGCCGTGTAGATACTGGCCCGCCCATCTCGTGGGATGGTGAAACGGTCGTCTCTCACGGTTCACTCCTTTCCCTGAAGAGTTTGAAGTCACCACGCCTTCCAACAAGCCCCATGTCGACCGGTCGGAATGTAGCGATTCCCACTCCTCAGGCGGTCTCTTCTGAACCACATCGATGGGAAACAGCGCAGGTGATGGATTTTGACCAGGAGCTGGCCGAGTCGGAGAGTGGGCACGGCAATAAGCCGTCCCTCCACTTGCGAGAACAACGTGCCGGTAGTAGCGGCAAAGGCAAGCAACGCGTGCAGGACCCATTCGCCGATCAAACTACTGCCACACAGGCATTGCCCAAGTTTCATTTTACAACACCTTCGTCGAGC
The DNA here is from genome assembly GCA_963555575.2 of Hygrocybe coccinea. Classification (NCBI taxonomy): domain Eukaryota; kingdom Fungi; phylum Basidiomycota; class Agaricomycetes; order Agaricales; family Hygrophoraceae; genus Hygrocybe; species Hygrocybe coccinea. The sequence continues at coordinate 2,208,931 of OY741995.1, read as the reverse complement.
AGCACGTATAATAACGAACGCGCGCTCCAATCGCTAATCGCGGTGCTGGATGTGACTCCAGAAGAGGTGGAGGAGAGACTACGTGCGGCCTCGATACCACCCTCCACTATCTCTGCAAGTTCATACGTCGAGGATGCCACATTCAAGTTCCCTCGTCCCCCACTTTGATCACCTTGTTTAACGACAACTATTTATGCAGTTGGTGGAGCAGTTCCATTACTTGATTTCCCTCTTTTTTGAACCTGCACACGAGTTAAAGCCTCAGACTTCTTTTTTTGTGTAATGCTTATACTATATATCGTTGACATGGTTGTCTCAGACTTGTCATATTCCTTCCTGATGCCTTCTCTTGTCCTCTTTGACACCAGAACTTTATATTCTTCATTTCTGGTGTCGGGCTGAGTCCCCCTGAATTCCATCCTTCGGTTATGCAGAGTGCCACCTTTATTTATTTAGACTTCCGCGGCCAATTTTTTCACTGTTCCGGGCAACGACTTTGGCGTTGACATGTCCTTTGAAAAGGAAGCGAAGATGTCTACCTACAAATGTCTCACAATTTGATATCCACACGATTCATGAGATGCTGAGTATTTTCAATGAACAGCTGTGGTGCTGAATATTTAGGTGGCTGTTCTTCGCCCCAGGATAATAAAGTTAGCGCCATTTGGCTTGTAAATGAGGAATGACGTCAAAGGATACAGTGAGCATACCGATCCAGTAGCATCAAAGGCTCGGAAAAGCATGACATACCCATTCTTTGTGAGATTCGGGCCACCTCTCACATTCCCACTTGGTTGTCTGGCCAAAATGTTGGAGATCTGTGCTCACCACACATCCTTAAATAGCTGGGTCTTCAGTCCATCATTCCATGTCACCAAGATACAAATGAAAGACTCACGGCGATGGCTGTGTAAAGCGATGGGATCCTGTCCGGGAAAAAAGGCTTCGTAAGTGCCATCTTACGGCGCGGGGCCGAAGAACTCTGGGCCGGGTTCTATCATGACGAATTGGGAGGGCGTGGCCTGCAGTACAAGAATCGTATGGTAGAGCTTAGCAGATCTCGTTAGTCCCATTTGATCGAGTGAAAGAGCTAAACTCAGCTGACAGAAGGCGATGTCGTGGCATGGCCGGCTTTTGCTCACGGAGTTACGGATATTGAATGCTCCAGCGATCACGGGACATTGATATGCAAAGGGTTCAAGCATAGCCCTGGGGCGTCTTTCCAAGACTTCGCGGCTGACGGTGAATGTGTATGCTGTGTATGCGAATTCAATTGCGTTGGAAGACAGAAAACGCAAAGATCAAGGATGTATAGTAGATTCTCAGAGGGGAAGAGTCAAACGCCAGATCCGCGACGTTCCTGCATAATGGTGTAATGTCTCGAGTCCGCCACTGAGTCCGCTTGTCTTGCCAGCAGAAAGAAGGCACGAAAAAGAATAAGTTACTGCGATAAGTGAAACGGTGGTGGCTGGTGTCCGCGACGGTGTGAACCACGGGTATTTCGCGTCTAACGGCGACTCTGGACTTGGCGTCCCTTCCAGAATCTAGACCCGAGCTTGTGATACAGTTAGCTAGCAGTCCAGGATGTGCGTGGCTGTGACAATGTCCAGTTTGTGGTGCCTCGATCGATCATTTAATAACAGATACGTGCATGACGTTAGACGGCATGACATTATACAGCATGACATTGCTGTACATGTGATGACAGAGGTTAGAAGTATGGAAGGTTCGACTTGGAAGGTTTGCACACCTTTGCGTTGCAGAACCTGTCAGGTACCAAGAGGGAAAATATTCCCCCGTTTGTGCCAAATTGTCTATTTCTGGCATCCAAAGTATCACAGGTATTATCTCATGTCCATGATAGATTGGGTAATAGCAAGGAACCTCGTAAAGGCACCGATGCTGTGATAAGAAAGGTAAACTGCGATGAGGACGGAAGAAAATTCAGAGACCTAATAGCGAACTTGGTAGGCAGAAGGTTATTGACAAGGTGTTCCAAAGGTGAAGCGGGGGACAGACAGTAAATTTTGGCTTGCGAGACGCATACAGTCAGGTACAAGGCGCCCATAGGTAAGATATAAAGGATCTAATCTGTGGCGTGGGACCGCATGTTAGCACAGCATTGGAAGATTATCTGCGCCCCGGTGAAAACGCATTCAGGGTCGTCGCCAACTTGACCGAGTCAAAGGTTGTGCCAGTGCCAGCACTTGCCAGTGAATATAAACGTGACTCACTCTTGCAGATCACCTTGTTGCTCTTGTTTCCTACCTTTCCGGTGAGCTTACTTCTTTCCTTCTCCTCAAGTCCGCTCTCCAGCTCATAAGCAGTCCGAGTCGATACTGCCACTACTAGTTGGTCTGATAAACGATCTAGCCACAACATTCATATCTGCCGCTATGTCGAGTATATATGGTACAAATCAGTCATGGCCTTTCCCCATCGATCCCCAATCTCACGTCCCCATCGACCACGATCGTCACTACTCATCCCAGCCTCAATCCCAGGAAACCCTATTCACCCAGGAAGCCTATCCAAACCAATACTCAGCTCCGTTCATGCCACCCCAGAATATCAACTTCACATCTGACCAATCCGCACCACTGGCAATACCCCAGCGTCAGTACTCCGGCGAAACAGCTACCACAGCTGCCTCTGGTTCATCCGCTAGTCAACAACTCGATCCATCCTATTTTACAACATCTGTTCCACCGTCTCACTTACTCGGTTCATTTAGTCCCTCTACTCCATACCGCAACACAACGCTTGCGAATCCAAATCCACAACCCTACTACGTATCAACTTCTCCACAGACAAACGTTCTCTCTGACGCACTCGGAAATGATACCGGACCAAGTGGTCTGAAATCTTCGCCCACAGCAATCCACCAAGGTTTCCCCTTCACTCCTCCGATCTCTCAACCCTATAATCAGACGCCTAGGCCTTCTAATCCATACTCAAAAAAACATCCCAGGCCCGAACCGCACGATGGAGACCAGACTGGACTGGATGGTGATCCTGCGCCGGAGCCAAAGGATGGTGGAATGAAAACCAAACCGTCAGTACTACTTTTCCTCAACAACATATACCTGACATTGGTCATGTAGTGCTGCGTGTACCCGTTGCAAAACTCTCAAAGTCAGATGCGAAATGAAAACAGACACGGATCCGTGTAAACGCTGCCTGAATGCTGGGCAGCCATGCGTCACACCAGGACGGAAAAAGAGGAGGACACCCCCGTGAGTTTTCCGTGAAGCTCTTTCCCTCTCCTTCCCTCTCTTATTCATTATTGTGCTAGGAAACGCGAACACCTACTCAACCAAATACGGGAGCAAGCTGCTCATATCCAAAAATTAATGGCGCAGCTTGAGGAACGCGATGGCCGGTCTCCACCTACCGACCGTTCTTCCTCTTCCACTGGAGATACTGAATCCAGTTCCCCCGTTCCCTCATCCACGTCATCATATGATCTTAGCGACGCAAATTCGTCTCTGAATGTGAATCCGGATGTGCAGGACTGGATCGCAAAAGCAAAAGAGAGCATCGAGGCCTTTGGAGGTTTTATCGGAATGGGAGGCGCAGCCATTGCCCAGAATCTCCTCGTGGATGAGGACCCCGAGGACTCTGAAAGTAGCGACGAGTACGAGGACGAGGAGGAAGAGGACGGCGTCATAGTCAATAAATCCAAAGACGAAGATGACGATGCTGAGTGTGGAATTGCGATAGAGTACTCTGATGGCGAAGAGGTGCCCGGATCTAGCCACAGCGAGTGGAGCAAAATCAGCACTGTTCGACGAAGCAGTTCTGGATCGAGCCTTGGCATAACCTCTACAGTATCGACGCCGCAGGTGAAGAAGAAAGAATTAACTGGAAACGCATATAATCAGAAACTCAGCGCCATTCCTGCAAAGACCAGTCCGTTCGGCTTGATGGCCGATATGTTGAGCAGGAAGAAAAATCTGAGCAGGAAAAGCAGCGAGGAAGGTGCTGATATGACTGCTGACGGTGAAGTGGGAGTAGCACGTGATGATTTCTTCAGTGCAAGTGAGTCTTCCGCCAGCAATTGCGGTACTAGACTTGGATCACTTATTCAAGCAGGCCTTGCCCCTGATATGAAGGATAACCTCCTTTCCCAAAACATTGTCACTCCCCAGGAAGTGGAGAAGTTGTTTACTATGTGATTTGCTCCCCTGGTTTTTCTTCGCTTGCCATACTAACCTAAGCATTCAGATATTTCGACTACATGAATATCTCATTGTCGCTCCTCGACCCCCTCTTGTATAGTGCGAAACAGACTTATCACCGCAGCTCTTTCCTGTTCACCGTCAGTTAGTAAATTTCAAAATCTTACCAGTTGTCCCTTGGACTGATCCACAAATTTATTTCCAGTTTGCGCTATCGCATCTAGATATTATACGGAAAGACCTGGCTTATATCGCCAGCTGATGCACTACGCACAACAAGCCGCGGGGAAAGCATTGGTCTATGGGAAGAAGAGTGTCGAGGTTTGCCAAGGGTTCATTTTGTTGAGCCTGTATCCTGTTCCTGCGAGGCGGTGGGAGGAGGATCGCAGTTGGATCTATCTTGGATTGGCTATTCGGTAAGGTCATTTCCCGAACATAGGTGAACTGTGTATTTGATGCACCAACATCAGATTGGCAACCGACTTGAACCTTCATCACCCAGTCACGGCTAAGCCCCAAAACGAGTACCACGCTCGTGAAATGCTCAACCGTGAACGTTTATGGCTTAACTGTTTCAATCTCGACCGGTCCATGGGTTCACAGTATGGCAAATCCCCCATCATCAAAAACATTGACTACATCGCATGCCACTCGGAAGACTGGTGGGAGAGCTCCGAGTACAATATCGAAAATTTTGATATTCATATATGCGCCTATAACGCCGAACTGCGGGTCATGTCTAGGTTTAACGCACAAATTTACAGTGATCCTAACCACCCCACGAGTTTGAATAAGGTTGGTTCATCACCCATCATCTTTGATGATTTTTGATGATGGTTATTGTTGCATAGGGCGTAGATTTTGAACGATTGGCTACGGAAACCGATGATGAGTTAGTGCATCTTGGCGAAAAATGGTTTGCGACTTTGGCCACAACGGATATGAGTAACCCTCAAAATCGATTTCGAACGGGACTCTTGAGATTGGCGTACAGTTATGCTCGGCTTATTGCCCTTTCTTTCGGGTTCCAGCACCACTTCAGCAAAAATCACACCATTGAAAATCCTTTCTTTTTGCGTGTAAGTACTTTTGTAATAGGCAGCTGTGCCAATAATTGTTATTCATCACATTTCCTGCAGTGTTTGCGTGCTGCTTCCGATGTTGTCACTACCGTCGTGGATGATATTGCAGGCTTGCCTAATCAGAGTATGTTTTCTGACCTTGTCGTAATGTGGCTAGAAGCCTAACAAATCTGAAGAATTTTGGCTTCGTCATGGACCTGAAGCGCAGAGTGTCTTCGTGACGTTTGCGGCAGCTTTCTTGGTCAAGGTAACATTGCTGATTCATCTCTGGTGATCTTGCCAAGCCTTACTTTGTATAGCTTCTTCAACCTAAATTTTCGTCCTATCTCACCGTGGACAAACGCATGGAAATGCATACGCTCGTCCAAAAAGCCATCGATCACCTTGGGTCCCCCGAAATTGCCATCGACAATCGCCATGGCCCCAAACTCTACGCTCGATTCTTGGAGGGGCTCCTGGCCAGCCCAATGGCAAGAGTCGAACTCCCTGCCAATGGACTCAAACATGGTGATTCACTGACCCACAAAAAGACACGAAAGCCGAAATCTGGATTAAGCCAGTCGCCAGAACCGGAGCGTCTTTTGGGGGTTCCTACAGTCGCTTCGTACCCTGCAAATCCGGTCGTGGGTTCATCCCCATCTCCAAAGCCTTCTCAAGCAGCACTGTCCTTTGACATATTCGCACCCATGTCAACTGGTCATGATCCGTTTGCCCCCGCTAGCGCCAGAACGCGTAATAATCAATGCGTGGCTGACAATGGCCAGAATTGGTTGGGAATGAACGTCGACTATTTCCAGCAGCCCCCGTTCGACGACAACTTTTCACAATCTTGGCAAACATTAGCTTCGGATGATTCCATGTGGAATATGGCACCAACAGGTGTGTGTACGAAATTATCAACCGACTGTAAATTCTGAAGGTCTTGAGATAGGTCTTGAATGGATGAATGATTTGCAGAATGTGGCGTCTCAGGATTCCATGCTCAGTCCTGAGCAGTTTCAGTCCGTATATTGAAACTTTAGCGCACGACTCTTTGTAGCTCCTATTCAGGATGTTTTGTACGATCGTGGGCACTGTACTCGTTATCTTATCCATCATAAGCTTTGTATCGCTACTTACTTGCTTTGAATAACCTAATACACCATATCAGTTTTCGAGCAATTTGGCAGTAACCACACAATTGAGAAGTTTGGGTGCACTCCTGATATACTGTATGGATTGGCATAGTTATAGAGGGAAGGTTGTACTATTCTGTAAGGGCTATTGGTTATGGAGGTAAACTAGTACTTTTGATACTCAAAGTGACATTGTAAAATTATGGGAGAAAGTTCATTTTTCCAAGAGCTAGAAGCTCATGCTATATTTTTCTTTATGACCTTTCAGCTAGTATTTATGATTCTTGCAATATTTCAAGCCCAGTATACAAACATAGTATAGATGTAGGACAAATACAGCCCTTGGAAATTTGACCTATTTTCTCCCCAAAATCTTCTTCATATGAGTTTTTTTGATGCCATAGTTTACAATATCACTTTGGGTAGGTTCATACACCAAATATCGTCCAAAATGTAACTACAGGAGCTGATAGAAGTACAACTTTCCCTCAATAACAATGTCAATCCACACAGTATTTCATGAGCCATGCAATTTTCTCTGAGTCCAAATTCCTCAATTGATTCAAAAAGTGCATTGCTGTCATCAAATAGCCAAATGGCCATAGCATCTATCCTTGCTGGCCTCCATGAAAAAGTTATAAGAAAGCATAATGGAGACTATATTGAAAAACCGGCGGAGGTCATCAGAGCCGCAGAGGATATAGTTTGGATTCCAACTTCTGTATCGCATCCACCAAATCTTCCAGGCACTTATCTAACTGGGGACACCATTTTGAATTCGGAGATCAGCTTGTATCTACGTGCACAACAAAAACAGGTGTCAGTCTCGCGCTGGAAGCACTATGATCACACCAACCCTGAATTCTGCTAAAGCCTGCGCTAACTTGGCACGGTACTCCGAGACTTGCGCAGCTTCAAATTGATAAAGAAATCGTTTGATGATACTTTTTATACTACGCTGAGCATACACGAATGTTGCGATGGGCCGGAGTTTCCTGCAACCAAATATGTGAATGCTGAAACATCAGTGATTAGAAACAACTAACTTGACTAACTCCTCAAGGCTTGTCACAAGTACAGGGGCCAGTCCCCCCTTTTCCTGTTCTTGCATGATAATAACAGAGCATATTAGAATGCATGCGTGACTCGCAAGTCGCAGAAATTCGTCGTTGTGCCTGTACCTTTGCTAGTAGAATTCAGAGCAAGAAACCAACTTGGAATTGCAAGGACAAACCCGGACACCCTGTAAAATGCCCAGTACTATATTAGCGGCTTCTGCCAGACGTGGACCGCAGGTGAACACCGAGGCAGAATACAATGTTGACTCGACGTCATTTGAAAGGAGTCCGAATTCTGGAAAGAGATGGCTATTCCCTGACATCCTCGCAACACTCGGTCTCGTGGTTTGACTTTGGACGAAAGGTCTCAGAGGTTACATTCGGTGTCCAAGAAACGATCGCGAGTGGTGAAGTAGATATCTGGCAGAATGGTGACCGCGTTACATGAACACATCTGCTCGAATCCTTAGATGGGAGGAAGTCAACCTGCCGAGGAACAGCTCAGACCATCGTTATGTTGAGCGGTGCATCATCAAAGGTAGATTAGCAGCTTACGCGCCAGATGTGGTGGACTCGTGACTGAGGTTGCCGCCAAATCATTCAATATTTTTGCTGTATAGTCATGTCAGATACTCTACACTACCTTACATATTCTGCACCGTGACAGTAGCTGCAGGGAAAACATAAACCAATGAACAAAGCGAAAACAGCTGGCGTCAACGCCAGCTCATTCTTCGACCTGAAGGCAGAGCTCTCGAAACAAGAAAATGAATTTGCGAAAAACAAAGCGGCTGGGAAGAGTACAACCATTGTTGGAGGGGTAAAGAGACCCGACAAGGTATGTATCCATTACCCTTTTTTACCTACTTTTTACATATAACTTTGATAGAAACCGACAGTCTGGGGTCGTCAAAACAAGGGCGTCAAGTCCCGAGCAGCTCGCGACGTTGAGCTCGAGGAGATCAAGAAACCAACTATAGATGCTGCACGGGCTGCCCTCGAACGAAAAGCAAAGATCTACGACAAGCTCCGTAGAGGCCAAACGGGGGGCCTCAACGACAAACAGTATGATGCGCTTCTGGTTGATGTGAGTGCCGCCCCTTCCGTTGTTGAGGCTAGCTAATAGATGACTTCTCTCAGTTTGATCAAAAAGCTGGCGACCTATATGAGTCCGACAGTGATGACGTTGATGAATCATTGGAGGTTCCCCGTGCGCCTGCGGAGGAACAGGTACGTGAATTAAATTATATCTGCATCTCACTGAATACACGTTTGGACAGGATGACCCCATCGTGGAGTACGAGGATGAGTTTGGTCGTATTCGTACTGCTCGTCGTTCCGAAGTACCCCGACATCTTGCAACTACCAACGACGCCCCCGAGGAAGATGAGTACGTATCATGCTTCTATACTCTGTTCATACAACTGAGGTACATATTTGTAGAGATGTCGTAATATGTAAGTGCCCGTGAACCTACTAATCCTTTACACTCATCGACCGCCCTTTCCAAGACAACCCAGTCAATCATTTCCCAACATACCAACCGTCAGCCGATCGCATTGCAGAGATTGCAGAAGCGTACTCTGAAGCCAACAACCCTCTTGGAGTACACTACGACGCTACCCATGAAGTCCGCGCCAAGGCTGCCGGATTCTACCAATTCTCTGGTGACGAGGAAACCCGCAGACAGCAAATGGACGAGTTACTATCCGCACGGCAAGAGACAGTGAAGACAAGACAAGAAACCGGTGCGATTGATTTGACGCCGGGTGAGATTGATGGTAAGGAAGAGACAGTTTTGGCTGGAGTAAAAAGTCGAGCAATGGAAAAGAGGAAGATGCAGCTGGAGGAGAGGCGTCGTCTGGTAGAAGCCAAGAGAAGGAAGGTGCAAGACAGAATAGTCGCCCCTGCCGAAAATGACAACCTTGAGCCTCAGTCTCGCCAAGTTGCTGCCACCGCCACCGATCCATTAGCAACTTTGGAATCGCCCTCGAACAAGAAGGGAAAGGGAAAGGCTGATATCAATGCTATCGAAAACGATACCGACAAGTTCTTGGCACAACTGGAGCAGGAGATTTTGGTCGGGAAGGAAATATGACGTGCATCCACCCAGATTCTCACAACAGTACGTCTCTCATCGTCTGATAAGTGCTATACGAATAAACAATATCATTGAGCATAGATCACCAGTTGGGCACAGCACGATGGGGCTGCACATAGAAGGTGTTGGGAAGGGAGCTTGATGAGATCATCACTTCAACTCCAACCATTAATGGGAAAGTTGGTTATTATGAATGGCAAAGCAACGCAGTTCTGACTCGGAGTGATTTACATTATCCGTCGACGAAACAGACGAGATGTTCTGGAGGACGCAGGTTGTTCACTACATGTCGTCTTCGGACTGTATTTTCACTAGTAAGACTCACCACTGTCACCCACCGGATACCGGACAAATAATCGCGATCTCTTCCCCTCCTTTCAACACTACATCTTCTGCGTTATCGACCATCTCTGCGTTAACACTCCATTGACTGCACTCCAGTATCTTGTCCAAGTCTGTGTTCGGGTGACGAGACACGAGCAGAGCACGCAAGGATGAGAGGCGGAAAGACGGATCTTCGATTGTGTTAGCGTTGGCTGTGGGTAAAAGGACACTCTCTGACGTCCGCCCTGCCGCAGTAGATGCAGCTGCAAAGTACAATACGTTGATTGCAGGTTTAGGACAATCAGCCATGGTCGACACCAGGAAGTAGCGGACTATTTATTTATGATTGTACAGTAGTGTAAGTCAACTCCTTCAACTCCACGGTCCACCAAATGGGCTTCGAAGTCTTGATCCAGACAGTTTCGTTCTCAGGGATTAGATGGTTAGAAGTAGATACTAACCCATCGAAAGAAGAGAGTTGATCGACTGTGACAAAGGAATGTTTAACTCGGCTATTTACCCTGATAAGAGTGATCCTGACTCAAGTTCCATTTCAACCCAGTAGTCGAGAGGACGGTGGCGTCGATACCGACAGGAAGGAGGCCGCAAGTTTGGCCTAGAACAGAATGATCTATGTGTATCAAATGTTCGCCCTGATAAAGGTTCGCTCAGAGACAACAAAAAGGAGAGCAGTATTGTGCATACCTCATCGAGTACGCATCCGATATTATCATCTGTGACGGCAAAGATCCTGTCTCTGGTCTTGCGTAGCTTGTGGAGAAGTGATAAAGTATGTATTGTTTGGTCCAAACGACCCGACAGACCCCCGAGCAGGATTATTTGATATTGCTGGTGTTATGAATCAATCATCCCGCAGCATCGAGTGCGAAGATCGCCTACTCCCTGTCCCTCCGTGGCCTCCTTCTCTGAGAGACTATCTATACATTTCATCAGATCAGTAGAGTCTTGATCGTCATCTTGAATAACAGGGACACCCTGTGGATATACCCACCATCTCAATATATGTGGGGAGGGCTCCTCATAACGAGAGACGTACGTGCGAAGCGTAGTACTGCCGTACCTCAGGAAGTATGGAGTCAAGATCTCCCTTGATCAAATCGGGCAGGTATCTGCGCGCAAATACAGATTGAGGAACAAGAAAAAATTTGCGCCCTCTGCTACTCACTGACTGCGGGCATCTGTGTTGGTAGTTGATCCGGGCAAATCGAATACCGTGTAGAGTCGGTTCGCTCCTCCATCAGCACAGCAGCGCCAGTGACAAACATCCCAGAGCCTTTGGAATAAAGAGGCAGAAAAAGGCTGATTTAGTATTATGAGAGCCCTTTTGACCTCTTGGACTGATTTGGAAGAGGGCGCAAGGAAGTGAAAAGACAAAGGAAGTGGAAGATCCTTCATGAGTACCTGTGATCAGAGCTTTTCAGTATATATCGTCATCTGTAACAAAAGAACAAATCTCGGACGGGTTAGTACAGAAGTGACCACTTCGAATGCATTAGACGCGTCGATGACTACGCGTGAACGAGTAGCAATGCCGGTAAACGACATTGGCCCAGATGCGCAAAGTCCATTTACTGCCCAAGTCTGAGTGGATACGTTCAACGTTCAACAAGGGCTCAATTCCATCATTGCATTACAAGTAATCGCCATGACATCAATTACTTCGATGGGTCTCCGTAACAGCCTCCTCCCAATCGTTCCTTGCACCGTGCACATCTCTTCTCGCTGTCAATGCTGCAGGGAATGTCGTCAAGTACATATCTGGCAGTGTTAAGACATCCCGATAGGACTTACCATAGACCGATCAGTCCGACGGGGAAAAGAATAACGGCGAGAATAATTCCAACAACACCGTATTTCGTTGTCACGTCGTGATCGCCTCGAGCGCATCGCGCGAACCCTGGAAATGGATTGTTCTCACACATTTCTCGAGGGTAGGTGGACTTACTCGACATTTGATACTGGTAACCGATATCTGCAGCATGAAACATTGGCTCCCGATTGATATAGATGGGAGGTGGGATATTGAGTTGTGCACGTATCTGAGGAGGGTGGGGGCTATCAGAGTAGGCCTGATACCCCGGGTCTGGTTGCTTCGCGCCGTCTATCATCGTATGAAGAGTGCGGGGAACTAGCGGTTCTGTTATCGTGAAGTACGAAGTGGTTATCTTGATTTCGAGTTCTACATTGACAATTTTCCCTGGGCGGTGCCAAGATCCCGTGGCCGGAAACCCTGGCCATTTTTGAGGCCGCCGACGGCGGCCATTTTCCTTTGGTTTCCGAAGATAAGTATGTGCCGGACAGGGCACACCCACATATGTATAACCTTCTCACCACATACTATGAACTACTAGCACATTCCACCAGATATCACAAATGTTTTGAAATCGAAATGCTCCCTCGTTGAATTCGACAAGGGGTCGGTGTTGTGGGATTTCAGGTTACAACTAATACTCGGGAAGATGTCAGCACGCAGGTCAGAGGGATTTAGGGAACAAGTGGAACGGTACTGGCATGTAGCGTGTCTTCAAACGGTCACGTGTATTTATTTCTCTGAATCTAAGTTACCGCACGAGTAGCGTCTGATTTAATCTTAATAATAGGTATGTCAGGGTTTCGGCGAACTACGCTTCTTTGCGTTCAGACATAAATGGGATATCCTGATAGGTAGTATACATACAGCCGTCTTGATTATGTTTCCGCTCTTTGCCAAGATTGCCTTACTTGGTCTCATCAATTTACGTCGTGAACACCATCAAACAAGATTCATCAATTGCGTTGGAGATAACAATACAGAGATATCTATGACATATATGCAGTAAAACAATCTAAGCAAAGAGAGAGCGGGACGCAACACACGACATATTTTACGATCCTTGATTTCTTCGCCACGTAGAAAAGCTCAATGCGCCAACAACCCCTACGACAAGCAGCGCAGTCCCTGCACCAACCAAGCCTGGAATGTATAGATACCATGCATTGTCAATGTTGGTATCTTTGGCCTCGCGATCGTGGAATAGAATCAGCTCTTCCTTCTTCCTCCGCCTACGCATGAGGGGAGGGTCAGCATCTGTATGCAAGTCTTCCCCAGAGTAGACGCTTTCGGGTGCAGACGGGTGGAGCTCTATGGAAGGCATCTCCAATTCTTCGGCATCTCCGGCACCATCCAGGAGTCTCTCGCCTTCCAAAGGAAGTAGAGGTACATCCAGGTTTGGTTGCAAGGACTTTGCGCGTTTGAAATATCGACTAGCAGCTTCACGGTCACGCTTCCACGCTTCTGCATCACTCTCGCTGGAATGGGGTCGCTGTGGCATTCTGATGGATGAAAGAGTCGAATGGGAAGATGAGAGTAACGTCGATGCTGCGCCTTCCAGGTGTAATAATCCACACTCCAAGTAGAGCTGTGCTAGGCCCTCCGGTCCACCGATACATTGTAAGTAGTAGGCAGTAGACCCACGTGGAGCATTTTCGTCAGATTGGATCAACTCGAACGGTGTCTGTATGGGTAAATAATCTCTTGTGAGCCTCATGGTCGCGGAAGGTAAGTGAGCATGTCGCCATGCTCGCCTGGAAAACAACGATTAGGCCAATATTTGCCAGTTAAAACAAGACTTACACAAAATATTCGAATGCTTCCTCCTTATCGTTCCTGATATCAGATAATTCGAGAGCAATCATAACTAAACTGGTGGGATCCATGTTGTATTGATGCTCAAGCTCATGGCTTGCGTTATAAATCAGAGGATCGAGCGCAATCGGAGACATTGACTCCGGTACCGGGCCCACGATCAAGGATGGCCAAATAACAGAATGCTCCTTTTCCAAATGAAGCGTCAACAACCTCACAGAATGAAGAGAATGTAAGGATTCAAGGGAGGAAAACGAGGACGTCATACTGCGTTGTGCAACTCCTGGAGAGTCTGAACGGGAAGTTGCGACATTGGAATTGGTATGCAGATGCCGCCGCTGAAGTGTAGGAGCACGCTCGTCTGCAGGAGCAGGAGACGAAAAGGCAGATGAAGGGGAAGTGGGCTCCTCAGCGTCGGATACCTGACCGCTCTCCAGTGAAGCAGCAAAGCTGCTCGATATTTCGAGATCGGAAACAAAGGCATACGAGGACGCGGTTGAGGTGGTAGATGTCGTTCGTTCTCGTGCAGAGCGTCTTGTATTCCGTGGCTCAAGTTGCCAGCTCGAGGATGACTCGATATTTTCGTACAGCCGTCCCTATTTGCTTCTCGGTTTAGCTCAGCTAATATACAACGGTTTCACTCACTTTGATGAGAGGTGGCTGGTCACGTACGCCAGCTAAAATATAGCTGCCATCTATGACGACCTAGAACCATCAAATCTATTTAGTGGCGATAATTCCGTCATGGGAGTAGACCAATTTCTAACAACAATATTTTCCTCGAGAGTTTCGTATGGAACCTTTAAAAACACGGTTGCCTGTCAGGTGAAAGTTAGGTACCAACACTGTTCCACCCAAGTCTGATTTTACCTGATCATGAGACTGTCCAATGGACAAAGTTGTGAGTTGGGATTTATGTGGCACAAAAGTAAAGTCGATATTACTCACTTGATTCCAGTCATACGAATATCTCTGAAATTCGTGAGGCCCCTCCATGGCTCAGAGGGAGATCCTCAAGCGGCGATAAAGTTGTGTCTAAGTTGGTCTGAGTGGTGCGATTGCAGAATTAGTTCAGACTCAATGACTTTGCCAAGTCACGTGTACTCTTTCTTTCTCTGGAACAATATAATTGAATATTCCTAGGAGGCCTGATATACGTGAGATCTTAAGACGTTGACGGGGTATATTAACATGAAGCAAATCTAGCATAAAACCATATCAATTTTTTGTGTGGCGTGCGCTGGATGCGATCCTCTTAATCGTGTTCCGTTCCGCTTCCATATGCTGAATGAGCATCCCGTCCAGCCTCCGCAAGGATTCCTGAACTCTCTGGTCAGTCTGCCACGCTCTCACACCCTGCAGACTCGACATCGGTGGCCTAAGAGATTTTGATTCCGTTGTGGCAGAATGTTGCTGCGTGAACCGATAGAGATCAAACGCAGAAACGGGAGGACCGTGTCCCTGATCACTCTTGCTGTACTTCTTGTCATTGAAGAACGGTGCACGTGAAGGGACATTACCAACAGGTCTCTTGGAAGCGAAGACTTTGTTGGGGGATGCGGGGCCAATTGGCAAGGAAGGACCACGCTCGTAAGAACGGGCAACATGAGGTGTCGAATGGTTTCCCAGTCGCATGATGAGTGGTTTTGGAGATGAGGTTGTAAAGTTAGATATAGACCGCGCCCGGGGTTGTTCGGAGACAGGTGTGTGTTCTTCGTTGTCCTCATCTTCATCAGAAGATGAATCAAGGTCGTCCATGGCATTGGGATGCGTTTGAATATGATCAAAGAACGCAATGGGGGAAGCAGGGGGAGGGGCTGAGCGGACGGTCAGAGGTATGTTGTAATTTGGTATCTGTAGTGATAAAGGCATGGTCAATCCGCGACGTCCTGAAACGGGGAAAGAGGTGGGGATTTCTGGGGCACTTGCAGGTTGTATAGGATAGTGGTCAGCATCCGATGAAGAAGGGGACCGCCCGGTAGATGTCGACAATCTGGTGATCAACAGTTTCTGCGGAAGAGAAGTCGACCGGGGAGGAGGTGAGAGCACAACATTTGCCAGGGATGAGGAGACTCGAGGTGGGGGTGACATCGTGGAGTAGCGAGGAGCAGGGCTAGCATTCGAGGCTTTTGAGGGTGTACTTGTATTTTCATCCCTTCTCCGGGGATTAGGAGACGAGGAATAATAACTATAATCTAATGCGTCCTGGAAAGCTGACGCAGTAGGTGAAGGTTGCGAGTACTCAGAGGAAGGTCGGTTGGTGGTGGGTATTGACAGCGTGGTGGAGTCTCGTGGTAACGCTTGTTCCTCCTCAGAGTAGTGAGAATCCGTAGTTGTGGCCATGCTTGCTACAGCTCGGTTGGTTTCAAATGACGAGAGGCAGCTCCGAGATGATGTACGCGATTTGAAGTCCGGCAAAGGTGGCGGTGTCATTGGTATCGTTGCTCTAACCTCTGATTCATAAGCATCGGAAAGCCTCGGGGAAGAAACAGCCCGACGAAGACCTTTCGAGCTGGACATCGAGGCTCTCGGCTCGGGGACTTGGGAGAGATCAGTTTGAGAGAGAGAGTACAACGGGTTGATGATCTGTCTCCTTGGGGGCGGGGCTAGAGGTGTAGGAGGTGCAGAAGGAGTTTCTGCTCGACTAGGGAGGTAGCTCGGGGGCCGAGGCAAATCATGAGTGTCAAGACTACCCAAACCACGGCTTTTCATGGTCCGAAGCCGAGGTGAAGGCGTCGGTGACTCCTCATCCTGCTCAATCAGCGGTTGGGCAATAATTCGCTGTCCGAGCATTCGTTTCATGCTGACCGCACGAGATGGTGCGCCAGGATCAGTTGAGTGTGATGAATCCAATGAAGTCGTGGCCACAGGCGATGGGGATGAAATAGACATCGCAGGAGAATTTTGAAGGGAATGCCCAACAGCTTCATGCAGTAGGGCCTTCCTCCACGCATATTCCTCTGGAGTAAGCAACGACAATCCGGGACTGTTTGGTGGAGGTAAATGCTCAGCTAGAACGGCTGCACCCACTGAATCCTCAACTCCCAAACCATGCAACGCAGAAGCCTGGACTGCAAAAGGATAACCAGCTGATGGAGGAGGCAAGTCGACAGCATCCGTTGGGTCAATAACGTCGTCAATAGTGTCCACTGGTCCCCTCTGTGAACCTTGGTCACGTCGACCACTCCGAGATTTCATCTCCTGTTCTGCTTGCTTCGCTGCACCGACCAAATCATTCATTTTCTCGCGTACCACCACAACGCGACCGGACCGGTCATGAGTAGGAATCGGCCGAGATGATAGAGGAGTCGTGGGCAACGACCGAGATTGTGGGGGTGGTATATACCCAGATGCAGTGGTCGAATCAGATGTGGTTCTTAATATAGGAGCGCCAGACTCTGGTGGACTACTTGGGGTCAACGGCTTTGGCTTAGATCTTCCCACTCGAAAAAGATCTAAGAACGTAGGTGCTGTTGGCCTTTTAGGCGCGTTTAATGTAGAATAAGCAAAATCCGACGCGGACGGTTTGGAATGAGCTGGTGGAAGAAAGTAATTGTTCTTCATGAGCAGTCGAAGGCGATAAGACACGTCGTCCCCATCAAAATCTTGGACCTCATCAATCTCAGGCTCAAACGATGATCCACCATAGTGTTCATCTTGATCTCCTATGGAACGCGGCGATGTTGATTCCGTCCCAGATGCGGTAGATGTGGATGGGGGATAAAGAGATGAGGAAGAAACCGACTGTTGTGTGAGGACAGAATCCCGAATGTTGGTCGGAACCGATACCCTTGCAGAGACTACGGAAGATTCGTGGGTATCAGCCGAAGGGGGAGAATTCGCGGTCAGGATGTGCTGTACACTCATGGGATCATCTCCGTGTGACTGTAACCACGCATCAGCGACTTCTGCAAAAGCATTGAGTGAAAAGTAGGCCCACGCACACTTGTTGAACCGCCAACAGGGAGGCTTGTCTCGTTCTGGTCCAAGTCTTTTGGTTGGTCCTCATCGAGCACAGCGTTCGAGGTTTGGGATTCACTGATTTCGGGTCGTTGGGATGACCGTGGTGGCCGTGGTGGAGGCATTGCTACATGCATACCGGCGCTTGAATCAGGAGCATATGTGTCAACGATAGGCTCGTTAACCAGAGGTTTGTCAAGATATGGAAGTTGGCTTGGACCGATAATTTCCGCGCCTACGCGACCATCAGCTGATCCCCCAGTCAGGGTTTTTGCGCGGGTTCTCGTCCTTGACCGGCGCGTGAGACTGACACCACTGGCTATGCTCGAGTTACTAGCCACGGAGTGAATAGAAGCGGCCCTCTGATTGTCCCCTGGCATGGCTGTCGAGGACACCGTGGTCGCTGTTTGAGAAGTTCGACGGAGCAACAATTATATGTCCCATCCAGGAACAGTCATTTAGCAAAAACTGGTTAGTCCGTATTTGGCAAACATATTACATAAGTTTCTGTATAAGCGGGGGAAAAAAAATCAATTAAGTTACTTTGCCCCACGCCCATGTTTACTCAACTGTCGACCTGTAAGTGAGCCTACACACCTGCATTTTCACTCACAGGGTATTTTCCCCAGATCTGCCAGAATCAACTGGTTGGCTGCCTAAATGGCTGTTATTCGTCGCTCTTATAGCCGTGTTCAACACTGTGCAAAATTTCACCACGCTCAAATTAACGCGTAGGATATACGACAATATCCCTCCCAATACAGGTTAGACTAGCTTCCGTTTTTTCCAGTCAGTCGTGGCTCAACCAGAGGGTATTAGTAACGTCCCTTCAAGCAAGAACATTTGCTGTTTGGACACTCACAGCCGGAATGGTCCGTGCCTACGCGGCCTACAACATCCACAACAAAATGTACGTCTTATTGATTCACTCTCTTAGCGCAATGTCTACTATAATATCACTTCTGTGCTTGCGGACGCGTTTCTCAACTTCCCGAATCTTCTGTTTACTTTAGCGTATATGACATGGCGTTGTTGACCTATCTAATCGCCTTTGGTCACTTCACATCCGAACTCCTGATATTTCGCACTGCCAAGGTCAACGTGGGTATCTTGAGTCCATGTATTGTTGCCAGTGAGTCGCATAATCATCACCACCGATTATTACTTTCTAATTCGTATGATAGCAACTTCCTTGATTTGGATGGTTCGTCAGTACGACTTCTATGTTGAACCATAAGAAGTGAGAGCAATCTCTGCAAAAAAGGCCTCGTGTGCTTATGTCTTGCGATAGATGCTGGCGTAAAATTCATTACTTCAAGGCAAGGGACAAGAAGCCACAAAGCTAATATAACATGCTTCGAAGTTGTCTTCCTGGGTAGTACTTGCCGGTGTGACCAAAATGGCCAATTCATATTCTTCCCTGATAGAGAACGCAGTGCACTGCCGTCTTGTAAGCCACAAGCAAACATGGCAAAGGATCTCAGTCAAGCTATTGACTAGCGGCAGGCCCATCTTCGAATGATTGATTCTTCACTCCCAAATGCCCTAGAAGCCAATCACTTCGACACACGGTCAAAGCCCACTGTATGCCGTTCTCTGATCTCAGAACCGTTCATTCATGCTTAGTCCGGTTTTTACTGTGCAAATGTACAAGCTGATAATATTCTTCCCCTCTGGAATTCTAGTCCTGTGGAATCATACTGGCAGAACACCTACGACCTGAACAGCGTTTCGAGAATGGTTGGTCACACGTCCACGCTGCAGCTTCTGATTTCTAATCCCCAGAATTAGCTTGTCAACCGCTCAACTTGCGCATGTGAGGTATCGCCTTGAGCCTTGTCTTCTTGATCCACGATTAGAACTCTTATCTGGCCTGGTCACCGTATGGCGACGCTGGGCAAGCCCGTAGCAACGAAGAAGGCGTAGCAGGATGGGACTGGGTCCAAGTGTCAATGTGCTTGATTTTGAGCAGCTGCTAGTCACGTGTCGATGGCCTTCCCCATTAAGAAAATCGGCAGACCTCGGACTTTATGTCCTGCACGCAGGTAAGTAGTTCCGTCGGATTCCAAGCTACGCCTACGTGAAGGACGGGTGTCTTCACTCCTAAACCACAATCTTTTCAAAGATAGGTTCCGATTATCATGTAATAACATTTGTAGAGCTCTTCAGCTATTACTGGATGACAAGCCCAATTGGACTGATGTCCTCTTGTGGAATACTTCCTTGAAACTCGAAGGCTTTCCGCCTGCCACCTTCTCCGACCAGCGTGACTTTCGGGATACGGGGGAAACGCAGCTTTGCCTTTGAATTTGTTCCTTGAGTTCCTTTCCGGTTCCGCTTCTTCATTCCTTGACAACATCTTACCCTGGACGTTGTCAATGTAGTGAATACGGAACAATAGTCGACATTCCTCTCAAAATGAGGGATGCGCTGAGCAACGTTCCTGCCTACACGTGACAACATTTTGGTCATGACCAAAAAAAAGTTATTCTACATAGACCCCAATACAAACAACGGATCATAGGACAGCGACACCCGGACCATGTGTGCTGTACGCGCCGGCAAGAAATGCTGCATTTCTGACTCATTTGGGGTAATTTGGGGTAACAGCTTCAAACCTACATTGAATTAGCGTACATGATGGATACCACGATACAGCGTACTGACTTTCTGAGGCTTTGGAGATATGACATTTCGAACACAAAATGTCGCTAAACTCTGTCCACAGTGACAGAAGCTTGGGCTCGGCAAGCGCCTTCCGAGTACCCCGCAGAGAGGGTCGCAGGCCTGAAGTTCGAGAATTGAACTGGGGACGTAACCGGGACTCGGTGTAGTGATAGGCCTATCAAGGAATCATACGTTGAGCTGTCTCCCCGTCGCTTGCACGTACAAGGAGCGGATCAAAGTGATTCAAAGGGAAAGGGGAGCAGGTTTTCGTCATGGGACGAGCGAAAACAAATCTAGCCAACGGCGAGGTCACTGTAGGGATCACATGTTCCACCAAACTGGCCGGACGGCCGTCGGACGCTTGTTCGAGTTCTTCTGGGTGATAGATAATAATAAATGTCCCGATGAGTATTTGGTCCATCGAATGGAAGGAGAGAAGAAAGCCGGGAGACCGCTAGTAGCAAGAGTCGGTGAGGGTGTAGCAAAGCCGACCATTTGGTGTTGTTTACATATCCCGGTCCTCTCCACGTGATGCGTGTAATATAAGGACGCGGTATGTTACTCCTCATTCCACGGATCTCAACGTATACAGGACCTTTCAGTTGTCGAGAATGAAAACGATCACCATCGCGGATTTTCCTCCAGAGCTCCTCTACGCTGTTTGTGCCCAACTTTACTCTGCAGGCCTCCCAGCGTCTTGCCCCTCATTAGATCCACTGGTGGTCGATGACCATGGTGTACCAACCTCACTTCCATCTTCCGTACCTGCCGGAAACTGGCCTGAGCCACTAACTCGACGAACTCTTGTTGCTCTCTGCCTCGTAAACCATGCCTGGTACGGGGCCGCCAAACAGTGGCTTTGGCGCAGAGCGGAGATCAGGCTTCCCCGTAGCTGGCTGGCACTCGTTCAAGAAATTGCAGGGAAGGACAGCGAAGACGAATCCTTCGACAGAACAGCTTTGGAAGTTGGTCACACCATCAAGGCTGCCACAGATGCTGCCCTTGAGTCATCCACTTTCCAAAGAATTATCTCAGACAAAGACGCCGCACTCGACTTCGAGCAAAGCATTCTGGCGTCGCTTAGTGGACCAGAAAGCGCCATTCCCATGGAACTCCTTTCGCCGCCGCCTTCTCGTGATCCGAGCCCAAGGCGTCTCAGGGAAAAGAGTAAAAGTCCTGTTCGATGGAAAATCATGAGGTGCATCAGCAACGCAATACAGCATGCCATAAATCGCAGCGAGCCTGGGGTCTATGGTCAGTCATATTGAAAACTCATTACGTGTATGATTTTCGGTGCTTACCCGTTTATGAAGTGCCTGTGCCTAATGATCCCCGTCCGGGTCGTTTCGTCCGCCACCTTGATTTTAATCATTTCCGAACTATTGGAATGCGAAGATCAATAGACGAAGGTGTCAATAGTCGCTTCGTCACAGGCGAACGAGTTGAAGCCGTACTCAAGGTAAGTCTTCAATTCTAGATTGTGGCGGAACATGTTGTTGAAACCTATTCCAGGAAATGCCTAATCTTACTGCATTCGGTGCCACAGAATATATGGATGGAGCACTTACCATAAATGTTCTGAAAGAACTGTTCCTCCGGGGTGCACTGCCTCGTCGCCGGGGTCGACGCTCACGTGGTCGCGGACCGACAACTGTTGACTGCTATGACACGGAGGAAGATGTCGAAAGAAGACAGGATAGCAGAGCATTAGAAGCAGTCGATCTGACAGGTTGCGTCAGTGTGGTCTTCGTGAACGCCCTCGCAGATTTTGTGACTACTCACTTAATGCCCACTGAGTCGGACTCTGGAAGCGAGGACGAGGATCGCAGACAAGAAGACAGACGGTTGGACTTGTCTGTTGCCCTGGGTGAGTCGTTGAAGCTGCCCGGGCTTCAGCGCCTCGGGTTGCGAGGCGTCAAATCTGTCCTGCCGCACGTTCTTGCCCCATTTGTTCTTGCTTTCCCATCTCTTACCCACCTCGACCTTTCCGGAACTCGTGTAACCCCAGAACTCCTCTCGGCACTAGGCAAATCTTCTACTGTCCGCTTGCATTCTCTAGCCCTCGCACGTTGCACCAGACTTACAAGCGAAAGTATCAAGGAATTCTTGGTACATTCTCCCGTCTCCAGTCAGATCGTGGAATTGTCGTTATATGGGGACACAACTTTTCCTTCGCCTCTGGTCGAAGACGACCTTCGGGAGATCCTCTCGCTTGCACCAAGCTTCACCAGTGGCGAAATGGTGTACCTTGATCTATCAAGTGCCCCGCTCACGAAGATATTGTTGTCGGAAGTGTGCAAGCCGCAACCAAAATTACGCTCGCTGGGAGTGTCCTATATACAGACTTTGGCCTTGAAGGACGTGTCGGATTTTATCAAGAACAAGGCATCCAATGTCGAGATTCTGACATTAGTGGGCACCTCGCCCGAGTTGGATTGTGGGTTGAGGATGGGTGTGGGTGCGCTGAGGCCTTCACCGTTACAAGGATCTGTTGCGTTGCATACACAGATTATACGACCGTTGTGCACGTCGTTACTCTCGTTCAGCCACAGCGCACAATCTTCAAAAAAACAAGCGCACCCTCGAACAAGATTGCGAGTGATCGAGTTGGCGACGCCGATGTTGGCTTGTCTCGGTGGGGGAGCCGGGTCTTGGAGAATTATAAGGAGTAAAGGGGGGAGAGGGTGGTATGTTGATACGGCTAGCGGGTGGGTTGCTTCATATGATGCCAGAAAAGGTTCAGAGACCTGTGAGGGGAGCGTGTTGAGGAGGGATTTGGAAGTGGGACATCCACTCAGAGTGCAGTTGGAGAAGTGGGCGAACGCGAATGGGAATGTTAATAGTGGAGTCGGGTGGCATGCGAGGAAGATGGAGGTGAGATTATGCTTATCTTCCCTGCGATTAGATATTGACAGCCTTGTGTTAGATTCTGCATGGCCAGGGGATGCTCGGACGCGAAGATGGGTTGTACGGCGCCGTTTCGTTCGCGTATCAAGGTTGAACGTCGTAGGACGCCCATCAACCTGAAATTTTTTCCACAGCTTATGCCACGTGGAACCGTATCGTTATTGTTTTACTGCCCTGGACGGCTGTATGTCAACATCTCAACGATTCCTTCGAATTCACGATCTCTGTCAAACCACTCACTTGTTTTTTCCGCTCCCGGTCGTGGCCACCCTCGCTTTCATTGCATTGTGTCTGCTTTTCGACGAACTTTGCATTGGGTAGTTAGCTTATTCCTCTGCGCTGTTCCTGCCTTCTTTCAACATGTGCATTAATACTTTGAGAATTTCTTCGAATGCGATATCTGATTCTGAACCCTCTGCATATCGTGATGCAAGATGGATTTCATGGCTAACGCCGGAGTTGTTTATCATCGCATACTACGAGACATTAGTATCACTGCAACCCCAAAGCAGCGAATAACTCACGGCTTCAGCAGTGATCGGTGCTGAAATTCGTAAACTGAGCAACACTGCCAAGTGTACTGCGTACCTGCCACAACTCACCAAAAGAAAAGTAATCCGATGACCGTGATTTGCGCACTGGTATTTGACAGCGGTCCGACCCGCGGACGCCACGCTGCCATTGGCCTGTGTCTGGCTGTGCTCGGACCTCACGCTTGCAATGTCACTTATTTGGTAGATCCACATTTTGCTATACCGCATCTGCGTGTATCACTGGTGAAAGACGACGACAATAATATAAATTCGGAGTTAGAATTACTTAGTACTGGATAATGACTAAAACGCTCAATAACATTGAGCTTACCTGGTAATTACAAGTTGCTAAGCAATAGCGCTGACTGTGTTTCCTTCAAGTACGTTACTTTTTGGTTTTTTACGAAAGGTTGGCGACCTTGTGACCCGGGTGTGCCAAGACATATTTATTATTACGTACTGGCACGTGATTGTTCCTGTAATTGTAATTGCCAAAGGCTGTGGTGAAAACTCCCGTGCCACTCTTAAACTCGACGGCACGCTGGAAGTTGCCAGTTTCCTCCCCTCCCCTTACATTAACGCCCTAGCGTCATTGCAGTTTCAGATTATTACATAATGGGTGCGCTTCGTGGATTTTCGCTGATCCCAGCCTCCTGATGCCCCTTGGCTAGACCCTAAGCCTGAGTCCGCGCCTGAGACTATCGTCTCTAGTCGGCGCAACACACAGGACAATACTACACAGGACAGTACCACACAGGACAATACTATAGCAGATTCTGGAACGCCCACTATTCATTCAAGAGTTACTACGAACGACCTCACCAAGGCGACATCTCGGACATTCAACCTTCGCAGGATTACTACAACCATGCTTCAACCCGAGCGGCCCCTCGGTCCTGCACCTCCTTGGTGGCAGAGCGTCAAATTAATCTTAACTAAATCTTGTATGTTTTATCCCTGGCTTCGAGTGCCAAATTTGTATCAATATACTACTGTTCGCAGGGCTTAATTTGTTACTTGTTTGCATACCCATATCTGTGCGTAATCATACGAAACTGCATTGTTGCGGCTAAATATCCCCCTTTTTGCAGTGGGCACTTCATTTTGCCGTCAGGGACAAAAATACGATTATTTTTGTTTGTGAGTCTCTCATTCTCTGTTTCATGTCTTCCCAATCATTTGACTATTCCTCTAGTTTCATTTTTGGCTATTGTGCCCCTTGCCAAAGCAAGTAAAACTCTTCATTTCAAAGTCCTTCTCATTGACCTCTACACACAGCTGCTCGCCTTCGCAACGGATGAGTTATCCATACGAGTAGGTCAGACACTTGCGGGACTTCTAAATGCCACATTGGTAAGCCGATGGCTTTGAAAATCTCATCCCCTCCACGCTGACGCACTGGGATGTTGAAAATCAGGGGAATGCGTCAGTAGTTATCCCATCCTCTTCTCTCTGCAAGATCTGATGTAGAAAATATGTTTTACAGAGTTGAACTTATTGTTGCTGTGAGTCGTACAGACTTTCATTATCATCAGATATTCACCTTTCGACCCGACAGATTGTTGCCCTCACAAAATGCGAATTGCATATTGTGCAATCTTCCCGTAAGTGTTTCAGAAATGATAGCATACTCGGCCGATTCTTCACACACCAAATGGCGATGTGATGTGTTCATTAATTATACCCTTCGCGCTCGAACCCGAAGCTGATGCCTATGTTTTCTTCATCCACAGTTGTGGGCTCAATCTTGAGCAATTTACGTAAGTTCCTTCCTCTCCACCGCTGAGTTTAGCTTAGCTTCATTTATCAGTCCTGGTTCTGGGAATGTGTTTTTTCGCCGGGGGTACCCGGTTTTCAGAACAGGGTTTTGGAGCAAGTATGTTCAAGCAACTTTTTTCTCTACCATCTCGTTGACTGTCATCATCTACAGGTGCAACTCAACTCAACTCATCATTGTTGACCATCAGTGTCATTGCCGTGCTTCTACCGGCAGCATTTCATTTTGCCACTCCAAATCGCACTAACGAAGGGACAGAGATCTTGGATCTAAGTCATGGGGTGTGCTTGATCTCGCAACCTTAATGTTTCCCGTTCACTGATATCCCATGTCTAGGTCGCAATAATTTTACTCTTCAGTTGCGAAATTACTTCCTTCACACCCTTACAAGATCTCATCTATCTTTTCATAGTCTATGGTTCATATTTGGTCTTCCAACTCCAAACTCACGCCGCTCTCTACGATGGCAAAGATGCTATTAAATCGACTAAATACGCACCAAGGGAGCACAAGATCAAAAATAGTATAACGTCTATGATGCACACAGTCACCCGTCGCCCTCACAAAAGACAAAGCGTAGTGGTGACGGCCAGTGATGAGGAGGCAAACTTGAACGACGTTGTGGAGGAGGAAGACCCGAAGCTGAGTCTTATGATGTGTATCATCTTATTGCTTGTCGTTACTGCGGTAAGTCTTTCCTGGAGTGTGTTACGGCTCATTGAAGCCTCCACGCACAGCTCGTTGCTGTAACGGCCGAATTTCTTGTTGATTCCATTGATGGCCTTACCCAAAGCGGTAAAATTAGCAAGGAATTTGTTGGCATCATATTGCTTCCTATAGTCGGCAATGCCGCAGGTGTGTGATTTTCGGTGCGGCAAAAAAAAAAACACAATCTCATGACATTGGCAGAGCACGCTACAGCAGTAGCCGTCTCCGTCAAAGATAAACTCACTCTCAGTTTGGGAGTGGCCGTGGGTTCTAGTATCGTAAGTTTTTTTCTTCTTTCCCTTCACAGCGAAGTAATAATTGTTATTGTAGCAAATTGCGCTCTTTGTTATACCGTAAGCAGAAAGACTATCCTCGATCGATTGAAAGCTTAGTACCTAAATCATTAGATTTATTGTCACTCTTGGCTGGATTCTCGGGAAACCTCTCACACTCCTATTTGATCCTTATGAATCTATCGTACTATTCCTAGCAGGTGCGTCTGCTTGAATATGTACCGTTATAACTTGCTGATTAATCGCCTTTCGTAGTCCTCACCGTCAACTATTGCGTGCAGGATGGCAAATCAAACTGGCTAGAAGGAATGATTTTGATGTGTACGTTGTTTCTTCCTTTCCACATGTCAATTGTGTTCACTCTGGTACCAGGTCTCTACCTCATTTTGGGCGTTACCTTTTGGTTCTATCCCGGTATGCACGTGCTCTGGTCCACATCACCCAAAGAATGCTCAGTTATTTTCTAGGTTCAAATCCATCGGAGGCCTTCTTCAGTCAGTGTAGTAACCAATCTGGCTAAATTAGCTTCGCCTTCGTAAAGATACCCTGAGCTTCAAGTATCCTTACAACTTTACTGTACAGTCCCTAATGATAACCGTAGCAGTATTAAACTTTACGGCGTGTTCGTTACGTACTTCATTCAGAGAGTTACAAGAGGAAAGAGTTAGGTTGCGCTGCCAAAGACCTGGTAGCGCCTGCAAATACTGGGGCCAATCTCGTCGTATTGCGCCTTCGTATGACATGATATGTAGAATTCGGGCTAACAAGTGGAATGAGGAAAGGAGGAGCAAATTCGCAAGACAGACACTCACAAGGGATGCCAAGAGGGAGCCACCAAACCATACAGCATAACTACAAAATGATACCGAGTTAGATTTTGTAAAAGCAAGACCTCCAAATTGAGGCACGAACCGTTGGCGCTTGTGGGAGATGACATCAACATCGACGCCGGATGACTGGAGCAGAGGAATACATGAGAGGAACAATACAAAAAGTACATGAATACTACCTTCAAGACACTCCCGCTTGCCACGACGCTAGCGTCCAATCGACGGTCTACAAGCTGCTTGAGGTCCCGCTTGAGGCGTTGTCCGAAATATTGGAACATGGTGGAGCCACCGGACAACACGATGTTCTTATAAAGAGAGAGGTCAATGTGAAGTAGCAAGTGCACGACCCAGATTGTTAACCTTGTATAATCCACGACGGACATCTATGGGTGACTGCTGGATGACATCATCGACGATAATCGGAAGAGGGGTCAAGAAGTCTGAAGAGTAGATCTCGGGGTTGAAAAATATTTCAGGTGCTAGGAAACGTTCGTAGCCAACATCGAGAGAATATTTCTGCGATGATGACGGCAAGTCAGGGGGGAATACTGGCCACAAAGGAAAGACATACCCGGCCTGTAACACTGTGTTCCCCGTCGTATCTCTCGAAATACTTATAGGGTTCTGTATCGTACTTCCGGAACTCTTTGACGATATCCTGACAAACGTAGCTATAGGTCTCCTTGACCTTTCCTGCGACCTTGAGCTGATCTTCGGGAGGCACCGTCGCCATCTCACCACGCTCCCTCATCAAGTTCAAGACAAATTGCGAAATGTCGCGCCCAGCGATAGGGATATGCTTGATCGCACTTCCGATGACATAACCTTCTGCACAAGGGATGACGTGCGTAACCCCGTCTCCAGAGTCAATAACAGTACCGGTCAATGTGCGATCCGTGACTCTGTTTGAACTCCACGACGCAGCGAGGGCCAGAACGGCCTGTACGGCAATGTAGAGCCCTTGGATGTTGAAGGATTCGAAAAATATTTCTGCGGTTTGTTCTCTGTTTTCGGGAGGGTTGAGGGGTGGTTCAGTCTGTCATGGCACAGGATCTCACTTTAACATACAAGAAGTACGAAGAAATTGAATCAGAAACGCGACTTACAAGGAGAAAATAATGATCTTCTGGCTCAGCTCTCAGATATTTGAAGATGGTCTGCTCCCAATACCGTTCCATGTAGTCCCAGTTATCTATCAAGCCATGCCGGATAGGATAATGGACGCCGTAACCTGGAGTCTTTGCATTCGCGATCGCCTCGTCTCCAATGAAAAAATCGAGATCCTCCACTCCGCGTTTAGACGCTAAATGACCTGGTTTAGAGGGAGTGGGAGGGCCTGTCCGATTCGAATGTGTTGACGATCCTCGAGTAGCAATCGCAGTGGGAAAAACACTTGTTATATCAACGTTGTTAAAGAGGTTTACTCAAGCACTATTCCAAGGATAATAACTGACAAGGATGGATCTGAATTTCCCGCAAAGCTGCGGAGATACATTGATTGATCAGCGAACAATGTCGGTATGAGAAGCTGTCCGTAGTACTTACCCGACCTTAGAGAAACCAGTTCCGTTGTCACAGATGATTGGAGCTAGCAACGACATTCCAAATAATTGGCAACGATTACTGGAAGTCAATGCGGTGAGGTTTATTTGACATAGTTTATCTGTATCGTTGGATCCTAATATGACAAAATAACATCCTAATTAAGTATGTGAATAAAAATGGGTTTCAAACCCCCAAAAAGCTCTCAGTTCCAGCTACTCCCTCTGTACCGGTCAACCGATCCTTCGCCTTGAGACGGATGTTATCAGCATGGGCGGCGAAAACAACGGAAGTGAGACGAACCTGAACCAAAATGTCAATGTCTATATCAGGTAGGACTTCGAAGGTATCTCCGCTGTACGGCACGACTTCCCACCTCGTGGGAGGGTTTTCGATGCAAAGGCAGATATCTGCTGGGAGGTGGGCACCCTGATCCGCATTGAAATCGTTTCTGACGTGGCGTTCTTCTGATGATTTTGTGTTGGCATTGTTGAAGCGGCTTATTATTTTGCAAAAAAAAGGAATTACCTTCTGTCATAGCTTCCAATTGGGTTACCATGCCTCTCACTATGTTTTCAGCCGCCTCGCGATATTGCCGCCGTCTTGCAATTTCGATGATTAGCTTATTGAATGCTGTTTGATAAGCCAAAAATTGCTGTTGAAGTTCCTCGAGCGACAGTAAATGTTGTTGTAATAACGTCAAGTGCTCCTCGCAGTCGGTGTCGACAGTTTGTTGACGCGTGAGCATGTCTGTCATGATTTCTCCAAGTTCATCTAGGTCATCAAGTGTTCTTCGTTGAGCGTCGAGGTGCTTCTGTGCAGCGTCTTTAGCGGAAAGCAACTGCTCACTTGGAGTCGTTGATCAAATTGAAAGGAGGAAGAGGGGGTAAGGAAGCTTACTTACCAAGAAGCTTCGATCGAGTTGGCGCTTTCCTCCAGCTCCGCCATGATTGAAGGGAGTTCGTCGGTATCGCGATTCATTTCTTCAACACGGCGACAACGGCAAGTGATAATTGGTCAAATTTCAGGGTGGAGCTTGAGAGAAACAACCGACCTTGCAAATCCTCTTCACTGAAAGCTTCCCCCGCCTCACTTTCTCGTAGAGCTCCAGCCATTTGGTCATAGTGAGCCGCCAGACTTTCCAAATGACGTGCCATACTTGTCGATAATGTCTCTTGGGAATTCAGTATACCCATAATAGAAGGGGGGGATGTTGGGATGGGCAAAGAGTTTTGGATGGCCAAAATAGAGTTGGATAGTATCTCTGGGTATTCGTGGGTTGCATCCAGTATAATCTGAATCATAATGACAATGAACAGGGGGTGAATTCAATGAGCCATGAATGATAGGAGACATCGTACATCGAGAGCGGTTCTATCATTCTCCATTGTTTCAAGAGCATCATCTATGGCTCTCTCATCCACAAAATCGCGCAACGTCTTCCATTTTGTGCGGTCTGCACTGGATTTGCCCACTTTTGTGTGACGCTCATTGCGCAACGTTGCCGTAGGACTTCGCTGGAATGGGGACGTGCTAGGAGCAGTATGGCCATTTCCTTCTAGCTCTTCATCAGAATGTTGGCTACCAAATAGTGAGGAGTCCGACGATGTCTGGTGAAAATCCGGAGGTACAACTTGTGCACCAAGGGACTCTAAGATCTTGTCTAAAGCATCGGTGCGTTGGACACGAACAGTGTCCCAGTCCTTAATGCAGGCAAAATAAGTGTTCGAAACTAAAAATATGAAGGGCAAGAGTACTTGAACTTGCTTCCCCAGTTGTGTGCGTTTCTCTTCGATGCTCTTTGCGACGCTAGCGGCCAGCTATGCCAATGTATGATATATAGTGTCAAGCAATGGTACCACTCCAGTTTTGTGTCATTTTGCACACCTTCAACTGCTCGAGAACGGCCTCTGTTATCCATCTGACCTTGGCATCGAGAGCGAGGACGTCGACCACACACTGCGCGGACGCGTTCGTGGCGGCATTAGCGCGAGAGCAGAGTTGCTCACCGTGCTGCAACGCTTTTTTGGATTGCAATACAAGCGAGACTAGATGAGGTTGCTCTGGACATGACATACCGCAGAAATTAAATCTGTAGGCGGTCTACTTTGAAGTTCATGATGTGCGGTGCCGGTACCGGGACATCAGGTGATCCTAGCAATTCCTGTAATATTTACAGATATTTACTCTATGAACGACACGACACTCTGCCTAGCTTGTTCAGCCTCTTTACCACCCTCCAAGTCCAGATCGCCAGCGTCTGCCTCCTTTCTGACGCTTGCGGGTGACTTTGGTATATTCACCACACCTTGCTGCCGTCGTCCGATCTGTCCCACATGTTTATCCTTGAACCCCAGGCTGGCGAGATATGACCCGTGTCTCGCGTGTTTCGGCGGAGTGGGCCTGGTCAAACGAGACGAAATGGGCCGGCCAAGGAATGTCGATGGAGCGGTTAGGGATGAAGATACATTTATTGTTGGAGATGAGGATGATGAAGAGGAGGGAAGGCAGGAAGAAGTTCGGATATCATCTGAACAAGGTCCAATTGCTCCTGACCCTCCTTCATTAATCACCGTATCGTGCGATCAGTCAACAGCCCCCGAGTATTCTACCAGTACCCCAGAAAAGCTTGTCCATTCAACTGCAACACCACTGCAATATCATATCAAAACCGAGGACACTCTACAAGGCCTTGCTCTCCGATTTGGTGTAGATGTACATTTACTCCCCTCGTACTTACACGATTGCCGTTAACCTGTTATCCCCTTGCAACAGGGTCGCGAGCTTTGTCGGCTCAACAAATTACCTCCAAGCACGTTGAGTACCACACCTCACATCCTTCACACCCGCACAACCATCACCCTTCCGGGTTCTGCCCGGGGAAAACTCAGAGAACATAAAAATGACCAAGACAAGGAAAGGGAAAACAGGCGAGCCCGCGAACGTGCAGAGAGACGATTGCAGATTCTGATGAAAGAAGTAGATTGGCGCATAGCTAAAACATACGTTGCGCTTGCGGATGACCCAGACGAAGCTGCAAAATACGACAAGGACGGAGATGAGATGTTGGAGAAGCGAGTAGGGTTGGGGCAGTCAAATCTGGAGATGATGGCCGTAGATCGATACCTGGATGATGATGAATGGGAAGAAAGAGAAAGAAGGGCAGGTAGGAGGGTAACCATTCCCCGCTTTCCGTATTTTCAGCAACATGAGCGCAAAGGGAGTGGACCGTGGAATTGGTGGAAACAGACTTGGGAGATGTGACTGGCATTTCGGTATTTTTTGTTACAGGTGCGGTTCCCTCGCTATATTGCTACTATTACCCTGTTTTGAGGCATTAGCTTACCGACTTCGTTTCCAGTGAGATCGTCCGACTTCTATGAGATGTTACAATCAAAACCTATCGCACATGCACAACAATTTGCTTGTGAACTCATGGACGGATTCGAGTCGGATCCAATCTGCTTGTTTTCCATCGCCTTAATTATTTACGGGAACCAGTTGTTCCGCCCAAAACATGGTGGATTTCGGGGATATGAGCGTACTGATAACACGTGACCAACGGAACATGTGATAAGGGCAATGAATAAATAACCTTTCAACCGAAAGCGAGAACACCGGTCATGGCTTCAAAGCAGCTCAAGCAGTTGACTCGCGATGAAGTTGCAAAGGTTCTCTTTATCCTTGTTATTTATTCACTTATTCAATCCCCGTTATCAGCATAATAAAGCAGGCGACATGGTGAGTTCGATCTCGAGAGTTGATCTCCAAGCGAAAACTGGCAATCTGCACAATTAGTGGATCGTAGTTGATGCCAAGGTATACGACGTATCCAAGTTTATGAACCTGCACCCCGGAGGTGCTTCCGTTTTTACCGAGCAGGATATCGGTATGTAGCGCCCCGTTCACGACCCGGCCTACGTTACTGAAGTCCATCCTGTAGCCGGCCAGGATGCCACTGAAGCGTTTTATGGTCTTCACCGCCATGAAGTCATCACTAAACCTCAATATGCCCGTCTACAAGTTGGAGTCATCGAGGGCGAGAAGAGCGTCATCTACAGCAATATCTCTGGTGAACTGAGCAAAGTTCCATATGCAGAGCCGACGTGGCTTTCAGACGGGTACTACAGTCCCTACTACTCGGAGGTCAGCCACCTGTTCCGGCTGTAAAGTGGCTGATGACAAATATCTTTCGATGGTTTCAGAGTCACAGGCGTTTCCAGAAATTTATGCGCAAATTCACCGATGAAATCATCACTCCTGATGCTATTGTGTGTTTTCAATAAAATTTCTCTTTCAGTACTGTATTGAACCGGTTATTATAGGCGCGGGAGGAAGATGGTAAACTACCCAGTGCGAGTGTCATCGAAGCCATGGCGTCAGTCGTGAATTTCTG
Source organism: Hygrocybe coccinea (assembly GCA_963555575.2). Lineage (NCBI taxonomy): Eukaryota > Fungi > Basidiomycota > Agaricomycetes > Agaricales > Hygrophoraceae > Hygrocybe > Hygrocybe coccinea. Next base: position 2,175,811 of record OY741995.1, on the reverse strand, counting down.
TGATCCTTTCAGTAATTGACCATGATTATTTGATGTTTATAGCAAAGTTAATTTACACGCAATGCGTATGGGTCCCGGGAAGCATTTGAAAGGTCTGGAACTGGCTGGAGGTACCGTCAAACCCGAAGAAGTATATCCGTTTTCCTCTCCAAATTCCCTCGTTTTCATCACTTTTTTTATATCACGTGTAGTTTGACTACTTCCATGAGGTAGGACTGATAAATTGCTGTACAAATTGTGTAGAATTAATGTCTTCCTTTATAGATGATTATTACACAAGAAATTGGCCGAGCTGGACAGCGAGGCTACTCGGATGGTAATACCTCTTCTAGTTTTGTCTGATCAACTTTTAACCCTTGATATTCTATCTAGGTCTCATGAGTGGCTCCGTTATTGGCCTTCCTCCAGTTATGAACTTTGGCTCGCCTGAACTCCGAGCAAAAGTCATTCCGGAGGTCCTATCAGGCAAGAAACTCATATGCCTTGCCATCTCGGAAGCGTTTGCTGGCAGTGACGTTGCTGGTCTACGAACCACGGCTGCCAAGACGGGTGATGGAGAACACTGGATAATCAATGGTACAAAGAAGTGAGTATTTTTATTTCAGCAATGGATATATATAATATTATTTATTTCTTGGATTGCAGATGGATTACCAATGGGACGTGAGTGCCTCATCTCCAGAATCTTGTCCGAGGTGCCGGAGGCTGACGACAGTCTACGTTTACAGTTTTGCTCACTAGTATAAAACTTCACTTGTCTCTGATAATTCATCTAACATATAATCTATAGCTTTACGGTCGGCTGCAGGACAAAAGTATGTGGTTTTTTGACGATTCATTTCAAGCTAGTTCAATCATCCGCCCCCATTGTAGGACGGATTCACTGTAATCCTCGTTGAACGCGGGGAAGGCGTTGAGACAAAGCCCATCAAGACCAGTTACTCTCCTACCGCTGGTACTGCGTTCGTTACATTTGACAATGTGAAAGTCCCCGTTGGAAACACACTCGGCCCAGTGGGATCGGGAATATTTGTCATGCTGAGGTTCCTTGTATTCCTCTATAATTCTATTTGAAGCTGCAATTGACCGTGTTAATCGTCTTCTAGCAATTTCAACCACGAGCGATGGGTGATGTGTTGTTCTGGTGCAAGAACACAGCGGAGCATCGTCGAAGAATGTCTCAAGTTGAGAATACTTTTACCTTCCCTTTCCTAGTGCTGATGTTCATTTGGCTTGACAGATGGACAAGCCAGCGCAAAGCTTTCGGAAAACCACTGAACTCGCAGGCTGTCATTCGAAGCAAGCTAGCTGCTATGATCACTCGCGTGGAGAGTGCACAAAATTGGCTCGAAAATATCACACACCAGATGAATAACATGGTGAGATTGTATTTGTATTTTTCCTACTCCATATGAATAATCAACTAAACATCATTTCCTTCAAGTCGTATAAAGAACAGTCCGCGAAACTTGCAGGGTATGGCAGGATTACGGCGCTCATGATGTTGCAAACTCACTTCCCTTCTCCCCCAGACCAATCGGGCTATTGAAAATGTACATCACGCGGTCTGCACAAGAGACTGCGACGGATGCGGTGCAAGTGTTTGGAGGACGTGGAATTACAAGGACTGGCATGGGTTCACAGATCGAGCACGTACGTGTCCTACGTTGATCCCTCGAATGCGTTCTCACAGGATTAATGAATAGTACCATCGTGTGGTTCCTTTCGATTCTATTCTGGGTGGCGGTAAGTGTGGCATATGTTTTAATTGCGGAGCATTTGTTTATGTATGCATGTTTCTTGCAGCGGAGGACGTGCTTGGAGACCTTGGTGTGAGGCAAGCGATGCGTGGCATGCCAGAGAACGCGAGATTGTGACAAGTCCTGGAAAAGACACGCACACATTGTTCGTGTACGCTACCTTGATTTTGTTTTGCGGTCGACAATCGATATTGATAGCGCTTTTGGTCGAACTGAGAAGTCCCACCAGAGACTCAAATGTCAAGTTTCCAAAATCCTCTCAAACGTCTGGATGCCCCGCGCCAGGTAGTGTGTCGAGTTACGGTCTCATGCAATTACAAGAGCTGGAAAAGATTTCCTTCGATAATCAATGTTTTCTCATTACATACCTAAGTATCAGCATACGCCTCCACGTTTTGGGCCAATAACGCCTCCGTGAAACGGTGAACCAGACACTGCGTAGTGCACCCGCCCTGGAGCAAGTGGCCAGACGATTATTATCCTCTCTCATCTTGAAATTGATGTAGATATGTTGCTCGAATAGGTTTCGCGCCCCGTCCTTGTCTTGCTTGCTCTTTCATGTGGGCTACCTGATCACCTGCGAAAATTATTGGGAATCCAACTTTATGTGCCTATAAGCTTAATTCACCCTAAGGTCACCGTTTTTGAAATGTATTCATGACACCGAAGTCATCCATCTTATTCGTAATGAAGCGTGAATTTAGGTCCTGTCGATGTCCATCTAATTTGGCCGAACTCTTGACCGGCGTAGGCCTACATTGGTAGCCACTGTCCCAGGGATTTTCCATCCAAACCACCCAATGACGTTCTTGGCGAAAATCTCGCCGAATCCAAGCATTACACCGTTAACGAAGGGGAGGAGCATGTTTATGGCAAGCGACGAGAATAGCGCTGACAGGCGGGCACGTGGCGAAAGTGACGTATCGAAGATAGTGATTGTTGTGGACTGCGGTGGGGTCTGGTTTCTGGGATGTCGAGAACTATTGTGAGGTTCAGGTGAGGGCATATCGGAGTGATCTGGGAAAGTCATGGAAGGGTAAGACGAAGTTGGAGAGGTAGGCACGGTTTCCCATTTTTGAGAGATGGAGAGCTTTGATTCGTCGCCAGAGGTGTCTTTTGAGTGACGGCCCGTGGCTGCACGACTTGACGCAGGTACTACTATACTCTTTGCAGAATATTAGAGGAATACATGTGTCAACCTTGATAGAATGTTCCCCTCACCTGAGAAGGGTGTGCTGGTGATGCCCGTTGATCCTCTGCCTCGCGGCGCGCAGTTTCCGCCTTCTCCGCCGCGCGAATACCTTCCCACCGCGTCCGTTCCTCCTCGGCTTTCTTGCGTGCTTCCGCTGACTGGTCCCGCCAAGATTGGAGGTTGGCCTCGTATTCGACTTTCCACGAATCCTCAGCTGGCGGAACAGCCGATTCCATCAATTGGGGTTCTGGGAGAGTCGGTTCCGGTGCCGCACTAAACCCATCCCGCTGAAGGGTTGATATAGATGCTGACTGCCGACGCACATGTCCTGGTGAAAATGCAGTGGAAAGAGCTGCCTGTAAATTACGTGAGAATTGTCGAAAGCAACCTCAAAATATCAGTGTAGGAACGTACTTGAAGAATCTGAACGTCGTCTCCCTCCAAAAGGCTAGTATCAGCCATGTTCACAACAAAGCACCAAGCCTGCCTTTGTATCCTTAAAAATTGGCTGCTCTCAGGTCGCAGGTTGAACACGTGACAACTATCGCTTCAACATTCCGCCAAAATGCAGGTTTGAAAATCTGTTGCATCAAATATCAGGTCTTACCTTACTTGTTCTAAAGGTAATCCATCGGGATCCGCTCGCCCACATCTGCAAAACGGAAAGCCTTTCTCACCTTGAACCGGCTTCGACGGGAAGACCGTTGCCTCTGCCGTCGGGACGGGTTTTGGAGTATCATCATGTAACACAGCCATTTTGATTCGGAAAGTGAGTCAGAAATGTCGTATTCTGTTTGTGTCACTCACTGAGCATTCAAATTCTTCCCAGGCAGGGTTGATTGATGTTTTTTGACATCCCTGAAGGATTTCAGTGGTAAGATGAGTTCTCTGCTCACTTCGAACATTGTCTTATCAGCTCAGCATCATGTTGACTATACAACCGTTTCTACAGTCTAATATCGGCAGGCTATTTGCCGAAAGTACTACACGAGCTATCAGCGTGTCAGTTTGCACACAATTCACGAATTTTGATCCATTTCGAGTTCACTTGTGAAGGAGCATTTGATAGACAAGATCATGCACACGGCCTTTCATTATCCGATGGCCTTGTTGTGGAGTATCACAAGAATGCATACCAATTAATTTTTCCCGAATGAAGTTCATTATATTATCGTCACGTAATTGGTAATAGGTATGTAAAGTCAACTTTAGTTGACGTTTCATTATGTTCTGTCTGTGTTGATGGTCTTCTATCATTCCCATATGTCCAGTAGCCTTTTATCGCAGTGATTTAGGCGCAGCAGATCACTGTTCCTTTTGGTTTGGTCTGACGGTACGGTTAGCGATCGAACTCCTCAATTCGGCTCGGGCGCCCTTAAGCATCTAATCTGATACGACACTGCCATTCCATGTTTTTTCAAAAACGTTGTCTGTCGTCGATTGATACCAATCCGATCCTCATCAAAAATTGTTCAAGTGGCTACAGCGTTCGTCACCTTCCTCGGTCACACGACGTGTGCTTTTACATTCGTCGGTCATCTGGATTTCAGCTGTATGATCAACGAAGTAACAGAAGCCTAGCTCGTTAAAATCCCAACTCCACACAGAGGATACAGCCTTAAAAATCAAGAACGTGGTGGCGCCACCATCCGTGCTCTCGGATCTCTTCCTTCTTTTTGGGAGTTTTCAAATGCACGGTCACGATGCGGGATATGTGGTGGTTCAGATAGAAGCTTGCACATCAAGCTACAATTACAACATTGTTCCGACTCGTTCAAACCGCAAGAGGTTACTTGGGACATTATCCGATGAATGGAGGAACCGGAACAGCGGTCTTCCTTTCTGATGATCCCGTGAACAAATTAGGATACCGAAAGTACATTCCCAGACGTCCTTTGACTCAGGTAATTGACTCTACAACGGTATTTATCTTTTGGTTGTAATATTGTCTATTGTCTGCTGCAAAGACTAAGTATTCCCCTTTAGATGAATGATGACCAATTTCCGGGCTGCTTCGGCACCTAACGTTTACGTTCAGTGTCAAACTGAAGATCGTACGATGTATCTCAGGGGCCTTCATTTTCGGATCCGGATGAGAGCTTCTTTGGCACTCTGATCACCCCACACGAAGATCTGCGAATGGCTGGTGACAGACACCACAAACAATCTCGTGACGCTTGCTTTCTGTTGCACGTTCCAATCACTATAATATTCCACCTCTATCGTGTCGTAGAATGATATATCCTTGTTCTGTTCTTGAACCGTTTTTTTATCAGTATGTTCAGTCTCCCATTTTCTTTGCCTTTGATTAATCAGCCTTGAAGGGGAAGACATGTGTTGGCATGAATGGTACGTTGGCAGCTGGCTGGGAATGCTTTCGAAATTCAATGTTGTTCAATGTAGCTTCGGGGACTACTACAGAGGATGCGGCGTGAGCTCCCCCATTATCCCTTCTCATGTAGTAACCAAAAAATCCCCCCCTCCGAACAGCACTACGTGAGGTCGTACTACTCAGGCGAAACAAGAGACTGTGGGTTACCTGACTGTGGTCTCAGTACCGCTCACAAACATCGGACTGCAACAAATTGTCGCTGCACCAAAGTTCGTGGACCACATCAGTGAACCAAGACAGTGTGCATTTATGACTTGTGTTCCCTCTAGGTTGCGAAAGATGACCGACGAGTTGTCAACATGTTCCAGACACCTTGCCCGGACTGCAGAAATGCAGAATTGGATCGCCTTTCCCGCGGTTGATTCACTTTCAAGAATTTCGGGTAACTTAGACAGCACCTTTAGCGATGGATAAGACTGTGTATTATCAAGGGCAAATCTTATTTCAGTCTTGATCGTTGGACAGTTATGGCAAACATGAGCTACGGCCCTGAAATCGAGTATTTTGTGACGGTAACGTACCTTGTGCAATCGATGAGAAAATTTGAGGACAGAGCTATTCCCGAGTTGGCGAATGACGATAGGTATCATGTCTATCTGTATAGCAATCTCATCGGCATTTGAAATATGCTACCTTGTGTTGATGAAAACCATGAAGCAGTCAACTTTGGAATTGCTATCAAGTGACTGGTAACGGACAGGCGATCGAGGGTAACTCGTGACCAACAAGAGTTAGGCTAGAACCGTTTCCCCCCTCGTTTGATGGGTTGCTTGGTTCCTCGTTTCGCAGCACCTGCCCCACTCTTCAGAAGAGCCACACGCCGTTTTCGCTCTACTTCGCTGTCATCATCACTAGATGATGCTGCAACTCTGGATTTCTTTGGGGAGCGAGCAGGTGATGATTCCGAATCTGATTCAAGTGCCTTAGTTTGACTTGTCCCCATTGGGGTAGTAGGTCGAGCAGCAGGACTGGCTATGTTTGGGTTCATGATGGAGTACAGGGGCGATGCGGTATCTTTCTCTTTGCCTTTCCCAGGAATGGAAGGTAAGCCTTCGCTTTCTGATTCCGTTGCTGAGTCCGCCAGTGACTTTACAGCATTTGCACTCCCAGATAAGGAAGTGCCAGTCGCTGGCATTGCATGTGGGTGAATTGGCTGGGAACGGTGCTATCAGTGCATGCGAGCAGGTGGAGGAGGAGTTACGACACACTACTGAAGGAGGGGAAATAGAACGCGGTTTCGATCGGGGTCGTTCTGCAGAGACTCTTGGAGGCTGGGCCTCAGGCTCAACCTGAAATTTTGGTGGCTCACTTGTGGATATAATTGCCGCTATGTTGGGTCATTTCGTAAAGAAGTCACAAAAGAAGACAGGATCGTGCTCACGAAGGTCAGGCATAAAGTTGAGCAGTGCCGTCATACGTTGAATTGTAGTTGCGACGCGAGGTTTAGAGACCGCATGTTTGACGTGTGTGTCCACTGTCCTCCGAGCAGTCCGACCCATTTTATCTACGGCCTGGAATGGAAGCAAAGGGGCAGGGTTAGAATTCGTGTAAGTCGCAGTGATTCCATCAATTTACTTTCTCAAGGTCGGCTTCGGACAATTCGCAGACCGGATCGGCGGAAGAAAATGCAAGGTGGTTGACGCTGATTAAAGGCATGATAAGGTGTTTTGACAAAATTTCAGCAGAAACCTTGTGTCCCAAAGAAACAGCTTCCCATCTCCATCTGAAGAATTCACATTCCAACTGGAAAGCAAAATCCTGCGAAGAGTAAATGATGAGACCAGAACCGCAGGCGCCCCTTTGACTTACGCCATAACGTGATTCCACAGTCGCAAAATCAAGGTCCTTAACACCGCCGAGAGTGTGTGCTGTGGACAATAACTCAAGGTTGCGCTTCCTCCATGATTCTTCTTCGTTGTTTGCCGCAAACAAAGTTTCGCTAAGTTGATTGCAGTCACGCCACCGTCGCGCAAATTGCTTGCTAGATAACACTACGAGGATTCAAGGCGCCCATCAGAAAGCCAGATGCGTGCTCATCGGAATAGTCTACCTTCAGCCCAAGTAGTCTTTGTATCCGTAACAAGCATGCAACAAGATAGATTCACCGTAGATGAGTTGAATTTCTACCACAGAGTTAATTCACAACCGCTACAAGACAAACACACACGCAGGACTAACAATGAGATATGCGGTCGAGCTTTGAGTGTCAATCTTGACAAGCCATTCCTTCCCGAGAAGAACTTTCGAATGCTCCTGAGATCAGAATGAGAGACTGATTCCACAAATTGAGTGTGAGAGCGACAGGCACCTCAGAGAAATGTTCCATACTTAAGCCTGACCGATATGTACCCGGACAAGCCAATTACAAATATTATGTAAGTAAATGAAGATCTTCGGACCGAAGCGGAGATCCAAATCGCTTGGCTCCCACAAGTGAGTTGGCTCCTGGAAAGCTTACTCGCCCGCTGATGAAACCCACTCTTCACGGTACTAGAAAGAGCAGACATGGAGGATGGGGAGATAAATGATACTAGCAGCGTTGGAGAACTGGAGTGCGACCATGACCCGTCGCTGGAATGGCCGACCTCACACTCGGGATCTAACACGCCTGTTCCTGATGACTTGCAAGGGCATGCCAATGCAAGGTCACACTCGAAAGCGCCGTCTTGGGTTACAATACGTCTCGTTGTCATCAAGTCATCCATCCTGCCAAGAGTGCACAGACTTGCTATAGTCGACGGTTATTCCCAGCTCCAGTTCGGGAGAGATGCAGCCCCAGCAGGCACCGATATTCCACGCATCCGTCTCAAGGAGATGGAGGTGTCGAAGATCCATGCAACTGCATATTGGGACAGGGAGCGTAGAGAGTGGGCAGTGGTGGACATGGGGTCGAAGCATGGCACGTTTTTGAATGCTTCTGTCGGCGAATCGGCGGAAAGGGGAATAAGATTATCTCCCTCCAAGGTGGCTAGCGTCCCGCGCAAGCTTCGGCATCTTGATTTCTTGAATATTGGCAGTACGACTTTTCAGATTCACATCCACAGGGATCAAGTGCCGTGCGTCGAATGTTCACCTGGCGGTGGCGAAGAGATTCCCCTGTTCCCCGTGGTCCGAGTTAAAGATGAGATATCAGTCAAACGTACACGGGATACCGCTGGGATGGAGACAGTGGGAGCAGTGGGACTCAGGGATCCGAAAAAAGCCTTGACGATGCTGAAGCGAACTTTGCTGACGAGGCATGATGATGATCGTGTTAATCAAACGCGTTTGTCTGCTCGAGGTGGGATAAATTATATGGATCGCTCTGCTCGTCGTCGAGAATTGCATCCCACGCCATCTGATTCCGATGCACCAGGCGTATCGGCGCCAAAAGTTGATGTGGAGTCAAGTCCTTGCAACGGGAAACAATTTGCGGAAACATCCCGACCACCAGGACCGTTACCAGCCACAAACATCGGACATCGTCTGCTCATGAAACAAGGCTGGCAACCTGGGACATCACTCGGTCTTCCTGTTCAGGGCAAGGTTGGGTTGTTGGTGCCCTTGGAAGTCAGCTCTAACGCAAATCGGGCAGGACTCGGTATGCTCAGCGATACGCAGGCTTTGCAGAGTACATCAACTCCCACGAGTTGGAAAGAAATGGCAAAACGAAAGCGATGGCAAAATATTCGATTGGACACGAACGACAAATGGTAAATTGTGGAAGATTATTCGGTAACGCTCTATGCCTCGAGGTTGGGAAAATCAGCTGAATGTATCCTCATCTGGCAGGTCTGACCTGAATGTTGGATGGGAAGCGCTGTCGTGTCAGAAATGCCGGCATTGACAAGTACGACTCGGAAGCGATGGATGGGCGCCAACTTTCAAGTTGGCACTTTGACCCCCCAGCTTCTCATTCGTAGGTTTTCACTTTCGCATAGGGGGTGGCCCCTTTGATGTTGTACTACTTGCATGCTGTTGTTTTCTACCATCAAATGGTTGACAAAATACATTCGGCAACCCTTACATGTGTGAAAGGAAAGACTCTTTCGGCGAACGCGTTGTTGTGTTATATTTGTGTAACTAGACACGTGATCGTTCGCGTTCTTGCCGACACCAAAATCAGCTTCAGTTCTTGGACGCTGGCTGACCTGACCCGTCGTTCTGCTTCCGCTTCATTATCCCTAACCTCGCTACCCGTTGTTGCGCGACAAATTCATTATCATTTCACCTGGCTAGTCTTCTCCTTCACGCGTTCCCCTCGCTTCCAACCTTCTCCACTCGTAATATATTTCATTTCTGCGCATGGCCAGTAACAATGTCCGCGTATGTTCTTGCATCCTCTCCAACAAACCCCATATAATCCTCACGCCGCCACACAGCTTCCGCTTCGCAACCGTGTCGTAACACAACGTGCCAAGGGAGATGAGAACGCAGCGAGCAGACATCTGCGTCAGCCCTCTAGCATCTCTATCGCGGGGGCATCACGCTTCGCCCATAGCGTGGTCAACGGTCTCAAAGGACCCCAGTCACGCCCTGTACTCAGCGAGGTCACCACAACTGCCGTGAATCGAAAGGTGGGTTACTTTTGATCCGATAATACTGTCTTGACATCGCAGGTCGTCCAGGATGCCGGCAGCAGGTTTACGGGCAAAGAAAAGGATGTTTCCGAACCGGGACCGAAAAGATCTCGACCTTCTTCGGTCGTGCTGGCGAGTGGTCCACAACGCATTCCCTTGGGTCCCAGTAGGAGCCAAGTTGCACCTCCAATAGCCAACAATGTCCATGCTCGCGTACTGCCCGGACGCGATCAGAAGTCTCAGATTGCTATACCTAGTAGGCGTGCTTCGCGTATCGTTACTGAGGTCGCCATTCCTACCATCAGCCCTACAAAAGAGGTCGACGATGAAGACAACATGGACATCGAGGAAGACCATATTGCCGACCGTGACGCCGACGTGATCAGCCTCATTGCTGGCGAACAGGAAGTTGAGGCCATGGTTGGCGTTGAAGAGGATACTGACGAGGAAGAAACGGCTAAAGTTTCGGAACCCAAGCCCCCACGAGTATGGCCCGAGGTTTCGACGGAATGCGCCGAACGGTACAGAAGAGAGGTACAGGCAATCCGAGATTCCTTTGAAGAGGAGCTTGACATGAATGATACTACGATGGTGTCCGAATACGCCAACGAAATTTACGATTACATGTGCGAGCTTGAGGTGCGCCCGAGTGAACTGAATTTTCTTCCTCCAAGCTTACCCGGTTGTGAAGGAGGAGATGATACCAAACGCGGACTACATGTCCAAACAACACGAAATTACGTGGCCCATGCGTCAAACGCTCGTAGACTGGCTGGTGCAGGTACATCTAAGGTACCACATGCTCCCCGAAACTCTCTGGATCGCCATCAATATTATCGACCGATTCCTAACCAAACGGGTTGTCTCTCTTGTCAAGCTCCAACTTGTTGGTGTGACCGCCATGTTCATTGCCGCAAAATACGAGGAGATCCTGGCGCCTGCTGTTGACGAGTTCGTTCAAATGACGGAGTGCGGGTACACCAAGGAAGAGATCTTGAAGGGCGAGCGCATTGTGCTGCAGACCCTTGACTTCAGAGTGTCTCATTATTGCTCGCCGTACAGTTGGATGCGAAAGATAAGCAAGGCCGATGACTACGATATTCGGACAAGGACACTGAGCAAGTTCTTGACCGAGGTGACATTATTGGATTACCGATTCCTGATGGTCAAACCTAGCCTGATTGCGGCTGTTGGTATGTACTGTGCGAGAAGAATGTTGGGTGGAGACTGGGTAAGTTATTGTTTCCGAAACACGTGACTAAGCAAATATTGACTCTTCCAGAACGAGGTGTTCGTGTTCTATTCAGAATATACTGAGGAACAGCTTATCCCCGGCCATGAACTGCTAGTGGATAAATTGACGGAGAAGGACTTCATTTCGCAATGGGTGTGCAAGAAGTATGCGGAGAAGAATTTTTTGAAGGCGTCAATATTTGCAGTTCGGTGGGCACACCAAGCAGTGCGCAGCCGGTCAGAATCGGAGTAGGACATTGCGCCTCAGGATCCCACCTATATTCGAGGCCAAATTTCACCATCTCAAAATCATCTCACCAAACTCTCCTTTTGATTCAGTTTGTACCCATTCAGTTTGACTTTCCTCAAGACCTGTCACTCACTATCTACACGCGTCGCATCTGCTATTTATCGTATGCCCTCCTTGCCTTACTCGTTGTGTTGCTATTACCATCTCTCGTGCCTCCGTCCATACTACACGATCGTTCTCTACCCCGCGCTCACTTCTGCCCCACCAAATTAACCGGCATTATTGAATTCGCCTCACATCCCTGTTCATCTGTCTGATAGATTGTTTCCTGTTTATTATCGATTCCATTTCTGGCATTGTTCCTCTGTCCCTCCTTCCGTTCCCGATATTTAAAGGCAATGCGTATATACTATAGCCACTTCCTTGTATATGGTACTGGTATATTCGCGCGGGGCGCTTCTCGACTTGTTATGTTCTGTGATTGTTTACAAACCTGCGGATGCCGAGTGCAGATTACGTAATGCATCCGGCTCTTCCTAATTTCACGTGCTTCAACATGACCGTATTTCACAACCCAAGTTGCCCGCTGTTTTGCCTCCACACTTGCCCGTAAACGATAATGGCTCTTTCTTTTAAAGGTCACACAGTAGTTATCACCGGCGCTGGGGGAGGTCTTGGGAAAGCGTCCGTCTCACTTCCTTTGTACGACTGTAGTTCCCTGCCTGACGCTTGGACTACCAAGATATTCACAGCTCTTTGCTGCACGAGGGGCAAATGTCGTTGTCAACGATGTCAGCGCTGCTGCTGCCCAGAAACTTGTTGATGAGATTGTGAAATGTTTGTCTACATCTTGTTCTTTTGTCCGCATGGAACTTGACTGTGTTGCAGCCGGTGGAAAGGCCGTTGCGAATACATCATCAGTAACAGACGGAAATGCGGTTATCAAAACTGCCCTGGATACGTATGGCGGTATTACCATTCTCATCAACAATGCTGGTATTCTGAGAGACAAAGGGTGAGTATACTGTAAAGTTTTCCTTTTATTCGATCTCAGTCCTTCTTCTTGGTAGCTTCAAAAATATGTCGGACCAAGAATGGGACCAAGTTATGGCAGTTCATCTCAAGGGTGCGTTTGCTTGCACCAAAGCTGCCTGGCCCCACTTCCGCAAGCAAAAATTTGGTCGTATCATCAACACTGCCAGTGCGGCAGGATTGTATGGTTTGTATATCTTGACGGAACTCTGCGAGGTAAATAATATATATTTCTGTGGCAGGCAACTTCGGGCAAGCCAACTATAGTGCCGCAAAAATGGGGCTTATATCCTTCACCAAAACACTCGCACGAGAAGGTGCCAAGTACGGAATAAAATCCATTGCCATTGCACCGGTGGGCTTTCCGTAACCTCGAGTTCCTAAACGCAACTGAGGCTTATATTTGATAAGATGGCTGCCTCCGCCATGACCGAAACTATCATGCCTCCAGATATGCTGGCCAACCTCAAGGTACGTACTCTTTTGATCCTGTGATTTCGGGTTGCAACTGTCTTACGTTGTATACATGACAGCCTGAATTTGTTGCACCTTTTGTGGCTGCGGTGTCGCATCCTGACGGACCTGACGGATCCGGGAAAGTGTTCGAAGTCGGTGCCGGTTTCGTTGCGGAAATTCGATGGGAGCGCAGCAATGGGACAGTTTTTAAAACAGATTCTACTTTCACGCCCTCTGCTGTGAGCATTTTGTTTTATTTTTAACAACCAACTTCACGTTGTACAACTAGGTGAAAGCCAAGTGGTCCGAACTAGTTGATTTTTCAAACCCCTATTAGTGCGTTGCTCGGTGAAAGATGATTATTTGAACTGACATTTTGTGTTAGCCCTGAGTCTATGACGGATATCGACTCCAAAGTACGCCTTTTCCACAATGTTTTTATCGATTCTGACTTTGCGTACAGGGCAAACTTGAACTCGCTGCCCGCCTTCCACCCAATCGCCAATCGTCTCCACAAGTCCGCTTCGATGGCAAGACTGTGATTATCACTGGCGCTGGCGCTGGACTCGGACGTGCGTACGCCCACATGTACGGCAAACTCGGTGCGAATGTCGTGGTGAACGATGTCAGCGAGAAGGGAGCCAACACAGTTGTATCGGAAGTCCAACAAGGTCTGTTTTTGTCTGGTATTTGTATTAATATTATTTCTCAAGGGAGGACTTGCAGCTGGCGGAAAGGCCGTGGCTGTCATCTGCTCTGCGGAAGACGGTGATACTATTGTCAAAACTGCGCTGGAGAAGTTTGGCGGTGTTCACGTCCTTATCGCCAACGCTGGCATCTTGAGGGACAAGTCATTCACGGCCATGACGGGCCAGGAGTGGGATGCTGTTATGACAGTGCATCTGCGGTAAGTTCCCCCCCTCATGACTGGGCAGCGAAGGCACTGAAGTTGTTCTTTTTTCAGTGGAACCTTCAAGGTACTCTTGTTGGTTGCAAATAGCATTGATGACTCATTGTAACGAATTTCTGAAAGTGCGCAAAAGCTGTCTGGCCCATCTTCCAAAAGCAAAAATTCGGCCGAATCGTCACAACTGCGTCTCAGGTCGGCATATGTAAGCTATTAGTCTATGCTATGGACGAAATTTCTACACTGATCTTTGCAAGATGGCAACTTCGGCCAAGCTAACGTCAGTTGCTATTTGACAAGCATTGTCAGGATACTGACGCTTCTGCGCTCAGTATTCCACAGCAAAGGCCGGGATCATTGGCCTCACACGGACACTCGCTATTGAGGGCAAAAAGTACAATATTCTGGCCAATGTTATTGCTCCATCAGCGGGTACTGCCATGACTATGACTATCTGGTATAATAATATCTGCTTTGTTATACTGCTCTCACGCCTAAGTTTCTAGGCCACAAGAAATGGTTGACGCATTCAAGGTGAGACTTCTGGTCATTCTTCATCAAGTCAGTGATACTCATAAGAATGTCAGCCTGACTATATTGCACCGTTGGTCGGGTACTTGACTAGTGCTGGTGAGTGTCTAGGACTCACTGCTTTACATTGCCATTCATCGGCATGAAAATTTCCAGAAAATCAGGAGACCTCCGGTGGCTTGTTCGAGGTTCTCGGAGGGTGGGCAGCTCAGACACGTTGGCAACGTGCTGGCGGGTTTGGATTCCCAACAAATAAAAGGCTTGAACCCGAAGATATTGTATCAAAATGGAAATATATTACCAATTTCAGTGAGTATTGGTCTGTTGAAAGCGGAACAACGTAGCGATAACTTATACATCTGCAGATGACGGGCGGGCCACCTATCCCTCTTCAACACAAGAAGCCATGCAGCAGGTATGCATGCCCTCTTATCTTCATGGTTTGGTTTCTGAGAATTTTTGGTCTTGCAGCTGATTGATAATTTTGGAAATGAGGGGTCAGAAGTCAAGGCTAAGCTTTGAGAGAATGCACGATGTTTGTTGATTTAGTTAGTTCAACATGATGGCCTTGCTAGTGCTATGCCAGTGGGACTACGAGTGAGTCTCCGGAGGTTCCTTAACATCTGAGTTTGATGTGTACGTTTTCACCTTTGCCCTTGCAATTGTTATGAATCATAGTAGCGATTCTGAGTCCTCTCCCTGTCTGCTGAGAATTATTCCGCCGCCTGACAGCATCGCAACCCCATGAATCACAAGTCTGTAAGTGGCAGAACCACACCTCACCGCCTTCTACAACAAACTGGAATCAACCTGTCAGCCCCCCACGGCCAATGTTTTTGCCATTCCTGATGCCTGGGAGGGGAATGCATTAATGGTGGCCACTGGATGAACCACCCACAGTAGCTTTCCCTTCAATTTGTGGTCACCGCGATAGTTATTATCGATGGACAGTCATTATTGGCTGTCAATTGCAATTATTATACATTCCAAGGGTGGCTTCAAGTTTCATTTATTTTTTTATATCTTTAGGGATCTGTGAGATGAGGTAAGCCGATGACAAACTCCGCCAAAAAGCTTCGAGCTTCAAGCCTTTAGTTATATGAGGACATTCCGGACCTCGAAAGTCCGCCAGTCCGCTGTAATGATTGCAGCCGTTGTAGGCGCGAATCGGGGTGTGCAAGTCCTTGTCTGTGGGGTCAGAACCCAAAACTCACTTGTTTGTAACTATGTACAGGGAACACTATATAGCTACTGTATAGTATCTATAAAGGGACTGTACTGAAGAATGGGAAATATGAGAAGAAAGGAATGTGAGGAGAGAGGATATGAAGGGAAGGAGAGGAGGAATATAATGATAGTAGAGGAATGGGGAATATAAGGGAAAGTATGAGAATCCGAGACCACAGGGATCTGGATCTCTACATCCACAGGGTACTCTAATAATGACTGCCCTCAGTCATAAACACAAAGATAATAAAGAAATGAATGAAAGGGGAGGGAATGAAAGTGGGGTGGAAAAAAAATACTCCAAAATAAAAATAAAAAACAAGCTCTCAAACCATAAACCTTTTCTCCAAGTTCTCTATCCTTTCCAATAACTCCTGCTCCAACTTCCTGGTGGCCTTGATGGAGAATATAGTGAGATCAGCAGTGATGGAAGTTTCTGTGGGTACTTCATTGGCAAAAAGGCGCTGGCCAGGCTCAAGTCGGAGAATCCCTTCTACTAACATTGCTATTGTCGGTATCGGGGTCGTAGGCGACGAAGGTGGAGGTGAAGTCGGGCGGACACAGTGATAACCAACAGATATCGGCTCATCAGGTATTGGGGTGTGGGGAGGCAGCAAGGGAGATGTCGGGTGAGGGAGTGCTATAGGGACCTCAGAAGGAGTGGAGAGCAAAGATGAGGATGAAGGTGCAGGCACAGGGATGGAGATGTGGGTGTAGGATGACGGCGACGAGTGTCGGAAAGCAGGAAGCGGTGGTGCATGGGTGTAAAACGGCTGGGTTGGGAACGACAAAGGCGGCTGGGGACTGACAACAAAGGACGGGGATGGGCTCATTTGAGACGGAGAGGGGGCGTACTGAGGTGCGGGGGCATGAGCGTAGGCGTAGGGGCTGACGGACTTGGTGGTCGTTGGTTGTGGATGGTGGAACGCGGGGGTATGAGGCAGGGTGGTGTGATACGATGTTGGGGGCTCAAACATGGCGGGGGCCGCTTGTACGGGTTCTCGAGGGGCGATGTAGGGCCTTGGAATGCGATACGAGGCAGTGGAGGGTCCGACGAGGGTGCGAGGGGCTGGGGACATCGAATAGGCGGGGGCACGAGGTGGGTTGGTGAAGTGACACATCTGGGGCTCAATAACAGCGGGGACGGCTCGTATGGGCTCGCGAATGGTCGTCTGGGGCTGTGGGATGCTGTTCATGGCGGCGGGTTGTCCAACGAAGGTGTGAGGGGCCGGGGACATCGAATTAGCGGGGGTACCAGGCAGGGTGGCATGACATGGCCTTGGGGCATCGATAACAACGGAGGCTGCTCGTACGGACTCGCGAGGGGTGTCGTGGGGTGCTGGGACCTGGTACGAGGCGGCGAGGGGGCAAACGAGGGTGTGAGGGGCCGGTGACGTCGAGTAGGCGGGGGTATGAGGCGGGTCGACATGGTGGATGTGTGGGGTCTCGAACGCGGTGGGGACGGCTCGTTTGGAGACGCGAAGGGCGCTGTGGGGTGCTGGGATGCTGTACAAGGCGGCGGGTGGTCCCATAAACGTGTGAGGGGCCGGTGATGTCGAATTGGCGGGGGCACCAGGCAGGTCGACGAGGCACGCGTTTGGGGCGTCGATAATGGTGGGGGCGGCTCGTTTGGGCTCACAGAGGGCGTTGGGGTATGCTGGAAGGTGGTACAAGGTGGCGGGTGGTTCTACAAGCGCGTGAGGGGCCGGGTATGGGGAGTAGGTAGGGTGGTGAGACGGGTTGACGTGGTGGGTGGCCGCGTTGCCATACACGGACGGCAATGGTTCGTTTGGGACGCAGGAGGTGAACGGGGGGCCGTACGAGCGCATTGGGGGTGGTTCGTGGCGTGGGCGTTGGTCCTGGGGCGCGGGTACGCGGGTTGGGGGCTGTGGGACCTGGGGCTCGACGGGCTGGGTCCACCATGGCGAGGACGAGGGGTGTAGGGGTGCTGGGGCCTGTACGGACGCGTACGATGCGTTCTGGGGGCGGTATACGCGTGGTGACGCGTGGAGCGGGCTGGGCACGCGGGTTCGTTGATGGTGACGCGTCACCTCTGCGGGGTGTCCAAAACGGGACGGGATTCGCTCGTCTGGGACGACGATGGCGAACGGGGGCTGTTGGGACGCGTGACGGTGACGTGGGACGTCGAACGGAGGGGCGTGGGGTTGGGTGTCACGATGTTGGGGGGCTGCGCGTTGTTGGTGATCCGCCACCACGGAAAATGGCCGTTGGGGGGCCGTTTGGCATCTCGGGTCGCCCTGCGTATGTCCGTTGCGTTGGTATTGGGCTTGAGTGGGTGTCCGAGAGTTGGTTGTTGGCAGCGGCGCGGGTTTGAGGCGGGTTTGCCGGATTTGGAAGTGTTTTCCCGCGCGGGAACCTCTATGACGACTAACCGGTATGTACTTTCGTCCACAGATGCAAAATCCTTCATGTTCCACCCCTTTGTCACCTAATCCGATGTGTGGGTCTTGTAGTCCTCGAATCCGACTCGTTTCGGGTGGTTGTGCTGCATGTTGGTCATTATCATCATTTTTGGGGTCATCGAAGGCGGTAGTTGGTCGGAAAACGAAGAGACGGAGGTAGACAACAACATAGAGGACGATTATATATGAAAATGAGAGACAGAGCCTGAGGAAAAGTGATAACAAGAGAAAATCGGATTTGTCGACATGTGATGTTTGAGTGGCCCTGAGACTCGCGAGAGGGAACGGCTGCCATCGGAAAGGCGCGGGAAACCTATAAAGAAGCAAGAGGAGGGCGGATAACATCATGGGGGAGCTCTGAAGCTACAAGAGTCGACGACGAGGCGCAGGTAGTCTTTTTGCTGCCGAAAATGGGCGCTATAGCTGCCAAAAAGGAAAGTGAGGTGCCAAAAAATGGCAAAAGGGGTATAGAAAACCCAAGGGAAGTGAAGTGAGGTGACAAAAGCCTCGCGGTGGGCTCCAGTTGTAATGATTGCAGCCGTTGTAGGCGCGAATCGGGGTGTGCAAGTCCTTGTCTGTGGGGTCAGAACCCAAAACTCACTTGTTTGTAACTATGTACAGGGAACACTATATAGCTACTGTATAGTATCTATAAAGGGACTGTACTGAAGAATGGGAAATATGAGAAGAAAGGAATGTGAGGAGAGAGGATATGAAGGGAAGGAGAGGAGGAATATAATGATAGTAGAGGAATGGGGAATATAAGGGAAAGTATGAGAATCCGAGACCACAGGGATCTGGATCTCTACACCGCCAGAGTGGCGGAGTCCGCCAGTAACGGTAGTCACGGTAGTCTGTTACATTGTAGTCCAATGCCATGCTCATAATACATGATGTCCTCACTCCTGGTCCAGGCGAGCCTCACGACGACCAATTTATCACAGTAATGACCTTCGTCAACACCGCTGCACGGCTTCGAAATGAGATCATTCTAGCTCAGCCAGCCAACCACCCACCTGAAGAACCACCCGCTGTCCTGCCCCCATCCGTCGTCGAGTTCCTTCGGCGTGTCTGTGACGTCCCCCGCCCCCTCATCCTCGACTTTTGGAGCGTTTTCAAGCACACGATATGGCGAAAACCGACGTCGCCAAAGGACCATTCAATGGACGAGGTTTTTCAGTTGCATGGACACGATCTTGGCTTCCGTAAGTCTTTTGTGTCATAAGTATAGTACCTGGCTAATTCTATCATAAATAGCTTCACCACACAGTTTGTACCCACCCCAACACCACTGCCTCAACACAGATTGTGATCGACGCCGACAGGGCCTCAGTTTGAAGAAGGCGGAGCCCTTACAGGCTGTCCTTTACTGTTATGGATCGCTAGATCAGCGGGCTCCAGCAACAACCAACTAAACTGAGTCAGGATCAGACCAGAGGAAACACAAGGAATAAAGTGTATTCATGGTCAACTACTACTATACAACCAGTAGCAGCCCAGGGGAGGGGGGAAGGCTAGGCAAGCGAACCAGGGGGTGGAAACCAGACTAAACGTGAGGAAAGGGAAGGGAAAAAGAGGAACAGTTCGAAGATGAAGGTTTAAATACAAAAGAAATTTAGGGTAGGGGAAATGCCATGAAAGACAGACTACCGGGTCTGTATGTACAAACCGAGAGAGATGCAAGAACAATAAGGCTGTCCTGCAGGTACAGCATGTCCATCAGTGTTTCAAGTAGTGATTGCAAGGAAATGGTTCGGAGCAATCCAGGGTCCAGACCCTGCGCCTCATGGTTGCCTCATGGTAAGGAGATGAAATAATCCATGAGTGGATGTGTCAGTGAGCACATGATGAACATGAGGTGGCCATGTGGATGTCATGTGGCTGAGTTCCTAGTTTTGGAATGATGAGATTGGTTCGTCTTCCTGATGGTTTGCATTGGCAGTAGATGCCTGGCCAATAGCAGCATATGACTATGAGTATGTGTATGCGGGATCGGGATGGAAAGGTGAACATGATGCTTCATCATTGGAGGCAGGAGAGAAGGCGAATCACTGGATGGGGAAGAACCATGATGAGGTCAATGCAATGAACACTGGTAATCATACACCAGCAACTGTAGTTCCTGCAGTACGATAAGCAAGGGTGCTTCATATAACCCTTCTTGGCTGCAGGGTACTGGATGACTGGGATGTCGACTAGGTATGGATATTCCTGACCAGTGGACTGGTACACAAAGGTGATGAGAAGAAAGGCGAATGAATGTGGAGGTGACATGTGAAGAAGAGCAAGATGTTCAGCCAAGATAGGTCAAAGGAGTCATTGGTTGTCGGCAACTATAAAACAGGATAAAATAGTAAAGATAAGAACGAGAAGTCTACGGGTTACGACGACGAGAGGTTCTAAGGTGTTCTGAGCGATTCTGAGTGAGAGAAAGAGGGGGGAACTGGATTGTTATTTTAATACGGTTGTCGGTCACCGTTTTATAGAAGTCTGTCTAGAGTGCTACTTCGGTATAAGTTACTTCGGCTGATAGTAACTACAAAGGAGGTATGAAATAGGAAGGAGAAGATGGGAGTTGCGAGGCAACGAAGGAACGGAAATGGAGAGGAAAAAGATATAACGAAAAAGATGAAAATAAAGGACCTATGTCCAATGAGGACAGGGGGTATAAGTCCGATGTCGGTATGGGAGTCCGAGGTGTCACGTGTGATCGTTTTGGGCGATACAAGTCATCGATGTCGGTATAAGACCGGCCGTTGGTATAAGATCGGCCGTCGGTAGACGGTATACGTCGGGTACGGCGGGTGATGTCGGGTTAGGTCGGTTTCGAGTACGAGGAAGTGGGACGAGTCGGGTTCGTGAGTATCTATGATATATCGATGATACGTACTCAGAGTGTCGTCAGACCTCTACAGCGGCTTGGACTTTGCCGCCTTTTTATTGACATGGGCTTGTTCTTGCTTCTTGATGGTTTCACGGCGGACAGAAGCACGTTCATGTGGCAAGTTATGATAGAAAGATCGTGTGGGGGCACGAGCATTTTGCTTGATATGGTGGTCAAAATCTGGGCACTGAATGGCAGTGACTGCTTTGAGGAAGATGCGGTTGTTGTCGTCAACTGGGATGACATAGCCTTGTTGTATCCTAGTCCATGTTCCTAGCGAAGGCCGGTGGAGTTGAAGCGTGGTGACATGTGCGGCAAACTCGAGATCATCTAGGACACGACGGCTGATGATGAAATGGGGCCAGGTAATATTGGCGGTATTGACGGCGGCGGATGGCATTTGAAGTCCAAGTCCAATGGGAGGGTCTGCAGGTGCTAGTAATGGGGCATTGTTGAGCTGCGGGTCGATTATACTATGTACCCTCAATGGAGGTGGCAGAACCGGCACCGGCACTGAAGGTGGCGGTTGGAGGGGCATGGAGAACTGACTCGCAGGGAGTCTGTGAGCCTTGCTTGCACACCCACCAGCAGCAAGACAGTGGGTCTTGCAGAAGCGTCGGCCACAGTCGGCCCGAATGCGAGTAGACCGGCAGGCACCAACTGGGCAGTGGGCAGTGGTTGGTTGCGGTTGGGTTGGCGGTGGGAAATTAAAGGTAGCGGTGGTAATCGATGTGCTGGTGGGCAACGTCATGGATGTCGACGGATGGAGAAGCTCAGGGCTAGGATGTGCGTCAAACTCGCTTGTGCTAGGAGACAGTGATGGGCTGCTGGAGCCATGCTTCCATCTGAAGTAGTGGCAGGCTTCATTTGTAACAGGATGTCTGGCCCGGCACTACAAGAGAATATATATTTTAGTTCAACAATATAAGTGAAAGAGACCATAGACGTACTTGAACATACATCCGGCCCTGATTCCCTCTGGAATTTGACTTGCAGACTTGGTATGGTAGAAATCGTTGACACGACATGCAGATACGCCCATCAATATTAGACATGATGAAGAAAAATTGTGATAAGTCGTTGTTGGTACAAATGGCGACACAGAATGCGACTGGTTGGCTTAGAATTGGGTTTGTCGTGAGTGGGCGAGCCTGTTGTCAATGAGCATGGATAATGATGAGAAAACCAGGCGAGAGGGCTTACCGGCACATTAGGAACAGGTAACATACCGTTTCAACGGAATGGGGGGTCGTATTGAGGACAAGGCGTCGCAGGATTGTACGATGTTGGGATGCGTCACACTAAGGGTCTATTTGTATGTATTTATCGATAATGAGGCGGACTCCGCCACTCTGGCGGACTGGCAGACTTTCGAGGTCCGGAACTTTCTGAGTTATATGAGCTTGGCTCGGACACCGAGTCGGACGTTCACCACAATGGCCGTCAAGCTTTCCATTTCCTCGCTCCCCCTCCCTTCTTCGACACACCTCCTGACAGAAAATCTCACACCGGATGGGAACGTTCCTTCTCTTTTTGCATTCCGTCAACTTCTTACCACGAACCCAAGCCTTCAGCGCCGTGCCCGACTTCTTTCTCCCCAAAGCCACTTCTCCTACGTATCTCCGTTTCCTCTTCCATTTCCTTACCAAATTTCAGCTCCAGATCAACCAGAGATGGTCCACGACAAGGCGGAGTGGGTGGAAAAATGGTTGAGTGCTCGCGAAGCGGTGCATGAGTCTCCTAACTCTGCCACCAATAACTATACGAGCTTGAGGGCATATTACCCAAGGAACCGTGATCAGCCCCGAGAACTTATCGGGTTGGCTGAGACTGGGCTGAAGGACTGCCTTCCACAATTAGACATCGGGGATGCTTTGGCATCTATTGGCACACCCTCCCTGACACGCTACATGGATGATCACCCGAAACCCTCGTCGGATTCTGAGACTGCGGTCTCCGCACGTCAGGAACTCATTGACATCCTTAGTGGTCACGCTCTTCTGCTACCCTCCGAATCTCATTCCATAGACAGCAATATCCCGCCGCCGAATTTCGCACCATGGTCTCTTCGTTATAGCGGCCATCAATTTGGTTCATGGGCGGGTCAATTAGGTGACGGTCGTGCGATATCGGTCTGTGAGCCCACCTTGTTTAATCTTCCTTTGGGACACATATGACATTTTCATAGTGGTAACACCACACCCGTCCGATCCCGATTTGACCTACGAGCTACAGCTGAAAGGTGCTGGCAGGACACCTTTCTCCCGCTCCGCCGACGGACTCGCTGTTGTCCGTTCCTCCATCCGAGAATTTCTCTGTGCTGAAGGTACGGCCCCGTCCTCTCCTGTATATCCATCCAACAGCTCATGTCCATCCAACTAGCTATGCATGCGCTTTCGATCCCTACCACACGCTCACTTACACTCATTGCACTCCCTGAACTCACCGTCGTGCGCGAACGCATCGAATCTGCATGCGTCCTCACGCGTGTCGCTCCGTCCTTCCTCCGCATCGGCTCTTTCGAAGCCCTCAACCCACCTGGAAATGAGTACTTCTTCTTTGGCGGCGGGCAACAGAAAGCGCATTGGGATGCACTGCGCATTCTCGGCGAGTGGGTGCGAGACCGCGTGTTGCGGTTGGAAGGTGGAGACGGAGAGGCATGGGGGCGCAAATTGGTACTGGAAGTCGCTAGGAGGAATGCCCTTATGGTGGCGGGCTGGCAGGCATACGGTTTCATGCATGGAGTGATGAATACTGACAAGTTTACGACTTTTTGCTCATGTGTGCAGTACGAAATCTACTGACGGCACTGTTTTTCAGTATCTCACTCCTGGGACTGACTATTGATTACGGTCGGTTTTATTTCTACCCTTTATTTGGTATTTAAATTAATTCGATGTGGTATCTTTGGTAGGTCCATATGCCTTCATGGACATTTTTGACCCGTTACACATCTGTAATCATACTGACGAGGCAGGGAGATACACTTATGCGGTGACCTTCTACATCTTTACTCACTATGAAGAAGACTCACCCACCAAATCTCTTAGCGTCAACCCAATATGATGTGAGCACAAGTGGCCTTTCTTCAGTTTATTATATCTTCAACTCAACTTATCGTCAGTGTATATGCCCTCCGTGCACTACTTAATGCCCTAGCCCCACTGATTGGTGCCGAAACGCAGCTCATGAACAAAGCTGTATCCCAGGGGTGGGCGGATGGCGCTTCCCCAGAGAAGATCGCCGAATGGAGGCAACAAGGACAAGAGCTCGTGAAAGATGAAATGGAAAGGACGATCCAAGAGGTCACTGCTGTGGAGTATAGCAGGCTCATGCGAAAGGTTGGGATTATATCCACACTCTGAGGCCCACACTCTGGAATGATCAACAGCGTCTCGCCCTCCGTCGACAAGACCAAACAGACGAGAGCAAGATCTTCAAGCCACTTCTTGACATCATGCAAGAGCACAAGCTTGACTTCCACTCGACCTTCCGTAAACTCTGCTTCTTCCGGACCTCCCTCTGCCAGTTACCATCCAATGAGCATGGGCCTCCGAACTCAACATCTCACCTCGAAAAATTCGTTGGCGAGTTGCTCCGGTTGTCTCCTGATACCCAGAATATGGACTATGCAAAGGCGACCCGAGACTGGCTGGCGTGGTTCGACGCGTATGCTCGCCGCATTGACAGTGAACGGCATGAATGGAGCGGAGATGTGGAGGCCGAACGGGAGAAGGCCGCCAAGGGCACGAATCCTCGATTTGTGCTAAGGCAGTGGTTGCTAGAAGAGGTCATCGCCAAAGTGGAGAGGGATCCTGATAGCGGGAAGAAGCTTTTAGCCAAAGTCCTGCATGTAAGCCTCACTCTTTTGTATATTCATTGATGCCTCAATTGATCTTCTCTCTTATTTATGGCATAGATGGCTTGCAATCCATTCGAATCATGGGGTGCTGAAGAATGCGAGTCTGATGAGGGCTTGGACGCAGAAGTTAAGGAAGAACGAAGGTATTGTGGGATGGGAGAGAAGAGAATGTTGGGATTTCAGTGCAGTTGCTCGAGTTGAAAACATTAAACAATACAAGTTTTCCGACTTCACTTTTGCCGTTGAATCACAAGGACAGGAAAGGGGGATCGCAGTTTTGAATTGCAATCCCTTTCGGAAAGTACTCCCCATCCAGGCATATAGATACAACTACAATGTTCCAATGGAATCACAGCTTTACTCTGCCTGTAGCATTATTGAGCGTTGCAGCTGCGGAAGCCAAGACAGTTGTATCACGTTCTTTTACTTTCGCCGCTGTAATGAGAGGGTGACCACATTTTAGTCGAAACGGGACTGATCAGCGAGATGAAGACTGGCATACTGAATATAATTTTATTGTCTTCTTTCCACATTTCCGTGACGAGTGTTTCACCAGGATAGACGACCCCCACAAACCTGGGAAAATAGTTTAACGAACGAACATGAATGGTTATCAGGATAAGAACATTACAGACCGAACTTTGATGTCCTTGTATGTTCCGAAGGCATTCAGTACATGTTTTGCCGCGATTCCCATGCTGCAGAATAAAATTTCGCATTTGGCTTGATGTTAAGGGGATTCATGACATACGTGCAGAGTCCTTGTAGTATTGGGCTATCGAATCCGCCAATGGCTGCGAATTCTGGTAGAATCTACCCAAGAATAAGACGGGTAGCAACAATCGAGTACAAGCGGTACTTGCATGGAGAGGATTTTTGTCCCCACTCAATCTGGCCATGGGAGTCAGGTCAAAAGTGCGGATAAGGGTAAGAGAGTAGCTCACCGATATAATGCTGCTTGTGATGGACTTGTCTTCTCTTCTGAGACAGCGTCAGGCGCTCTTCTTGGGGGTGCATTCGCAGCTGAAGCTGCACCACGGTCTATGGATGCAAAACCACAAATGTCTGTGTGAATGTAAGAGAGAAATTTACGGAAATTACCCCTTCCGACACGCTTTCCACCAAAACCACCAGATCCACGTATGAAGAAGGTGGACTGGTTTTCGAATATGACTTTTCCCGACTGTTTATCTCTCGTTTCCACTAGTATCGTGACAGCGGCAGCTTTGCCCTTATCAAGGACTTCCATAAGCCTAGCAGTTAGCCACTGAGCATCCCTTCCAGTGATCACGGATAGAACCAAGACGGACCTGACCTCGTTAACCAAGTTACCACTGGTGGGAATATCACCTTTGATAGCCAGGTACTGCTCTCCGTGAAGTAGTTTGGCCTAAACTACTTTAAAACCAACGTAAAATCCGGGGACAACGCAGATGCGTACAGGGTTGAAGTCAGGCAACCAGTCCAATGGCAAGCCCATGCCCGCCTGAAATTGAGGGATCACTCCAAAGGTGGGCAGCGCCGCGAATTCATCATGACCCTCGAACGTCCATTGGAGTTCCTTCGCTGTTGCACCGAGCCCGAGATTATACAGAATTACGTCTCGCTCAGTATAGCTGTATTCCACGGGATCAAGAATGTTCTTCTTAGCGTCAGCGACGAGCTGAGAATCGTCCGGGTCAGCAAACAAGTAGACTGCTTTGGATTTGGCCATGGAAAGAAGTACAAGCAAATATTCCGTAAATACCTCCAAGTTGAATCACATGCACCAGGTCGAGTAAACAAGAGTAAATAATAACCCCCAACTGACGGTTATCTGTTACAGAGGTTTGATGGAACGTCCTGAATACCAGCGACCTGCCGATGACCGTTCTACTCTCTCAGTTTACAGGGCGAGATCATTTGCGACGCTCTTGGACCTTCCAAATGAGCTTCTAGTCACCATTATCGACCATCTGGGCCTCCCCGAATTATATCATCTTTCCTTTCTCTGTCGCCGCCTCCATCATTTGGTTCTACCAGTATATTTCTCTCGTTATGGTATTCTCGACTCTTCTCGATCAATAGATCTTCAACCCCACAATCTACCTGCACTTTCAGGGCTCATTGCGTCGCTCTTCGTCGTTTCCACACATTCTATAACCTGCCTGTTTAGTCGTGGAGGATTTCGTACCGAAATCTACAAACTTCATCTTCTTGTATCAAAGCTGTCGTCCGTCAAAAAAGTGTCGCTCGACTTCTGGATGATCTCTCATCTTGTTTCACACCTGGAGACGGGGTCACAGTTGTTAAAGTCCGTTCAGAGCCTTTTCAATGGTATCCTCGCCAGTCAATGCGAAACTTTTACCGTGAAAGATTGTTTCTCCTCTCTACCTTCGCCGTCAGATCCTTCAGTGGAGAAGCGCCGTGGCATGTGGTCAAGCGTTTGTCGATTCCTTGCCCTCAGTCCTTGCGGTCATCATGACATGGATCTCATTCCAAAAGCAAGACGTGGCATTCCAGTCAGACGTCTACAAACATTCAGGATACATTCGACAATGCTTTTCCTTCCTCCTTTCCTCAATTGGACGGTCAACGTCCTTGCAAGCACCTCAATCACCACTCTTTCCTTTGAATACATTCAGCTCTCACCCAAAATGTGGGCAAAGGTCCTTGCCGATATCACTGTCCCATCTCTTTCCCGATTATCTATTACCAATCCCCAAGTCGGTGTGACCCTCACGTTTCCCACTCTTCTAGCCTTTCTCAAACGACATCCCTCTATCACTTTTTTTCACCACAGAGGGCTTCCTACCCCTACTCATATCAAGAAACAGAGTATACCTCTTCCCCGCCTCGAAGTACTCGAAAGTACACCTGCTTACATTGTGTATTTTTTGCATTCCTCGAATGCACTACCTGACCTCCATCAAATAAGTATTTTGCGGTTCTCCTATTCTGACTTGTCTTCCCTCGATGATGCACTTTCTGCTCTTGGGCGACGAAGAAACACAATAGTGCTTCGTATCCAACTTCCTGCAGATTCTGATGGTGTTCATTCGTGGCTGAGCAGAGACAAAGATGACACGTCCTCCAGAGCGGAATGTTTGCTACATTGCGTAAGGAAGTTGGAGCTGGAAGTACAATCCTTGGATCCCTTTAGCGATGCCACAAGGAACCTCATCCCCGCTTGGCTGGCCTTGTTTCCAGCTCTGCGTCATGTGGTTTTTACTCCACTCTCTCTGCCGATCATGACGAAGGAATCTCAAGTAGCTTTCGTTCGGTCACTTCGTGATGCTTGCCCCAAGCTCGAAACTGTCAAGCTAAACCTTAACACCCATCATGTTCCGACTTGGCTTGCGATGCGTCCCTAGTTCATATTTTTGATCTGAAGATCCCTGTTTCTCGTTTTTCTTTCTTTCAAATACAAGGCTGGCCGAACGCAGCTAACGGGTTGCATCCGCTGCCCTCGTCCAGGCAAAATGTTCCCGGAGAACAGAGAGCTGGAGGGTGACACCTGAATCGAATCCGAATGGGAACTCGTCGCAACGACCTTGCCTTTGGACATACGTTCCGTTACTGCAGAGCATAAGGTTTGCTGGTTGCATTCGGACAGAAACAGCAGGATCTAAATGGTTGTTATTGGATGAACAAAGACCTCCTTCTGGAACGGTGCCTGCCGTGATGACGAGTGGGCAGAGGGAACAGTGTATGCACATGGTCATTGAAAAGCATTCTGTTCAGGCCCGCCCAAGTCAGCCATTTCAGAGTCAACCACGGGTATTTCGATTTCAATGGTTAGCGTGTCAGTCACTCAGCTAGCATCCGTCGAAGAACTTGCCCCATCCCGCCAAAAGGTGTCTACCGAGCCTCCTGGTTTACTTTCAGATTAGGAATGCAAGGTATATCTGTGTTCCCTTTTGAAACATTGAATATTTGAACATTACAACTTGGCTATAATAAGGATTCTGCAAATGAATTCCAGAATTCCAGGCGGAATCTGCCTGGAGCTGGTCACCGGGCCTGTGCAAAGAGCCTAATCACAGACTGAGATCCTATAATCTTGCATCTCTAGGCATGCCTCGTAATGCCTGCCTGACGCCAAGATCTCGCAACACGTCCTCCGCTTCAAATCGACCATCAGCAAACTCTGCTAAGACACAATAGACATTTATATTTACCTCCGCCAAGAAGCGCATCGAACGGGATTGCAGTATGATACTGTCGCATTGTCAAGATATGCATATGGTTTATCCAGGATATTTCAATGCGGACACTTACATGCTCGATGAACCTACCCATTCCAGTCTTCGTGATCCCACGTCCGCCGAAGATTTGTACGGCATCCCGAGCGGTTTCCTGTGCGCTCGAGGTGGCGTAACTCTTCAAAAATGCAATTTGCCTATGTAAAAGTTGTGACATCAGTTTCGCGATGAGAATGGATGTTTTACCCAGCTAGCTTGTTTGCTTGCTCTTTGTACGACTGTTTTCATAGACATAAATCTTACAAGTGATGAAGGCGCGCGCAAACACGACGGACCATGTGGCACATCTGATATGTGATATTCTCTAGCCAGTTCTGTACGCTCTCCACGCGGGAGATCATGGCTGCCAACTTTGAGCGGATCACAGCCTGTGAGTTCAGGGGCTTTCCGAAAGCTTTGCGTTGGGAAGTCCACCTGCATCTCGTCGTCAATCAAGACTAACTTGGAGATGTCAAAAAAGAATTCACTTGAGGCATTCTTCGACAACAGATCGCTGAGCCCGGGCCGAGCTACAGCACATCACCCACCGCTCGTGATTGAAGTTACTATTGCGACAGTTAGTTAGCGGTTATTCATGTTTTAAACATCCAGAAGCACCTGAGAATAACAAATATACCTCCCCCTTCTGGACCAAGGGTATTTCCCACTGGAACACGAACATTATCAAACGTAATGTACGCAGTTCCGGCAGTGGTGGAGTAGCTAGTCTTGATTTGCCGGGTCTCAACACCAGGGCCTCGTTCGATAAGAATCACCGTGAAACCATCCTATCAAAAAATACTTAGATGAGAATAAGGCAGGGTAACGGTCGAAAACATGCCTCTGTTTTGCAGCCCACAGTAAAGCTTGTTTCTAGTTATTAACAAATTGGCATCCGCAAAGAGATTGAACATACTAGTCAGCGAACCTATACAGTATTAGCCTTCACCAATGGGGGTCTCAAAGGAGTGCCTTCAACTCACGTCCCATTTGTAATCCATTTCTTAGTCCCATTCACAATCCAATCTTTCCCGTCCTCGGTCTTGACCGCAGTTGTCTGCAATCCCAACACATCGCTTCCCGCATGGGCTTCAGAAATTGCAAGACAAATGAATTTTTTGCCACTGAGAACTTCGGGGATAACCCTTCTTTTCAAGGCATCAGAGCCAAAGTTGAGGACAGGCGGGAGGCCAATGACTTTGCCACCCAGGAGGCCTGGTTAAGGTGGCAAATAACAGAGTAAGTATTAGTGGCTGGAATGAAATAGGAGAAAAATGGACCGTCTCCGTAGCCACGAGCGCCACAACGTGAGATTTCTTGTGTAATGATGAGCTATTAACAGTTACCATTTCATTGGAGATGACATACTGGGAAAGACTTACTTCATGAAAATAGTCAAACTGGAGCAAAGACGAGAGTAAATACAGAATAGAGGGAGGTGAATGCCGTGACTGACACGTTCGGGCGTAACAAGGCCATTCATAAGGGTTAGGCCTTTGAGATGTTTCCCAGGGCCCATTCGCATGGCGTGAATGTTCAGTTCCCTGAGCAGAAATTAGAGGTCATATTTTTAAGTTTTCGAGAGCTTACGCCATCTTGTCCATAACATCCTGACTGGGACGCTTTCCATCTTCTTCCCGTGCCTAGCCGTGCAAAACAATTTAGCTATATTGTCCCGGAGGTCAAGTCAAAAGTAGTATACCTGAGCATCGGGATATATAAACTCATCACAGAACTTGCGAAACGCCTGGTGAAATTTCCGGTGATCCTGTAATGCCTACGTAAGAATGACACAAGACTGAACTAGATGGATGTTTACCTCGGTGTAATATGGGCTATGATACCCGTCCTGTAGCCATGTTGGTTCGGCGTATGGGACTTTGCTGATCTCGCCAATGGTGCGTCCGTGGATAACGCTCTGCTCGCCTTGGATTGTGCCAATCAGAAGGCGCTGATACTGTTGTTTTTCAAGAACTTCGACGCGGTGCAGGCTGAAAAAGGTCTCGGTAGCGTCTTTGCCGGCTAAGAAAGAAAATTAAGCCGAAAAAGAGCATATGCACCGGCTTTGCTCACCAACTTCGGGGTCGAGCAAAACGGACGCACCACCCGGATGCAGATTCTTGAACCGACTAATATCGTATACCCTGGCGTCAATTATGATCCACTATAAATGAAACAGAAGGGGTACGTGAGTTACGGCTGAACGTTCCTCAGGTGAACTTAGAGTCACCAGGTCACCATCCCTGTTGTGCTGTGTCCATGATGAGTCAAGGTGCATGGACAAGTCAGGGAAAGCAAACCTTTGCGACTTCCTCCCTGGAAACTGACCGAATCTCATTGGAAGCCATTGTTGTGTATGTACGAGATTGAAAGGTCGGAGGCTCAGGAGAGGTAAGCTATTATATCATCGCCGAACCGCGACATGTGATTTGCGGTCTCCCACGTGACCCATGATGGATTCCTCTGCGCGCCCTTCGCCCCCACCAAGATATATAATACGGTCTCACTTGGATCCCATCAGCGCGCTCTTCTTTTCCGAAGACAATGAGCGAATTTATTCAGGAGACTCGTCTGGTCTCGTCGTGGTCACCTCTACACGCACCCTCCGTCCTCTGGCGTCGTGGAAAGCTCATACTGATGGGTTACTCGGGGTACAGGAATGGGGTACACACCTCGTCACGTTCGTTTATCGTCCCATAATTCTTTTTGCTGCACTCTGAGTCATGTATAGACATGGGAGAGACAACAAGTTACGTCTCTGGTCTTCCATCACGGCCCCGTCCTCCTCGTCCATCAGACTCGGTGATTCGGCGTCTGTACCCGGCCTTCCAGTCCCCACAATGTCGTACTCAATGGATGTCAACGCCTTGAACTACTGTAAATTTTCGCTTCTCCCGTTAGGCATCCCACGAACGAATGAGGTCGAGACTACTGCAGCTGAAGAAGCTCTAATTGCTATACCTAATCTCGTTGAATCGTCGTGGGTACGCACTGCCAGGATTAATTTGGCGCGCCGTTTAGTTACTTGCGTGATGTAACATGTCAAATATAAACAAGGCAGATATCTGGTCACTACCCACCGGCCAAAGATTACATGCTGCCATCGGAAAACCATCGTCTCTCTCAACGCCGTCGTTGTTCTCTTCCGATAGCGAGAGGAGAAACAAGACTGGTCAGTCATGGCGTTCTCCTGTGCAGCATATTCTTGACAATGTCGTCTCAGGTATCCTTATGTCGTTACATTTAATGCTTGTTCCTTCCGATTCGACACCCTCCTCTGCTATTTCAAACTGCCCCGGAGGCGAACTGCGTCTTTTGTGCGCCTACGAAAACGGAGGCGTTACGATGTGGAGGTGTACAAAATCAGCGAGACAGGTATCTGTTGAAGGCGTGGGTTGGGAGGCCGTTTGGACTTGTAAGCTTCATGCGGAGACTGGTGCGCGAAAATGGTACCACTTCTCTCGATACGGGCACTCATGCATGAACAGTTATGGCGATGGCTATCTCGAAAGACAACACACTGGCTTTGACAGTCTCAGCAGACCATCTGATTGGTCGGTACGACCTTGTAGTATGACGTGCTCTCTCATGATTTCATTTGTGATTTGATGCTTACTTGGGACATCTCCGCCTGTTATGATTCAGGGCCGTCAGCTAGACTCGTCATCTCAAGTCCCTGGTGTGGCTTACAGGACTAAATACCCTGGAAATGCAGCCATTGCATTGCGAGACGATGGAAAGGTGTGTGCAGTCGGGGGATGGGACGGCAAGTGAGCAATTTATTTTATCAATCCTAGATTCACATTATTCATTATTTGACCCCACAGGGTTCGTTTGTATTCGACTCGACATCTAAAGCCGCTCGGCACACTTCATTACCACAAGAGCAGCTGTCAGGCTTTAGCGTTTGCGCACTCTCACCATTCCGGCATCAATCTGCGCACTGAAGGGGGTGAAGAGGATCATGAAAGCGATGAAGAAGACGAGATGACTCAGACAGAGAAGCAAGAAAGAGGTCAATGGCTTGTGGCGGGCACGAAAGACAACAGAGTATCACTATGGGTATTGATGAGATTCAATAAAGAATGATCAAGGCATCAAGAGCAGCCAAATTGTTACTACTATTCACACAATCTTACAGTTGTTTCCCTTGATTTTGAGACTTGTGGACATTTTTTTGTTACAGCTGTTTTTAGTGATTTGGAATTTATAGGTTCATTACACAAACCTCCTGACTAGGAATAGGTATGCCACTCATATTTGAACAGGCCCATTAGATAGTCCTTTGACAACCTTCACAACCCAGGTGGGAAGTAGGATATGGATGGCAGTCCACCAAATATTACAATCATTGTCAGTCCATCAGACAGTCCTAACTTACTTTCACATACCTTGTGCCAATAGTAAGTCAGATTGCACATCTGGAAAAATGGAGGCTACTTACGTGGCATCGACTTGTTTCAGTTGAGGCAGGTATATTATGACCTTTCTCCTGTAGCTCTCGTCATCTGTTTGACACGGGTTGCCCTCCAGATAGAGCGTTTCCAAGGTTGATGTAGAGCCCAGTTGCGTAACCAACGCCCGTAAATCCACAATCTGGTTGCCGTTCATCTGGTAATTGTGTTCGGAGCGTTGTTTGTGATACCACAGAATGAGATGCATACCCATAACTCCTCCAATGATGTCAGATGCTTGACGTTCTCAACTGCCTGGATGAAGTTGTTGCCCAAGTCTAGCGTCTTGAGCTTTACCTAGGGCTATCGTAAGCAGTTTGCGGTTATGGTTAGAAAGACAATGGCGAAGCATACATTTGCCTCCAGGCCCTCCACTTTTTTTATGCCGTTGTGACTCAAGTACAGCTCTTGCAAATTTTCGAGTCCTTCGAGCCCTCCCAACGTTGTGACACGATTTGATTGTAGCGCAAGTATCCTCAACTGTTTCAATGTCCCAAGATTCTACAGCAGTGTTGTGCAAGTATCAGCGACAGGATCCACAGAAATTCAAGTTTATCAAGGAATCAGTTACCTCAAGCTTAGCGATCTTGTTTTTACCAAGCCACAACTCTTCCAAGTTGACAAGCGCAGTCAAGTTTTCTATTTTCTAGGAAAATGGGATCTGTGAGCGTGAGGCATCCGTCTATTCTTGACAGTGAGACGAAAAAATGAAGTACCCGGATCTTGTTGCCCCCAAGCTCAAGGCTTCTCAATGTAACGACGGAATTAAATCCCGATATCTTGGATATTCGATTTTGGACAAAATATATCGTTTTCAGAGATTTGAGATACCCAAGCGTATCTGGGACCGTGCGAAGAAGATTGAATGATAGATCAAGTACACTTTTGGAATGTGACTCGTGATCAGCAAACATCAGGAGAGCAGAGGGGAAACAACCAACGAGAGGTTGGAGAGTGTCTTTAGCGCCTCTCCTGGTTCTTTGACCTTGTTATCATAAAGATCCAATTCTTCCAGTTTCGTGAGCAAGGCAAATACATTGGGATCCAGGTGCGAAACCTGGTTCTGCCGCAGACAGAGTCTTTTAAGATGCCCTGCAAATCGCGCTAGCCGAAGACTGTCAAGAGAGGTAATGCGAGAATGGATCAACTCCAGTTCCTATATATTTTGTATACTTGTATGACTCCACAGAAATAAGATGGTGCAACGCTCACCTCGGTGTCATCCGGAAAATCCCCAAGGAAGTCTATCTCTTCAGCATCAGTCGTTCCTTCATCCAAAATCTCCTCGGGATAATCTTCCGCGTATTCGGGAGTCGGTAGTACAACCCTAGCACTGAATTCTCCGCTGCTGGACATAAGTACAACTACTATCAACCAGATAAGTAGCAAACGGAACCTTGAATGGAGACACACCGTCTAGAACACTGGACAGGATGCTGCTGATCTCCTGCATCCACAAACGTTGCTGAATCCATTGCAAGAATTGATTAATATTGATTCGCGAATGATACCACCGTCGCGTTAAAGTTAGAAATCGGGATAAAATTGAATCCACACGAGAATCACGTGCTAGCGACGGAACTTGATCGACTCCTCAGTCGTTCAAATCGATATCATAATGCAAATGATTGATTTCGCTGGTTAGCGATAGGGGATCCAGGCTACGGACAAATTCAAACTAGGTACATACGACGAAAGAAGGAAAGAAAGAAACCGAGAACGAAATAATAAGCTCTCAAATAGAGTAGGAACAAAAAGAAAAAAACAAAACAAAAAGAGAACATAATGGTACACACGAGCAAATCTAAAGAAAGAGAACACAATAATAAATCGGCTTCATGATCGCTCATTAGTGATCACCGATCGCCTCGACTGATGCCTGGGCTCTGCTGAAACTGGCGTAGGAGGAAGCTCTCGATCCCGCTCCCGCTCCCGCTCAAACGATGCAGGAGGCACCGTTGACGCCAACGGAGACGACTCCGACGACAGCATTGGCGATACACGTTCCGAATACGAGCTTACATCTTCCTGTGGATTCATCACGGGCGGATTGGACAGTGGCGACGGCACAGAGTAAAAGGAACCAGATGCGGGCGTGTATGGCTGGCGCCCATCCCCTGGTTGGTTTTGCGAATGTGGAGAGTAATGTACGAAACTCACGGAGGACGCTGGAGGCGAAGGTGATGGGGTCAGCGTTTCCAACCCTTGGTGACCAGCGTAGACCTCGCTTCCAGAGACAGAACCAGCAGAGATCGAGCTGTCGTACCCACCACGCCGAGTGGACGTATATGACGGCGAGCCAGAGACAGGCGGGGTTGCAGATTCTCGTTTGGTGGCTGCCACTCCCTTGTCTTTCCGTCGACGCTGCGTCGTCAAATTGTGCCCTTCCTTCTTGGCGCGAGATCGCGCATAACGCAGGCCACACCTATGCATACGCCATGGTAAGCTTGTGATAAGGAATGCAGAAAGACGACTGGTCAAACGAAACTCACGCGTTGCACAACTCCTTCTTCCCACTTGGGCCTTTCCTCCACTCAGGGCTCTGCGTGGCTTTGCAACTGGAACATTTCAGGACACCCACGGGACGGTTCCCGGCGCTCCTTCCACTAGGCCCATACTGGTCTCTGGTGGTTCCCGGGCTGACACGGCGTCTCGGTGGTGGCACGTTTCCTGGGGACGATGGTGACGCACTTTCGTTGGCAGTACCTGCGGTTGAGTAAGTGTAGTTCGGTGAGCCTTCCGAAAGTGCAGTGTCAGAATCCAAGTACGGAGCCGGGTGTGACGGCCACTGCTGACTCTGTGTTGGTGGGTAAGATCCAGAACGCAGATGGCTCACCGCCGGTGGGAGGGGCGAAGTGGAATGAGTGGGACTTGGTGAATTCCATGAATGATACTGCTGTTGATGGGAGGTTGATGGCT
The DNA here is from genome assembly GCA_963555575.2 of Hygrocybe coccinea. Lineage (NCBI taxonomy): Eukaryota > Fungi > Basidiomycota > Agaricomycetes > Agaricales > Hygrophoraceae > Hygrocybe > Hygrocybe coccinea. The sequence goes on along the minus strand of OY741995.1, from coordinate 2,139,507 downwards.
CGCTTCCCTGTGACCAATGAGAAGGAGAATAGTGCGCAGGGTCATGCTGCGGGAGATAACTATTGTATTGAGGAGAAGACGAGGAGAGGACATAAGGGGCGCCGTGTTCGTAGTATTGTTGGTGAGACGATTGGGGGACATATGTGTTCGGGCCGTAGCTAATCTGTTGCATGGTTGTCATTGCGCCAGGTACGCGGGAAGGTGGGTTAACTTTATGGCAAGCAAAGATAACAGTGCCTGTGGCAAGGCCGGCGATCAGCGGAGGCTTGTTAAGCAAAAGTAACAGCACACACCATGTGGTGTGAAAACACTCTCTACCTCCCCCATGACGCCTTGCATAGTTTGCGAGGCCTTGTATCGCCTGGTGCAGCTCGTTTTGGCGCCGTTCGTTCCCTGCACCCCGGAGCCGATCTGGACGTCTTCTACCAATTTAGCGAAATCCCGACCGGTGGGCCCGTGACCGTGACCATGATCCGGAGGCCAGCTGATGAGTAACGGCCTGCCTTGCTGATTGGACAGAATCTGGAATACCCTGATCATGCCTCCGGATTGAGGTATACACATGAGGAGACGGCGGTAGAGCAGCTGGACCTGCTCCATGGTCATCCCGGTTGTGCCACACCAGTTTGTCCAACCAGTTTTGTTGAGCTCATCATTGTCTTTGGGGGTGAGGTCAACGACTGCGTGGATAAAGCAGAGGACGAGGCCCTCGGCGGCCCAGTTGATGACAATGTCGACAGCCATGTAATTCGCATCTACTGCGATTTTCTCGGCATCTGTCCACAATAAGAGTGTACCCTGATAGCCTAGTTGGCGGCGGACCCTAGACAAGCGTAAAAAACGCACGCTAGAGTAGCAGTCAATATTACATTGAAATAGAATGTGTTACAGATCACGGGAGAGGAGGACTTGCCGAGTTACACTGCCGTGAAGTATTCTGCTCTCGAGGACGCTTCCTAGGTCATGTTTAGCGGATGCTTGTTCGTCAGGGTGGACGAAGTCAAGAAGGGATTTTCCGACAATGCTATCAGCTTGTTCGCTGAGGTGGCTAGTGAGAACAGGGTCCGTGTAAATGAAGTGCAAGTTTGATGATAGGAGAGACCAATCTGTAGAGGAAATGAGCGAGGTGAAGTGATCGAGACACGATCGTTGAAACCATTGGGGGACGTACAGCATCGAGTCTCGCCAATTTTGGGCAAGTTGGAATTGGGATGATCGAATGCTAAAGACTGCTGGTTGGGGGTGTTTTGGAGTTGAGGGGTGGTGTTTGGTTGAGACGGTAGGGACTGGGCGGGGTATTCGTCATAGGAGGAGGAAGAGGAGGAGGAAGGCATTGGGTGGATCCTGGTATGGGACTGGTTCTGGTTCTGGACGGAAAGCTCGGCGAGGTCTTGCTGTGGAACGTGTTGGTAGCCTCGTTGTGACTGCATGACGAAACTCATGGCAGAAATGCGGGGGTAGGATGGCGGTGACGATGTGCAGACCGGAAAACGAGATCGATTGTACGAGAAGGAAAGGGCTGTTAGGGGTGTGAGGCGACAAGAGTCGAGTCAGGCGGTGTTGGGGACGGATGAGACCGCCACTCAGAACATGCGGGACATTTCAAGGCAAGGCCCGTTTGAGGTGTCTCACATAAATTGAACACCCGGCTTTGGTCGGTTGGCTCACTGTGGCACGTTTACTACTAAATGGCGCTCAGGACGCAGAGCTCATTGTTAATGTCATGTTCAACGCCGGGCTGGGCGATGACGGGACTGTTCGCGTCGTCAGCTTGCGTTGCCCAGTTTCGAGCCCAAAACGGGCGCGATCGGTGTAAGATCGCCGTTAAAGATCCGACACCGTTGCCGACGCATAGCTTTTTTCATGTCGGACAAAAATATTTGGGTCGCTGCAGGAGACGGTGATTTGGTGCGTTCACCTTCACGTCGACGTGGAAACACTGACATGTACTGACACGTCGCGATTAGGACCGTGTACGAGTGCGTGACAGCGTCTACACTTCTCGTACTGTCCTGACAGTACTGATCAAATCGTGATCAGGTGTTGGTCGAACGCCAATGCAAGTATTTTCCGCTGGCGTCCGTTGTAGTGATTTCGCTATGCAACCAGAATCAACGTTGATGATGCTGATGGGTGACATTCCCAGTGATATCCCCAAACGAGTCTGATCCGTTCACATACACACCCATGTCCGGTTTCCCCTTGTTATCGCATCCCTTTGCTGACTAGAACTCTTGATAGGCACGCAGCTGCATCGTATGGTCACCTACATGTACTGCAATACTTGATATCACAGGGTGCGGTACTGGTTTCAATGATATGCTGTCCATACTCATGATATTCTAGGTGGAGACGTGAACATCGCTGATGGCGACGGTGACACTCCGTTATACACCGCTGAAAATGTGGACACTGCCCGATTCCTCGTCGAGCATGGTGCAAGGGTCGACGTTCTCAACCACCAAGGCGTCTCCGTATGATTTTGTTCAAGTTGTCTGGGAATGAACACTGACTAAACGATGCCCAGGCGCTGGAACATGTTGAAGATGACTTTCCGGACGTAGCAGCCTATCTGAGGACCGTCGTTGATCATGATCAGAAGCATTGATCATGATCGCGCCCAATGCGTGGTAGCGATCACTCGATCAGGGAACGTCAAGCTCGACGTCGGGAAAGGTACCACTGCCTCGTGTCTTTCTTGCTTAATAAGTACTGCAAAAATAAATATTAATTAAAAAATGGACTTGGTCGCTCTCTCTGCCTGCATATCCCTCCAAGATATCTCTGACTGTCCTGTCGTGAAAATCATAGCAGATGCTCGGGCAAAGGGTTATGACACCGTTTCACTCCCGCTCACCACACAGAGTTGGAAGCAGCGCTGGTCCGACATGTGTCTACTCCCACCTGGCAGCCCCCACAATAGGGATTTGGCTGCAGAGGCCCGTGCAGAAGCCTGGAGAGCAAATCCCAGCTTTGTTCATGACGAGGTCACCATATCACGTCTCGGTACGTTATCTTCAGTGCCTCACAAGGATCCCTATATGAAACAGTTCCACAGATGAAGCAGATGGTGTAGTCGTAATGGTATCTGACTGGCTCGAACTCGATGCTTCTGATCCTTGGGTGCGATACGACTCTGAAATCGTAACACTATTCCCTCTTTCCATGCCACATCACTCTCATCATTTGCTAGGCTCTGCAGCAGGAACTTTCATATGCATCCCACCTTGACGTTCGTAGTGCAATCCTTCCACCACCGCGCAATCGTGTTCATGTGGATTCATATGCCCGTGCCGTTAACGCTTGCCTACAAAACATTCCATACATCAATCTTTCAATCCGACTACCCGTCTACGATCCTTCCATATTCCATGTCGGTTCATCATCAACCAACTCTCGCTCCTCCATGAGCTCAAAGACGTTGCCTCATTCCATTTCTGCTCCACTACTAGTGGTATCCACTCAGGTCCCACAGGTCGTGCGATCTTCCGATGGCCACCTTAACGCAACTTGGGAAATGTGGGATGTCATCCGGTCAATTTGTGACTACAACCCTCGACTGACATTGAGTAAGGCTGAGACTTCCATCACACTACTCTCTTCCTTACATGCCTAATAATATCTCCGCCCCTCATTTTCCAGCCCTTGATCTTACACCTCCCTTGCCATCAACATTAGGTGCCCTCAGCAGATGGGCTGCCGAATCCGTTCGATTCCTCTTCCTTCCCTCATCGGCGTTCATCGAAAATACAAAAGGGTATCCGGTGCTTCCAAAGGGGACGCAATCGTTCATCCGGGACAACATGGCAGCGAGTTTCCTTTCTCCTTCCGTCTCATTTTACTGCCGCTGACGAGACCAGAACGGACGCAGCATCGACCCACGGTGATTTTATCCGGTGTAAATCTTGGGGTGCACAGTCGCGGGGGCGAGGCAGCATATTCTCAGTATGTACGCCATTTGGAAAAGACCAGCAGCATGGCGCAAGCTGTACAGAAAGTCGGGACGTTGGAACATTTTACGCGAGGTTATGGGGATTATTTGCAAGCACCACTTCAAGTCAGTCGAGATATAACATAATCGAAGGATTGACGCAGAGTTTTCTTCTTGCTTGTTCAGCCTTTGATGGACAACTTGCAGAGCGCAACGTACCACATATTCGAACAGGATCCTGTCAAGTATAAACATTACGAAGAGGTAACCCAGAATTTGTGCCTCTATTATTCGGTTCTGAGTGAATGGCGTAGGCGATGTACCTAGCTTTGATGGAGTGGCCTAAAAGAGAGCGCATGTGAGCCCTTTCGAGTGTACGCTCGACCAAAACGTTTTATCACTTGGCTTCAGAGTGTTCTGTATTGCAGGTGCAGGCAGGGGTCCCCTCGTCGCTCGATGTTTGACCGCAATCGAACGATCACATCGAGAAGCCTTCATTTATGCCGTGGAGAAGAACCCGAATGCGTTCGTTACGTATGTCCTGTCTTTCTTTTCTTCTCATTGGATACCCCGTTCTCCTTGTATTGAGCAATACCAGTCTACAGGGAAGGAAGCAAAATGAATGGGGTACACGAGTAGATATACTCTTTGGCGATATGCGGTTTATCCAGGTGCCCGAGAAGGTTGACATTTTGGTCACGGAGCTTTTGGGCTCACTTGGGGACAACGAGCTCAGTCCCGAGTGCCTCGATGGCGCAATGCGATTTTTGAAATGTGAGAACGGTTTTATTTCTTTTATTCTTCTTCTGGACTTATCACTTTACCACAGCGGATGGTATATCCATACCCTCGTCTTATTCTGCGCATCTGGCACCGTTGTCTTCTGCTAAGCTGTATCAAGAGGCCCGCTCTAAGAAAGATGAGAAGTGCATCGAGACTCCTTATGTCGTGATGTTAGAAGCGGTGAACATCTTGAGTGGCAATGGCGAAGGCAGGAGATGTGGGTCACAGATACAGATGTGTTGGGAGTTTGAGCATCCGAGGAAGGATGCTGTTCTTGACGGCCTAGGTGTGTTTTTATGTTTGTTTTTCATGCAATATGGGGATGCTGAGGTCATTCTCCCTGGTACATTCAGGCCTCCCGCTGACTAACAGTCATAATGTCCGCTCAGCCAAATTGACGTATCACATTCCACATGCAGGCATGCTTCATGGGCTGGCAGGATATTTCGAAGCAGTGTTGTATGGGAGCGTCGGGCTGAGCACCCATCCACGCCGCAAGGACCGGATCTCGAAGGATATGCTCAGTTGGTTCCCATTGTTCTTCCCGTTCAGGGTTCGTACTTTTATTTTATTTTCGTTGGGATATAGTATCGTTTAACAGCCAAATTAGGAACCGTTGTACCTTCCGAGTAACTCTGAGCTGCAAGTGTCGATCTGGCGCCTCACAAACCAGCGCAAGGTGTGGTACGAGTGGTATGCAGAGTCCTTTATGCTCGTGTCGTCGAACCCTGGTGCGGTGATCGCGGCACCTAGTGACCACTTCCCGGTAACACCACCGCGCACAGCTTCGCTGTTCCCCTCACATTCAGCCCCTGTCATGTCCGTTTCTGAGCTGGAGCGAGAGGGTGAGAGTTCGTTGACATTGACGGAGATAGTCAAGATCGGACAGACCAGTTTACATAACCCAGGCGGAAGAAGCAGCTGGATTGGGCTCTGAAGTGGTTTCTTCCTTACTTTTGTTTCACACCGAATGGATTGCTAAGTGTATTGTTAAGAATGAGCGTGCTGTGCTATGACATGACTGGATAGTACTTGGATCACATGCATCACGATAGGACCCACGTCCTTATCGATCGTTTAGATGGCTATAGCTCGAACACGCGCGGTTCGGGCTGTTCACGCATGTTCTCTGGCCTCTTGAAACATATATTCAATCTGCCCCACATCTTTCGGAGTGAAAAATATACTGTTCAATTTTTACCGTACCCACCTGAACGATGAACCGCTTTATGCCACTCACCCAGGCGAATGAGAATTCGAATAGACCCGAATCACCCGATGCGCTCTCTATTGACAGGGCTGCAGGTGGAAATTCATCCTTTGCTTGTCAATTACATTTTTTGATGACCAGTAGCTGATGGGACTGGGGAGTGTACTCAGGCTGATGAAGGTCACTGAAATTCTTATTGATACTACTATACGATGCTTCGACCTCTGAACTTCCTTTTTCTGCTCCACAGTCAGTTTCACGTTTGCGAGCTTTCGAACTTCCTTAACTCCAGTTTTTTTTTAGGAACAGCCCGAGTATGGGTTAACCAACGATCATTCTTTCGAAGATTGGGATGTCCCGTCCGATTCAGATGGATCATTGTCTCCAACAAACTCTTTTGTACAAATATTGACGGAAAATGGCTTTGGTGGCACCACCTCGGTGAGTATCAAGACGGTATGGGTCTACATCTAGTTTACTGACCGCAATACAGCCGCCTGGCTCGGATTCAGAGGATCTCTATGATTTCAACTCTCCTTTGGTTCGGGAGAATACAGACCAATGTAAAGATTTGGAAACCAAAGTTTGTTTAACTTATTTTTGCCGTTTGATGCAAGCTTGATGATCCGTGCATCCAAAGGGGCCTTCTATCGAAGTGAAAACTCATGTTTCTGATGCCGAGGCTTCAGGGCGTGATGTATTTTCTCCCGAGCAAAACGGGGGAATTGCTTACAATCAAATTTCCGAAGCGGATGTCCAAGGCATTGAATCAATCGGTACCGTCAAGGAAGACCACGACATTGTCCATTCTGTCAAGGGCATGTATCGCATATTAGATCTTATTAGCGAGCAGGGTAGCGGTGGACTCGGTGAGATACGGCTTTTCTGAAGACAGAGAAGTCATTAATCAGAATGCGTTAGTGGATAAGGTCATTATTGTGCAAGATTCTCTGCGGGAATTCATCAATGCTCTTTATCCTGGTGCATATGTTTCACTCACGGAAGTGAATTTCAAGGCGTTGGACACCCTGTCCATGAAACCGATCGGCATTTACGGTAGTAGGGAGGAGATTGTCCGGCTCCTAGTCTCCATCGAAGCCTCCGGAGACTTGACGTGAAGCTTAACCATAATTATACGAAGCAATGGCTCACTCTTCTAAATTATCTAGAGCTCAGGCTCTCCTCATGTCGAGAGACCAGTCGTCTGAAACATCCAGCCCCACATTGCGGTCTGGTCTTTATCTTGTGCGGTCCTTCAGCAAGACCACTGAGGAACAGATATACGTTGTGTATTGGCCAGAGGATACAACATGGGACGACGACGCTGCTTCAACCATTCGTCGTAACCGTGTGACCTTTATGCGGTAAGGTGTCGCCATTGATCATTGTACATGATTCAATATTGGTGTGTTGTGATAGATATCTTACAAAGATCACTGACCAAGTGGTTTGCCTAATTTCATCTGAGCATGCCAAGGCTATGGTATGGAGAGATGACGCAGAAGGAGACTCCTTGGGTCTTGATGATGATGATGATGATGATGACGAGTATGACGAGAACGACAAGCCCGACCGGCTCTATACCTTTGAGGTTGCCAAAACAAAGGAACAGCAAGAAAACGTAACTACGCGTCCAGGATTCAATGTATGTTGTTATTGTACATATCGCATCTGAGTTGACATTTTCCCAGATCTTTTCTCATAGCATTGCCGTCGATATGACACCACATGAGTATAGAGCGGAGCCTATGCTTTCAAAACCTAGACTCGTGGCCGGAGAGACAACTCAAGGATTCATGACTATGCGATACTTATCTCCATCCAAAAAAGTCGATCGGATTGAAGAGACGATGAACACAACTCAGTTACGGAGCCTTCTGTACGAAATCAGTTTCTTTATCGTTTATCACTCCAACATTTTGAATTCACAGCCGAACTGGGTCACTACATCTGCACCAAAGTCTCAGCGATGAAGCAATCAAAGCACTCATTAAGTGTGGAATGGCCGTACGATTCCAAATACCATGCCAAGAATGGGAGGCAAGGCGAACAGTGATCCAGAGGGCCCGAGAACAGAATATCCGTGAAGATCGAATCCGCGTAAGAGAGGAGTTGGATGCTGGGCGTTCCCAGCTTGAGGACACCCTCCGCCAAGAGATTGTCGACCGATTGATTCATTCATTTCCGTACGTGAGATGGACTCGGAGCTTAATCAGTGATTGACTAATATTAACACTAGAACTGTCACTCGTGAAGCCCTTGAGTGCCAATTACCTGATCAGGCTGATTACAAAGGTATATCTTCAAACAAACTGCAATTCTCTTGACATTTCCGCTCACTTCACACACACGTATACTGTAGCCCGTTTCTCCACCCTGATCGTGCTACATCCCAACGTTGGAAAGGAATTTCAGATGGCTTGGGAACGAGCAAAGGTTGATGATATCACCCTGGGAGCCTTCAAACATAAGAAGAAAAGGATACTTATGATCAGGACATTGCTCGACGAGGGGCTTCTGGACGTTGAAGAAGCTAATCGTCGTGAAATCATTGGGTCCCTATTGAGTGAGGGACCGAACACGGAATCATTCGTTCGTGACTTATTGAAGGAGCCGAACCCCAGTAACAGAATTTGGACGATTCTCTCTGATTGGTACAACAACACGAAAGCGTCGTTCGGAAAGGAGCTCAAGGAAAGAACCCGCCAGAGTACCATGACTATTCCCGACGCTCAATTTCTTGCTGGTTTGGCGGACATGGTGGCGAAGGAGCCAATGCTTCAAGATGCCGTTACCAACGTGGTTCGATTAGCCCACACACACCTTCGCACAGTTATCAAGAATTTTCTCAAAAATGCCACTCAGCGCGTGCGAAATCTTCAGGAACGGGATTGCGACTGTGAGATTATTCGGGCAGCCACCAGTCGCGAAGCTGAAGAACTCAAGTATTCGCGTCGTGAACTCATTCAGCGGTTAACAGCATCTTCCCAGTCAGGCAGGTCATCGTACGTATGCCCAGTTCTCGTATTGTCCGGTCCCTGTACTTAACATGTGGTGTATAGACGCCGATTGGCTATAGTATCTCTCGAAGTGGTGACCAGAAAATACTCCAATTATGGTCATTGTCGTACCTATGTCAACGACTTACCTTTTTCTGACGCTCAATTTACAGAGCTGTATAAAGTCAAAGGCGTTCAGGAATGTCGACTAGCCCCAGCTTTGGAATATAGACTGCATGTTTTCAATTTGGCTGCCGATGATCGCCAGAACATGCTCCTCGACTCTACCTTCATTCCTTCGCCACACATAGAGGACAGGTTTTCTCACACTTTTCAGCTTCCAGCTAATCATGAGATAATGTGAGGGTATTTCCTCTTTTACTGATACTTCCCACTTTATTCTCTTCACTAGACACGCCCAGCTCCTGGAAAACGAGAAAGCGTTTTTGATAGTTGATGACCGTCGTGGCAGCCTATTAGTCTTCGTGGAAAGGTTCTCAGCCCTGGACAGCGCCATTCGCTCGGGCAAACATCGAAGAGTGCTCAAACGTGACAAGATAGGGGGGGCATGTTTGCTGGCGTTCGATGAAACGAAGCGCATGCTTGCTGTGTGTGCTTCATCGACAGTACGGACTATATGATCAAGTCTCTTGCGTATATTGATAGCCCCTCATCACAGTTACAATTGCATATCTTTATCTTCGACGAGACTTTCAGTTCTCTACAAGCTTCAGGCAATGCCATTAACTTGATGCCGTGGTACACTGAGGGAATCTCGATCTCTCATGCTTGTTTTATTTGTGGTGCTGAGGAACTGCTGTTGATTGACACTAGTTTGCATGGAAGAATATTCTCTTTTATCACCCAGCAGTTCAGGTAGGATTCCATCACCAGAAAGGTAGACAAGCATGTTAACATTTCTTTAGGCCGGCATCGTTGTATATTCCGCAAATGCCTAAGGCTGTTTACTCTTCGCCAGATGGGTCATGCTTTCTCACGTCAAACTCGGATCCGTCTGGGATTTCATTCCGAGCGTTCCATTGGAGCACGTTTGGATCTACCGAAGGAGTAGTTTTGAACATCCCACAGCTCCCGTCGGATGATTTAATGCTCACTACTTTCGTGAATAGGAATAGTGTCCATTTAATGTCGCTTGACGTTGATACTCATCGTTGTCAGTCCATTGCACTGGACATTGCGAAGAAGGTCACAGAGTTCATGTTCAAGGAGAAAAGGGTTACAAACGCAATGCGCCATAGCAATCAGACAAATATCCACAATTGTTTCGCCGACTGCCACGCAGAAGTGTGGACTCGTTTTCCTGTAATTCCTGCTGTCCGAAGGCAGACCATCATCTCTTCCGACCAACGGGTTCCGCGATCCCTTACGTTCGTCACTGATCGTGACCATGATGCATTCTCGCCGCATTATAGCAAGCTAATTCAGTCTTTTGAAAAGAGTACAAAGAAGCCTACCGAAGGGGAACTTAAAAAAACCCGAGTGCTTGCGTTGGAATTCGAGCATTTCGTAGCAGGTGTGTTGGAATCGAAGTGGAATACTACCTGTTTTCAAGCTGGTGAATGGCTGGTCGACCTTCTGTGTCTGATACCAATCCACCTGGCTATCACTCGTGAGAATAGATTTGTGCCTTTGAAAGACGGAGTCTCCTCGGCGGATTTGGAAAAGTCACTTTTGGGTGCGGAAGTCAGTCGGATTGTGGATAGTTTATCATTTGGTTGGTACGAATCACTCTTCCAGTCATACATGGCGTCAAAGGTGAGATACATCCTAGTGATTCCGTACTTCCTTGTTCTGAATCTCTCTTAGCCCGTAAAAGTTGTGTCTTCCATGGGTACGCGACTTCTCCGAGTTTTTCGGATGAGTGTAGTTAATTGGTAATATCTCAGGGGAGCAATCAGTCGGTAAAAGTTTCGCTCTTAACCATTTAGTTGATACCTCTTTCGCTGGAAGCGCCATGAGAACTACAGGTAAGATCAAGAGACCTACTCTACTTCCTTTACTGAAATGTCGCGCAACAGAGGGTGTCTGGATGTCGGTCACACCCACGGCAGAGGCGCTTATAGTGGCACTCGATTTCGAAGGTTTATTTTGCGATGTATTTGTAACCGCAGCACCAATTCTGTTTCTTGGAAGGTGTACACAGCATTGAGAGAACTGCACAAGAGGACACACTTTTAGTACTATTCAACACGGCCATCTCAAACCTGGTACGTTTTCTTCTCGAACTTCTAATTGTATAATTACTCAAACGAATTTCAGGTGCTGTTCCGCAACAATTTTGCCATTTCTCGCGATATAACGGGCTTGTTTCAATCGTTCCAATCATCCAGCAGCGTGTTAGACCCAGCTGCGAACCCTTCGTTGTTCCAGTCAACCCTCGTCATAATTATCAAGGTGCGGTTAGTCTATAGCAAGAACACTGTCGCTGACATTCAAAGCAGGATGTTGTAACTTCTGACCAGGAAGAAATCGCTCGGGAGTAAGGCTCACCAGTTCCCTCTCAGGACTAGTGCTACTACTTTTTTCCTTCTAGATTTTCCCTGAAATTCCAAAAGATTGTTGCGGAGGAACAGGATGCAAATTTTATCACCCGCCTACATGGAGGGAAGTTGGACATCATTCCATGGCCTGTGATCGAGTCACGACAGTTTTACAAGTTATTCCCAGCCCTGAAACGACGCCTAGATCAGCAAAGAGTAACACATAGTGCTGCCGGCGAATTCCTTCATAAACTGAAGACACTGATGGCTAAACTCAAGGTTACTAGCATTTCTGAGTCGGTTTTAAACTGCTAATGATCAGCTCCTTTTTGCAGGCGAACGACTGGAGTTCACTGTCACGTAAGGCTTTACTACTGGTAAATGTAAAATTGTCAGGGATAATATTCGTTTATTACACAGAAACCCTCGCTGCTCATCGTGCACAACGTTTATTATCTCAACTCCCTTGCGCGCTTACACTTGGTTTCTCTCAAGTGGAGCCAAAGGTTGAACCTCTGAAGGTACGCCTGCTGATTATTGCTGTGCTAGGTCCGCTAAGGCCGTGAAAAGAATTTTGACACAGATATAGCAATAGACAGACCTGACACGTCGTGGAATTTTTTCTTACCAGAAACCGGAATGCAATCCGAGACTCGGGACATAACTCTTGCTGCTTTACGAGTGTCGTGGGATGCTATTCAATCTCGACAAACAATCAGCGACACTGAATGGATCGATGGGCTTTCGGTGTATATTGACCAACTGGTCGATATGAGAATCGATCATGTACGAGATTGGGTCTCTTCCAACTTGCTGAGGTTCAAGACTGGACATGCCAACATCGAGGCGCTGCGAAGGACTTTGGAAAGCGCTGTGATCGATCTAAAAGCAAATGTACAGCTTTGCAAGCTTCAGTGTGACTCTTGCCATTTGCTTTGTGTCCGAAGCCGCTTTCATGAAGTTGAAGAAACACATGACTGTGGAACTTCTCATCATTGTATCCATACATGTGATTTAGGCGATGAACATGAAGACGAAACGAAGTTGTGCGGTTTCCCGTAAGCGTCCGCATTATTATTAAAAGTCTTAACAATCCTATTAACACTTCAATAGTGCTGGCCACCCTGGAAGGCACATGTTTGTGGACTAGAGCTTTCATCTCGTCTCGTACCTCATAATTTATATTTCGCCAGATGTGTGGTGACGGTCCATCTGTGCGGCGACCAATGTACGCTTGCTGGGAAGAAAGGCTGTTTAGCCGTGTGCACAAAGGTGAACACAATATACCTCACGTATATGAATCATTGCCGAGCTTGTGTAGGTCGTTGGACATGAAGACGACCACTTATGTCCCGCTGTTGTTCATGCGTGTGGCGAAGTTAGTACTCTTCGTTTTGTCACGGTTCAAACAATGATGACCTTCGTGGCAGCCTTGCTCTTTGAGACTTTTTAAATCCACTGCCAACGAACCGTTCTCATGCTCAGGGACCTGCAGCATCCCAAGGTCAGCGCAAAGTCCGTCTAGTGAAACACAGGCTAAAAAAAGGTCTACCAAGCTACGAGGTCCACGAGCGACATATATGTGACAACCGTCTATGCCCTATACCCTGTCAATTGTGCAAAAGACTTTGCTCAAACATAAACCATCTCCACGGCCTGGATCCTGGAACTCTACATCTTTGCGGGTGCGCACTCTCTACTGACCGTATGTGTTAATAATATTCGGTGTTGTAGACAAGAGCATCCATGCACCGCACTCTGTGGTGCTGACGGAATCTGCGAGATTGACACAGCACCACAGTCAATCGAGGCAACTTTTACAGGCAGACACGAGTCATTTCAATACACCAAGGTCAGAATGCTTCTCTATTTATGAGTTCGATTCACCAGTTTTTTACTTTGAATGAAAAGTATTCGCAAGGTTTGGGAAATCATTAAATACCGAAACTATTGTTCATCGTCTTCTTGCGGTTAGTCGCCAAGCGTCGTCAATGTGTTATTCCGATCCCCCCGGGAGATATTGCACATCCAGGAGGACACATTCATAGCTTGGACTCGAAGCCTTTTCACTTTTGTGAAGCTCGGTGCGTCACCAGACTTCCAATTGACTCTTACATTAATTACTTTCAGATGCGAGAGTTGCGCCTACTTCTGCACTCTTCCGCGAGGTTTGCAATATTTGCTCAGCATTATTGACGAGCTCATCTTCTCGCAGGTCATGCTCAACAAGAACACGAGACAAGCCACGGATCAATGTCAAGGACTCGATGGTCTGTCGATGGCCCTGATGGAACTATATTGGAGCTTGATGGTCGGAAGTTCTCGTCTAACGATGACGGTGCGCCTATGTTGTGCAATTTGGTCTGCCAAGAAATGGGCAGACATGCGCACATCGACTATTGTCGGTCAGATGGCAAAGGAGCTTGCGAGGGCTCTCCAGAAGTGCAACATAGTACGACACGCCTTGCACCGAATCCAGAACGAGCCAAGGATTGGATAAGTCATTCTCTGTACTGGCGTAGATCGGGTAATCCGTGCAATTCTCATTGTTCGATATCACCATCTAATTCTTGGTCGTGCCTTAGGATTTAAAGGTTAGAATTTGCTTTCTTGGTTTCTCCGTTATCCAAAGCCATCAAATTCCAGATCCATACTCTCGAGATGACCAAGCAAATTTTGCGAAGTGGTGAGCGACGAATCTGCCCTTTGAGAAGCTTGATCTAAGTTGGTTCTTAGCGATGCTATGTGTTCAGGTAATATTTCGTATTTTTTTTCGGGCTAGCACTTCTACACAACTTTGTCAGGCCCTGAGCACTCCGCGACTACTTCAGGTCCGGCTCAGCCATCATATTGCACGTTACCTTTGTTCCACGCCGTAACAAAGGGTCGAATTATTCCAGAGGGACTTGGATATATGTCTAACGATGGTCACGTCTTTCAATGCAAGAATCCAGCCGTATTGCACCAGGCTTTCCATGTGTACGTTCTTCTCAAACTACCAATCTGCCGTCGACCTTGCTGAGATTCATTCGCATTTCAGCATCTTCGTTATCGATAGGTCAGCTGCTCTCGTGCCCTTTTTGTCTGGACAAGCTTACCCTCTTATTTGTGTCAGATCTATGTCAATGAAAAGAGCCGATCGGCGTCCCCTGCCAAATGCTCCTGGAACCGCTCGCATCGCGATGCGCAACGACAATAGGCTCGGCGCAGTCTATTCATCATTGCATTCTTTTTGGATGGCCCGCCATGCTACCCTGGCCAGAAATTCCCTGACTGCGACCCGCAGAGACGCGTACACTGTTTTACTCTTCGGCGAACAAGCCTTGACATGTGTTGCCAATGACTTGACGAGCTCGCCTGATCAACTGTTGGACACACTGCTACCTCTCACAACACTGGGAGGCAACGTTTTTAATATTGCTTTAAAATCAACCCAATCGGTTATGCAACAAAACTGGAGTACCGAGAGGTACGAGAACCATTGGCTCTGCAACGCGAGATCTAATGTACTACCTTTTGAAGAGCTCCTGTGGTCATTTTCCTTTCCGACGGTGGAGGTTCATTTTCTATCAAGGTAATGAAGAGCCTGTGCAATACTGCTATAACACTGGGGTGAGACTTCAAGCTACTGTCCTCAATTCACTTTCTAATAATAATAAAATTCACTTTAGGAAGGCGTTGTCGTTTCATGCGGTATCTTTTGGGCCACACGGTTCGGATGAGTCATTGCGCACAATGGTCCAAACAGCTCTCCAAATCCAGAACAGGGTAACTCCAGGTCCCCTTGCCGCAGCGGTTGAGTCATCTTACTCCACAGCCTTGAGCACTGTAAGTGCAGCAGTCAATTGGCTTCGCAAGATTACCCCTCATTTTCGTGAACAATCGTCCATTTTCTGAAATAGGTTAAACTCGCGGAAACGTTCCTGGGGATAGCCGAATCGCTGAGTAAACCCAGAGGCTCTCTAATGCGCTGAAGTGGTTATTACGCGACATTCAGTTTACGCGAACACACCCTTCTCCACTGAGACTCACGATCGAATCATCACAGTTAGGGAATAAACTTTCAGTCATTTCTGTAATTTCTCGCGGGGTACCATTTCTATAAATTTGACCAAAAAACAGTGCAAAGAAAATTTAATACGAGAGAACCAAGAGATAGAAGGTCGGTAATTGATGCAAAATCTCTGAGCTCAACTCAGACGCAAAGCAACGTCGAGGAGTCCATAGTCATGCCGGCCTTACACGTGGTGGAAATAGCTCGGTTCATGGCCGTCGCCCAACCATCGTAGTTGGAACTATCCCTCGCCGCGGTACTTTGTTCGATGTGAACAAATTGCCCCGTCACATCCGCACAATGGGTGGCCGAAGTGCAGACGGAAGCTTCAGCGACCCCATTGACGAGTCTCCCGAAGACGTTGTCCGTGGCAGTAAGGCCACACGTGCTGTCCGGAGGGAGTGAATTGGTCCAGGTCGTAAAAACGCTGCTGAGCTCAGTTTTGATACGCTTCACGGGGTTGTTGTTGTTGTTGTAATAGTCGAGTGAACATTGACTGCCACGGCCTTTTAAGTTCGGAGTGATCAGCAAGTGTAACGATATCTTGGGAGTGAGTGATGCACATACCGAGGCCAGCGGACATGAATGTAGTATCAGAAACACAAGTAGTGGCTGATTTGCCGTGCATCTGGACGTAGGCACACGACGCAGACGGACATCCACCATTAGCAGTTTGCCAAGTACGGACGTCCTTCATAGCCTCGAAGAAGAGCTCACTCTAAAGCAGAACCGTCAGCTCTGGACCTAAGGAAAGGTTGTAGAAAAGTAATACAGTATCATGAGCGGGGTCCGTCTTGAAATAATCACTCCCTTCACAGGAATCGATCTGATACGCTCCTCTCCGCCTCCCTGTGACCACGAGACTCTTCGCGCCAGTTCGCTTGAAGAGGCCGGCGGCCTGCTGCGGGGTACCGTCGTCGGCAATGGGATGTGGTGCGGAGAGGTGCATATACCGAGAGACTGCCGCACGAGTTGCAGGGACCGCCACAAGTCCCCATCCTCGTACGTAGTAACCGCTGACGCTGTTAGATTCAGAGAGAACGCAGAAGGATTTCCCTCCAGTGCCCGATTCGGTGAAGAGGGATACGGTGTAGATGCCACTGAGGGCGCTCGGGAAGGACACGGACGTGCAGTCGCCGTCCACAGCAAGCAGTGACGCGATTACAGTGTTCCATGCAGTCAGCTCGCCTGTAGTCGGTTGGGCAGCGGCATATGAGGTGGCATCGTATGTGTTGTCGGGGACGGTGAACGCGTTGAAGCAGTTGACGAGGGCTTCGAACGTTGTGGAGCTTGGACTGGTAAGACAGGTAATAGCTGCTGACTGCACTCCAGCAGAAAGGAATGCAAACAGAGTAACAAGAAGTGGGAGTCGCATCTGAACTGTTGTTGGAGCTGCTGTTGGAGATCAGCAATCAAATCGACATCTTATACGAGTCCAATGGTCCGATTTCCTGCCGATGATTACCAGTGCCCGAAAAGGTGTCCAACGTTGGGCGTAGTTCGCGAATGACATGGTTTCACTTGGCGTTAACTTGGCGAAACCCGGGGCCTTGAACAGAAAGGTGAAATGCCATACGAGAATACCGTAAGAATCTCGCACTAGCCCCGACGAGCACGCACTCCATTTGAGATAATTGAGCTGCGCAAGACTACAAAACGTCTGAGCGGTCCCCGACGTGTGTCCGTCCACCGTCCGCAGCAGGTCAAAGGATAGTCGAAGTTGCCGGTTGCAAACGCAGCACTAATATTGATGACCATGAATCGTTGACTCTGTGAGGCCGGGAAGGACGGGTTAATGCACGAGCTGAGGTCGTCTGTTAAACGTGAGTGCTGGCAGATCGACCACGCCAAGACTTTTCGTGTCAAAAGCCTTCTCGGACACTTTATAAGCCACTGGACAATCGGACACGCACACTGGCCTTTTTGCATGAAAGAAATATGGTTCACTTGCTAGTGTCTTTATGACATGTAATAATATACGTTGTGGTATATTGTCCAGGGGCTTATGTATATTGGACGATCAACATCACAGGCACGAGTGAGAAAGAAACACCTCTTCAGAAGTCTGTTTTTGCTGTTCTAGTAGTATTAGTGCCGACTGTCGTATCGCCGACTGAGGCCAGCTCAACATCTTTAGTTCGTAGGATGTGGATCACAGATCTTCCCGCATGTGTGGTGTTGCGAGTGGTAATCATGGCTTTTCCTGTGTCGACGGCATTTCCCATTCCAAAGCGGATAATGAGAAGAATGGGCGCTATGCCCTGTCATGTGCCAACAGTCAGTCAGAAAAGGGGGCCGTCTGATGAAAAAAAAAGGGCACGGACATAACATTGTACGGTGGCGCACGCTGCAATGTTTTGCGAGGGTTCGTTGAGGACGAAAAGTATGCAAGTTGTCACTTGAGCAACAACGATCAATGCGCCAGATTCGACGAGCATGGTGATAGCTGCTTGCATCGACTTTGAAGGCAGGACATTGCGCGACCGTCGAGCGATGTACCAGATCCGACCAATGATTAAGGACATCAACAGAATGTTTGTACCCAGGGGTAGTCCAAGGGCAGCTGAACCAAACCGGTAGACGATCGGCGGTGCGACAGTTGCATTCGGATCTATACCCTCGAGAAGGCCGCCAGCAGACAAGCCACATGCTGGAAGGACATGAGCAATCAGAAAAAGGAGGAAATTTTTCAACATACCGAGTGAGCTTAATGACATGAGTAGAGGTAACAGGACGATAATATAGTTCTTCTGCCATACGAGCCAACAACGATATATCTAAAAGCAGGTGCGTGAGTGTGGACGTTTCCGAAAGATATCGTACGGTGTCTCACCAGTACGATTTGACTGAGGCAATCAGTGATGAAGATCAAGAAATCAGCGCCCAAGAGGTAATTATCCTCGGTACCAATCGAATATTTTTTGATCATCTGCGAGGGAAACATTCAACACCTGTGTGTTTAATGGGGCACCATCTCACCAAACCCGTATAAACATTGGTGAAAACGAGCGAAAAGTGCGTGGTGCAAAACGCAAACAGTATAATCATGGCTGTGAGCAGAAACTTGTTTATGGGCATCCGCCTTTGGTATCCGAAAAGAACCGAAAGAGCTAGGCAGAATAAAGCAAGATGACCGCCTGCAAAAGGCAATGTTATGGCTAGGAGAAAGGCATCACCGAGGTGAGACTGTGCTTACCCCACAGAATGCCCTCCACGGCAAAGGCTAAGAAATATCCTCGATCTAGTTTGACGGTATCTCCGCTCATGATGCTGCGAGGTAACGGGCTCTCAAACACCTGGCTTTATAACATTCCCGGAACAATCCCGATAGTCCTCGAAATTTAAAATATCCACGCAAAGCGTCTACCCTGAGCATGCTCTATCATGCTCTGATCAGGTATCCTCGCACAAAATCGGCCTCCCGATCCACCCATTCGTTGTGGACCATCAAGATCGGTATACTGTCTTCCGGACGTTTATCAACATATTCTAAAATGATGGGGGATCGTCGGTCGTCCAGAAGTGGCAACAGTGGTGGGCGGCTGCAGTGACTGGGTGACAATAGTGTAGGCGGTCAGGTCGGTACACCGTCGGCGATGCGGGACAACAATGCCTAAACACCTGGCGGCATTCACCTCGAATTTCCTGCCGTCAGTTGAGCGGGATGGCCGCTGTGCCGCCTATCGTGATAGGGTCCTGTGCTACCATGACAGCCGTCAAGGCTACTGGAATACAAGTTTCCAGGCTCTCGATTGATAGTCCAGACAAACACTGAGCCCTTTTTTCTTGAATAGAAGTCTGCTTTTAGAAGTTCTGGTATTGATGCCGACTGCTTTCGTCAAGCCCGAAATCCCGATTTCCTTGGTAGTCGATCAGTTTTTTTTCCCTGGATTTCCGGTGACGATCCCTACTTTGCCTGCATCAACGGAATTTCCCATTCCAAAGATAGTGAGAAGGGCGATACAGAAAATTCCACGGGGTGACAGTCTCGACTCCATGAAGGCGACACCGTTTACCTATAGTGATGCCGGTATCACACTACTGGGCCGTGTCCATTACATGGATAACTGGCCACGCGATTTCTTGAAGCATGATAACGCCAGGGTCCCATAAACACTGATGCCGTGAGGTCTCAGGGTAATGAAATCGAGGGGACCGGATATCACCAGAGCCGCAGACGGTTTGATTTCGAGAAGGAGGATACGTCCACAGCAAATGCAACAATAAAGTCGACCATGAGCACTTCAGGTAGAGGATCGATACAAGTACTGTACTCAGCACTGGCACTACGGTGATTTGTTGTTGGGTGCTATTTGGTTACGTCATTTTCAACTTATTTATTTCTCGCCAACAATACTTATCAGGCTATCCTTCAGACTACTACCGCTAGATCCATCATAACCGCTAGATCCTTCATAATGAAAGTTTCCGTTTCACTCATCGCCCTCCTCTCTCTAGTCCCCATCATTGTAGCGTTGACTATCAACACGCCGTGAGTCCAACACCCTTCCTGTGGTCGTTGAACGTAGCTTACAATGTCGTTCCTTAGTATGGGTATGGTTCAATGCCGTACGTGATCTTTCATTAACCAAACATTTGAAGCCTCCCTATTCCTGTCGTACTGACATTTTCTGCAGAGCCCACTCAGTTCACATGGGTGTCCGGAACTCCACCATATTACCTGTCGCTCATCCCTGGTGTGTCCGCTTTTTAAAGGAAGCTCACCGTGTCTTTCGTTGACTTTTGTTTTCTATGGTCAGCTGGGCAACCTGCCGCTCCTGCCGTTAGCTCTTTCTTTTTTGTTTTGCCATAAAAGCGTCGCCCTGAAATATAAAATTTCATTTGACAGATAAAGTCATTCCCTGTCCAAACAGGAACGGAATACACTTGGCTCGTCGACCTCGCCTCAGGCTCCACCTTGTTTGTCCTTTCTTTCCTGTCTACTCCTCCCTGACGTAGTTCGTCGTGTAGCAATGTTGCGTTGAAAGATAGCACAGGCTTATCGGATTATTCAGACATCGTAACCGTCGGCCCTAGCTCGAACTCAAGGTAGGCCCAGAAAGCACGTCCGCTGTCAGGGCCCGCTAAATGTATCCATTTCTTCCCAAGTTGTGTCAATACCAACGTTACCGAAACCGCAGGCTCAGCAACCGGGCCCGTAGGAACAAGGCATGTGTCCTCTGGTCTTTTTTCTTCTTCTACCTTCCACGTCTAACTATGTACTAGCGCTACTTCAAGCTCCACAGCGGCATCTAGCACTGCTACTACAAGGAAAAGCGCTGCATCCCGAGGTTCCGCAAGCGCATTCGGTCTCGCGGGACTCATTGGACTCATGGGTGCCACGCTACTTTGAGCCTCTTCATCATGAACCTCATTCATATTAATTCTTCACTCCTTTCATCAAAGACAATCCTTCATTACCCAAAGAAATAGAGAGATACCCTACAATAGTCTAATCCTTATATACTCTTCGTCCTAGAACTGTGGACTGCAGGAATACATCGATCCGAGTACAGCAACGTGGTACTTATGTGGGATCCACGGCTCGCCATGTAAGAGTGACTACATGGTACATAAGGTGTTTATGCTGAGAAGTCTCTGAGCGTGACATCGGTACGATGTGCTCCCACAGATCTTTTGTGTCGGAATATTGGATCCTGCCCTCGAATGATGAGGGGCCAGCCCATTGATAGTAGCCAACGTCCATGCCTGCTGTGGTCAATACCTGTCCATTGTGCAGCTCGAATCGCCATTCCGCTACCTGCGTCGCAATTTCCTTCAGCTGCAGAAGTATTGAAAACGTCATGAATCAGAAAAACAGGGTGAGAGAGAACGCATGCATACTTACCTGATCTTTATCCCTGTCCATAGTTTCCAGCTCCAGCTCCAGCTCTTCCAGTCCCTTCAGTGCCTTCAAACCTCGTCCCCAATCATTCTCAATAGAAAGCCTGTTGTTGGTTTCCCAGAACCACCAATCCGAGTGTCGGATGGTCACTTTGAGGGACTTGAGGGACATCCCCAACGCACAAACATACAGGAACTCATGCTCCAGCCAGTACATCTGGGCAAATATATGCACCTTCACCACAGCGTCCCGCTGTTCTGTTGCCATGCGTTTAAAGTACGCCTGGATATACTCGCTGGCAAGTGGCGGTCCTCGATAGCACCAGAAGACGTGTTCATTGATGGCTACTGGTACGAGATACGTCTCGAGGTAGATTCGACGACAGGTTGCTAGCAGGCTCGTGTCGATGCGTTGTGGGCGGCGATAGCCAGGCCGGGAAAAGTAGGAATCGAAAGGGTAGGGATGAGCCGACTCGTCGTCGTACCGTTGCAAAGCGAGCTTGAAGATTACATTGCGAATCTCAGGTGGGATGCGATTGAAAAGGGGGCAGTCGGCCTGCTCATTGTAACGTTTTGCTGAGATTCGATGTCTCGCTAAGCGGCGTAGCTTCATCGTAGCAGTCGATGGCACTATTTGCTAGTATTTTATATAAGCTAAACCTTGACAGCCTCAACAGTGTGCTCCCACAACCTTTTTCGTTCCTCTTCAGAGCCAAAGTATCGTGTTTTCCCAATATCATCCCCCTTCTCACCTCGTCTGAACATACCATTCTCACCATCAAACAACGCCCACAACATGTGTTCCGCACACACGTTCTGTGAGACACTGAATGGGTACAACAGACCACTTATTATCGGAGAAAGGGGACGCATGGCCCAATGTATGGACTTGAGTATGGGCGTTCTCACTATGCCTGGGGACGCATGAGTAAACGCCATGTTCGGCTGTTGAATGGCGAATTCCTGTATACACATAGTGTAAAATGAATTCCTCATATAAGTTTGAACGACTCACCTCCATCATGAGATCGTTGTATGTCGGTGAAGTCAAAGCGGCATTCACGATGCTATAGGTCTTCTTCAAGCCGAGATCATCCAAATCAATTTTGCCGCCCTTCCCAGCCCCCAGGACGGAAAACACCTTCGCGTCCTCCTCAGCCTCTTTCGCTTTGCGCAACAGAGGCATCAAATCATTCGTAAACTTCCATCGAGCATAGTAATTCAGCGCCAACCTCTTGTCGATCCCCTCCTCGGTCTCATCTCGGCCACGAAGCGCCAAAAAGCCGGACGACAGTATAAGGAAATTGAGCTTTGGGAGACGGGAGAGCAGGTCGGTTGTCGTGGCGTGCACATTTTTCATTATGGTCGCATCACAATGGATGAATTCGTGCAATGGAGGTTGGACGCCTTCAGGGACAATTGGTTTCGGGAAGGATTTGATTATAGATTCTGCTGCTGCGCGATTCCGACCACAGATGATGATGTGCGCGTTGCCCTTCGTATATTCCGCGAACCGTTCAGCCATAGCTCGGCCTATTCCTGAGGTCCCTCCGACGAACAACGCAACTGGGGAGTAATTGGGAGCGAATTTGGCATTGGCAGCACGAACCACCGAAAGTGAAGGCATAGCGTCGCAGTCGGTTTACCAGTCTTTATATAACGAAGTAATGCCGGCATCCGGCTTTGTTGCGTCATAAGTACAGTGACATGCCGATATTGAACGGCAACACCCAAGTTGGATTGTTGACACAACTAAGTAAGGTATCGAATTCTAGCTCCTCAACTCGACAAGAATATTAATGACCATGATAATAAAATAGGAACCTATCAGGAACATCCCCCATCGTTTGGTCAGGAAATAGCCATTCCATGGTACGAATATGATGGTCGCCAGGAGGATGCTAAGCAGCCCAATCGCGCTGACCGTAAGAGTGTCGGAAAAGTATATCCGGTAAGGTTCTTCAGTGAGATAAATAACATAAGATCCAGATATTCCAACACCAAGAAGAATGTTAAGCATCGGACCCCCGAAACAAGCCGAGAATCCCATAATCGGGGCGAAAACCTTGAGGAGTAATAATGTGAGCCTGAGGAAGGTCTAAGAGACGTAAAACCCACAGCCACGCTCATGTTCGCCACCAAGTCAGCAAGAGAATTCCCGACCGCAAAGATAGTCAAACCAATAATAGCATCCGATAGCCCAAATATAAAGCCACATGTCTGGAAGAAAAAAAGTCAAATTAGTGAGAGAATGGGACAGTAACAGTAGCTCACTTGGAGAACGTTGACAACTTCGTCTGCGATAGCCATAATCCACACGATAGCAACCAGAAATCCCACTGAAGATCTGGCCATTCGCGATACGGTAGAGTCACCCTTTTTAGCAAAGACAGCGACCAGAACTGCGGATACAATTCCGCCGATAGCTGTCGCAATCAGCAGCCACATGTGATTTTTGTTTCCACCTGCAAAATAAAGAGTAAGCACTTTGCCTGGGACCAAACCCTCCCTACGTTATACGCACTGAATAGGACACCAGTGCAGAACAACGGACCGAAAACACATTGCGCAGCCATAAGCCATTTGTTGAATTCCAAATCATGTAGCTCTTCCTGCACCTCTTCCTCAGCAATGAGTGCCCTCTCGATGCCTTCTTCCTCAAAATCGATTAGTCGGCCTTCTGCAACATACAATTTTTCCCGAGATGCGTGATGGGATTCATAAGGGATGACGACAATTGGTAAGGTAAGGGTCAGGGCCATCACGGCTGGTGCCGCAAAAATAGATGCGATCTTGCCAAGAAGAGTTTTTGACTTGAAATGATGCAGTGATGGACAAATCGTACTAAACGCGAGCACGAAGACAGTTGAGATCCGCTGCCACCACGTTTGTGAAGGGAGATGTTGTGATTCCGTATCACCATCAGATACCGTAGGTGCGGGAGTATGATCGATCAGATGGGAGTGCGTCAAGCCGTCGCTTTCGTTATGAAAATCCTCTGGTTCCTCGGAGAGAGGTTGGGGAATTTGTAGCTGAGGCGGTGAACGGTCATGCAGCGGTACACCGAGCGCAGCGTCCCAGGGATCCACCTGACTCAAAGTAGGAGGTCGAGACATTGTTCGTGAATGATAATGTCCACCGGCATAAGGTGCATGAGGGGTCTCGAATATGTCCAGTGACGAACCCGCAGCTTGATGTTGCAGTGAGGCCACAACCTGCCTAAACTCCAATGCCCCCAACAACGAGAAGGACGGCATTTGGGAGAGGCGATGTGTAACCGTGGATGACGGCGGTGGAGTATATGAATTCGGTCGAGGCGGGATATTTGTTTGGATACCAGGCCGTAGAGGTGCAGAAATGGAACGGATTCTTGTCGGAGGTACAGCCATATTCAAGGAAGACGTGCTCGCTTCGGGAGGGTTAGTTTGCACAAATCTCAACGTGGCCATGGCACTTACGATCATCAGAATACGGTTGTTCTGTAGTTCCTTGTGATAGGGCGTCATCTGGCGCATACTCCGAACGTCTCGTATTCTCTGCTCGTCGCCTCTTTTCCTGCCTCTGCTCCCACCAGCTGCCGACGATCACCACAACAACATAGACAATATACAGGATAACCAATAGCCCAGCCTCCCATGCGTGAATACGGTGATCGGAGAGTACTAATATCAAGAATGCAACAGCTAGTGTAAAAAAACCGACATCCCGCAAGAAAGGCCCCCGATCGACCTTGAAAGGTTTGATGATAGACATGGATCCTACCACACAGGATACGATGAACGTAGCTGCACCGAGCAGCTCGCCAATAGCCAAGCCTCCCGAATAGGCTCGCATGGCAGAAAAAGTGGAGAAAAGATCAGGACTCCCGTTCCCAAATGCGAGAAAGGTGACGCCAGCAACATTTTCATCCAGTCCCAGGAGTTGCGAGATAGTTGCGAGATTTGGAGTAAAGAAGTCTGATGCGCTAATTCCGAGTGTCGAGAAAAGGAAAACTAGCCATGTCAGGAGACCGATGAAAACAAATGGCCGGACAGCAGGTTCAGCACAAAAATACGAGCGTAGGTAGGGAATAGCTAGAAATGTGTCGGGTGATGGACAAGATTCTTGCACATGAATACACTGTTGGTTCAGCGGGAAAGCAAGTGGTTGACACTTATAAGATGTCAGCGAAACCCGTCGATAAAATCTAGACGGTAAAGAACGATTCACCTGTTTATCTGGGTGACCGAAGGGGTATGTCCCGTTGACTTGATCCAAACCAAGGGTAATCCTCTTCACAAGGCTGAGGTCGCCGTGCAGTGCCCCAGGACGGAGTCGAAGCTGAGCATACCTGCCCTGAGACCAGAGCAAGCAATTAACAACGAAAGCGAATACGAATACGAGCCGAGCCGATCTGAATTCAACCATGTTGGGGGAGCGTAGCAGGGTAGAGCAGATTTTGGTGCGGGTCTCGAAGACGTTTTATCCACATTTAATATTACATTGGAGCGAGGTTGACCGGATCAGCCCATTGGACCCTTGGCAAGCACGAGGATTTTCTTTCTTTCTTTCCAGGGTCAATGGACCATCGACTCTGCCAACCCAAGCATACTGGGTCCATCATGACAGCAGCAAAACCATCCAACTCGCATCTGGGCCTCGTGGGCCTTCCGAACGAGCTGCTCACCCTCATCTTCGAGGTTTTAATCACACCAGACTTGTATAACATCTTACTGGTCTGTGGGCGCCTCAACTATGTGGCACTGCCAGTGTACTTCTCCCGGCAGCACATCTTAGTTCCTTCAACATCTTCTACCGATGTCACGGTCAGGATCAAACCAAAGCTTATCCATGTACTCCCACCGGTTATTACATCGCCCCCCTTCATTTCCTGCGACACTCTGTACTGCAAGTTCAGCCACGCAACACTCTTCAGAGATTTCCATCGCATCCGCCTCTTTCTGTCCAAGTTCTTACACATCAGAAAAGCGGTGATTGATTTCCGGAGGGTGTTCAACGAGCATTACACAACAGAGCAGAAAGAATGGTTGGGAATGGTCCTTCAAAATATCTTTACGGTCATCCTTGCAAATTCTTGTGAAGATCTTATGGTGGAGCGAGGGTTCTACTTCCCAATCGGAAGCAAGTTGCTGATGTTGCGTCGATTCTGGTCAAACATCGGTCGACGTTTCATTATCTGTGGTCCCTCATCGCCATTGCAAGACGGGGACCTTCCCATTCCAACAACGAAACTCAAGATATTTAATATCCATTCGACAATGCTCCTTCGTCCCCCGTTCCAACGGTGGACGATCGGAGTCCTTAACAGCTCTGCTATCACTACGTTGTCTTTGAGGGGAAGCCCTGCGCTCCTTGCACCTGAGGTTTGGCCCAAGCTTCTTCACGCCATTACTCTGCCATCACTCTCGAAATTATGCATTTTCGTTTTTCGCAAGACATTCACTCTCCATGCAACATGTCTTTCAGAACATATCATTTCTACTCTTTCATGCTTCCTCTTGCGGCATCCATCCATCACACATTTCCAATGCCGTGGACTACCCGATCCTTCCGGTATTAATCGACAGAAAAAACTGTGTCCTAAACTTGAATCACTCGAGGGTAATACTGGGTACTTGCTTTATTTTCTCCAATCGGCAAACACATTACCCAACCTCAACCACATCGGCGTGTTGCCACCACCCGCCGGCCCATTCAATTTCACTGGTCTTGAAAATGTTCTTGCCGTTATTGGGCGGCGAACCGGTTCCATTGCACTTCGAATCACACTTCCCACACAGCACAGTGTTCTTGATTCGTGGTTGCGTGCTCGCATCGCGACTTCCCACAGTGCGGAGCGATTGCTTCACTGTGTGAAGAAACTAGAGCTCGAGGCTGCAACCCGGGCACCCTTCGCAGGACAATCACGATTTTTCAATCGTGACACAGCTTCTCTCCTTCCAGCATGGGTGGCACAGTTCCCGGCTCTTCAACACGTAGAATTCAAATGGTTCTTTCTGTCGATGCCTCTCGCCCCAAAATTGGCTTTTGTGAAGTTGCTTAACCAGGCTTGCCCCGTACTTGAGACCGTCAAGCTTGAATCGGAGGAGTATGATTTTCTGAGTCAGAATTCTATGTAGCATTCGCCAATGGATCAATCACGCATAATTAGGTAGTCCGAATCCCTTACATGCTATGAGATATGCGTATATCTGTACCAAGATGTGCTTTCATACTTTACTTGTCGGATTTGACATCTCCAATGTTTGTTGGGATACAAACATTACAGGTGGGGTTGGATCCCAAGGTGATTCAGTTACTACTCAATCTGGTATAACGAAATATATGTAAAGTACACATGGGGTATTCGGAAAATCAAAATTTCGGGAGGAACGAGCGACCGAGTTTTTTCGAAGAGGGCTTGATTGATGATGAGTGTGAGCATTCGTGGGTGGATGCAAGGAGCCACAGAAAACCCACCTGACTGTACGAGTTGCTTTCCCAGCCGGAGGTTCCTAATCTGACATCTGACGAACTTTCAGCGGTAGCCATCTTCCTCAAAAACGAGTAAAGAGAAATTTGAATGAAATATATTAAGAAGAATAGGAATGGTGAACATGAACTCACCCGCACTATACTGAAATTACCTTGATCCGTGGCCGTAGCCATGTGTAAACTTGTTGAAACCTCTGCACTCGTAGATCCTCGCCCTGTTTTTCTTCCTTGGATGGATTGACGGGTATTGAGAGTTGCGAGAAGCGAATTAGCATACACTAGTTTGGTGTAAGGAGGGACTCCCAATACATAGGACAATGATTCCTCACGCTTTCCGATTACAAAATCGATAGCGAGAAAATAGAACGTTTTCGGGCGTACAACAAACTAGTCACATCTTGAGCGGCTCATCTTCGTTCAGATATATGCGCAGGACTTACCACAACGACTTCAGCCACGGCAACAACGCTGGAATAAAGGGAAGTATCAGGACAGATATTATCTGAGAAGAGAAAAACAAGCCTCACGAGGTCAAGACGCAACGATTAATGGCCACGATTATCAAACTATTAATGATATAGTTGGTGCTGACATTCAAAAACAATCAACGGTATTGTTTAGAGAACGAGTGGGGGAGACATACTCTGCGAAATCAGAACGGCCGCTGTCCAAGACTATACAAAGTACCAGCGCTATGAGAATATCTGACAGAACCGCAAAGATTGCAAAAGGAATAGCGGCGTTTATCTATCACGATTAAGAAAACGTAATTGAAAGGAAGTTTGATCCTTACTGTTTCATGTATTCGGCTGAACTGCTTTTGAACGAAGCTGTAAAATAACTAGGTTAGCTGTTACCCAGACTCGTATAATGGAATTTCAGACAGTTGTCCTACGGTATCTAAAATTGATTTTCAAGTCAGGACTCAAAGTCAAAGATTGGACCATTCGTTCCCTTACCGATTCCAAAAGCTTTTGTGATGAAATTCAATACGTTTCAGGTTGGAAATATGACATGAGAAACTCACCGAAGTGTGCCAAAACAATGACAGCCTAGCTGATTTGTCGACGAGAACTGAAAGATTTATATCAAATCGCTTACCAAAGAGCAGGCTATCCACCACTGAAAGCGTGGTCGGCACACTAGACATTTTTATACGCAAAGACACTGGGAAAATCCTGGAACGCTCACAATGAAATATCCGCTTAGTAAAGAAGCTGTGATTGTGGGATTCAGACGATGGTAATTCTAGCAATAGGAAACATACCATTGAACCATGAAAGCGATCGTCGTCTAGACGAAAAAATGTACCGCTCATATGGAAAACAACGAGTCGACGAGACCTACATTTACAGCGATGGATACCTAGCAGGAAGCACATGAGTGTCATCACAAAATAAATCATAATCGAATACCCAAAGCGACCTGAAATTATTCGTTCAGTTTAAGGAGGGTACATAAATAATCAGCATGAGAACTTACCAAACGCCGTCCTGTAGCACGTCTGGATTTGAAAACCCAGAGATCTGTGGTAGGATAAGACCCACTAGAGAGTATCTGCTGCATACACACACACCAGATAGTGATACAGAGCGTGGCACACTAGATTATCCAAACTATCAAGGTGACCATGTTTGATACTAACGATGGAAACTCACTGAATATGATGTGCAGAGTGTCTAGTACCCTGCAACAGATAACCCGGTAAGCACGATTTTAGTCGCCGAAAAACGCAGAACACTACCAAACACTAGTAACCTGGCACGGGAAAGGGACGAGTTAGACGGGAATGGACATTTTGAGTTGGTCAAGTTCACCAAAAGTTTCATGGGTTTGCTGTCTTTTGGGTAGTATACAAAATAAAAATATGTCTGAGGTAGTACAAGAAGGTCAACATGTCTTGTTTTCCTGGATGAATCAGAGCGACACCAACCTGCAGGGTAGTAAGCCCATACATGCTAAAAAGTTGCGACAACTTGGTGCACTGTCTGGGCAACGAAAAATTGGTGGCTCCACGTACGCCATTGTAACCATCGCTCCAATGTACATTGCGCCTACTCGACGCTTGAGCGAAAGGTTTCAGAAGTAGTGCAGGTTTACAAACCAAAGGTATCGTGGATTGAATCCATTTCCAGAGAGAAAGTGGTCGACAAGAAGATTGGAAAGGTTGATATGGAGCAGCTCTGAGTGTAGATCACCTTTCGGTATCCTGGAGCATTCAAGATTGGACCAGGGAAACAGCCAATTGATATATACTGATCTTGGCATGGCGCTGAGAGCTTCCATCACGTGGGAATGGAAGACACGTGTTTGATGACGGGAACAATGATGACTCATCCACCTTCCTTTGTCCTTTGTAATTAGTCAACTAGTTCAGTATCCAACATCGCCTTTCAGTCTGCAGCTGACGGTCAGCCTGCAGCTAAGGACTTGTAAAGCTGCTTCTTTCTGATAGCCATGGAAACACATCATTTCGAACGGAATGCTTCATCCAAATGGTGAAACGAGTCATCAATTATGGTTAACGACAGTCTCATAATTCAGCGCGGTATCCGGAAATCTCCCACTACGCTCTACTGAAGCATTGCAACCAATCGAATTGCCAGGGGGAAAACAAGCCCCACTGAGACTGCCTCAGTTCCAGCTTCTGTCCTAATGTTACTCGTTTTACAATCATATGATCCTGAGACGGTCTAGCTCCCTTTCACACCATACACACTTGTCGATGTGCTCGGCTTGGAATCCAACGAGGCGGTGTATCTCGGTTGACGGTAAGCAATACATTATTAATGATATCGTCAGGTTCGCATTCCCGATTATTTCGAAATAGGTACTTTATTGCTATAGCGCTGAGCGCTAATTCCCTAATCACTGCCTGAGAACACCAGGAAAGGCCGACGCAACTCCGTTCCGGATATGCTCGATTTGGGTAGATTGTACAGTGGTACTTATTCTCGCCCAACGATATACTGCTACAACGCCATCATTCATATGTGGTCAGCCTAAGGAGATTTACTTTTCTATGAAAGTGTGTCAACGGGCTCTGAGCAACCTTTGAACTGGAAACGCGTGAATACAATTTGCAATAATACGAGTTGTGGTGCATGGGAAATTTTAAACTGGCTCGAGTTCTCCGCAGTACTTCGCAATCTCCACACAACACACCAAGCCAACAGTGAACAAAGTTTATGTTCCAGAGCTCCTGAGCTAGAGAAAATGCGCGCCTACGTATACGCTACCCTTGCTGTGTTCCTGGTCAGTTCTTCGCCCACTGTCTTTCACTTGCCTTATGCATATGCTTCCAGGCTGTATACATATGGCGAAGTGGCCGAGTCATGATGAATACATTCTTCGTTCGCTCCAACTTTCCAGCTGGCTACTACGCCGGCGGAGAATGGACTACTCACTGTAATCGGATAACGGACGAAACGAACAACGCTCTGAAGTACTGCGAGGATGCAGCATTCTGGGAGCTCTTTGATAGGGCAGGAACGTTGCAAGAACGCCGTGTCGTCGTTACCTGCGACCCTGGGCGCAAGGCGTGGAACACAGTTATGGGCCCTTTGCGTGATCCGGAACCTCACGGAGGCTTGTGGCTCTACACTCCTCAAAACGGCGCTGGACGTCGGGGGAAGCTGCAGCGCCTCACGTTGTCAGGGTATCCTTCCGGACACGACTTCCACCCGCTGGGACTCGAGGTGTACCCATCGCACGCGGGCAACGCTTCCAACCTCTTCGTCGCCAACCACGCACGAGAGCGCACGGTAATCGAGCAGTTCTCCCTTTCACCTGATGCGCCAACCCAGGCAACCTGGGTCCGCACGATCGTCTCAACTTACTTCGTTTCGTCCAATTCCATAGCATTGACGTCACCAACATCGTTCTACGTGAGCAACGACCACCTGATCACGCGTCGCATGCCCAGTCCTTTTGGCCACGTACTCCCCATGACGGAGACCATGCTTGCCCTGCCGTTGGGCTGGGTCTCGCACATCTCTCTTGAAGAAAACCCCACCGACCCGCGCGGCGCGCCCAAGATCCATCACACGTTCGCAGCACTCGGCATTTCATTTGCAAACGGTATCGCAGTATCCCCTGACGGAAAGCAGGTTGCAATTTCTGCCACATCTATGGGCGAAGTATACTTTTATACGCGGTCACCCGAGAACAACACATTGAAATACGCTCATACCGTCCCCTTACCATTCACACCGGACAACATGATGTTTGACGACACAGGGTCGTTAATCGTGGCAGGACACCCTGTGAGACCCTCCCCTCCCCCTCTTTCCAATTTTGTCGAGTTTTGAATCTTCCTGACTCACATGTCAACCAGAACTTCCCCTCACTCATGGCTGTGGCTGCAAACAAGTCGGGCGTGGTGGCACCCAGCTGGGTGGTGTCCATTTCCCCCCGCTCCCAGCCAGAGGTGGGATCTCCATCCCTTTCGAAGCAGTACGATCTCCGAGCCCCAGTGTCAGCTAGTGAGCGGGCCCCCGTAACCCTGAGCCACGAGGTCGAGACAATTTTCCAGAGCGATGGAACTGGTTTCTCGTCCTCTACCACAGGTTTGAGGGATAATTTGACCGGTGCAGTGTATGTGGTTGGGTTGTACGACGAGGGGCTGTTGGAGTGTAAACCTTAAATGGTTTCGAAGTGAATTATGGCTGTAATCAAGAACGAGTACCTAACACAAATTCGACGTAGGAAATAACAAGTTAACGTATATAGTGTCAAGGAGTAAAAGGTTTCAGGATTAAAGTTAACGCGTGAGGATGGAGGGTGTCGCCGAAGGTTTTACAGAAATAGTCATACAACCAGTCTAGGCGATATAGTTGTGCAGTCACCACAAAGTTGGATGATCTTGCATATAAAGAAAAATAGCAAATAGAGAGACAACAACTCGAATCCGCAAGTAAGGGAAGATGAAGATACCAAGACATCACAAAAAATTTGGCAGGAAAGATCTAAGGTACGTAGTTAGCTTGGTGTCATAAACGATCAAGTTCTTGGTTACTCACACTGCACCTAAGCCAACGGCGAAGGCAGCCACGCCCCATGCTACCGCCTTTGTTCTGGGTTCCAATCGGAACGCACTAACTTTGCGATTCGTCGCAATCGCTCTCTCTCCAACCTCCGGGTCTTTAAACTCAAATTGCAAGACCTCTTTTTCTTCTCTCGCCCTCTTGAGCTTCGACGTCTCATCATCGCCCGTAACTTTCTTCGTAGCTGCGTCCCGCTTCGCTCTGAGATCGGCAATCATCGCCTTCTGTTCGGCGATATCCTGCGCATGCAGATCTTGGACAGCAACATCTTCTGCTCCGTCTATTTCTACGGCTGTCTCATCAGATCCATCAGGTGTCACCACTAGTTCAACCCGTGTCCTGGATGTAGGAGACTTTCGTACCACCTGCCGCGCTGGGGGCGGTTTGGGCGTGGGGCTCTTTAGTCGTGTGGATCGTCTAGGTGGAGGCGAAGTCCCTCTCGCAGGCGAAATAGCACGTACAGGAACAGGAGCAGGTAAGGGGGACAACTCTTTCCGACGCTTGGCAGGATTCGGAGACGACGGTGAGAGTAACGGCTTAGAAGTTGGGGCAGCGGGCGTAGGGGAAGCCTTGGGTGAGCTACCAGTGGCTCCCTTGCCAGAGCGGCGGTAGTTACCATTGGGGTCGGGAGCGGCTTTGGTGATCGCAGCCATTATAGGGGTGAGCGAGTACGATACAGCGAGTTCCAAGGCAATCTCGGGGCTGACCCAGATGCCTGCTAGTCGGATGATGTTAGGTTCTTTCGACGAACCATTGAGTCCTGACAAGTCGTAGTTGTCCTTGACCCAAGAAGTCTCCCGCTTTTCCTCCTGATCACTGGCGGCGGGAAACGCAGCACGGAACATCGTTGTCAGGCTGATGGCGCCAGTGTCGAAGCGGCGGAGGATAAAGGCATGACCACTGGTCTAAAAAGGATGTGAAGGTATTGAATCGGGGAAAGCAAGGAGGTACATACTGTTGGTGTTGTGATTTTCATCCGACCAACCTGAAATTTTGCAAACGTGAGTAGGAATAGGATCTGTCAGTGCGAAACGGGTGCTCACCAGAATATCTTTGCCTTGGCAATTAAGAATCTGGTATTTGACCGGCGGAAGCGGTGCAGAATCAACTGTATACAGTGTATGTTAGTGCTTGAGCAATAGCAATCAGGGGTTTGGGATGAAACTTACGTTGTTTCAGATGTGGGTTTGTGTGCCGAAAGGGAAGAGCGGGACGTGGCATGTTTTCTGGTAAGATCCAAGTAGATATTCCGGGGAAGGGACAGATAAAAAGGAGCAACCACGAAACGGGATGATCGTGCAGATGCAAGTCGCGTTCCACCGCGGAACCTCGAGGCTGTCGCTCCCACGCCACACTGGCAATCAACGAGCGGAGCTCTATAATTTCGTCGGAGTCACAAATAAGTACAGTCCGCGCTTTACCCTACATTTCGTACAAGAGTGGAATTCATTCTCAGGCTTGTGCTCACAATGCACACAGTTGCGGTTTCCCAACAAGCGCTTCCACTAGCTCCTTTATTTCCAACCACCACCCAGTTTTCCCCCGCCGATTCTTCATATCTGCATGTGGCAGCATGTCTTGTACGGGTACCCACTTGATCGAGCCTCTCTGTATAGTGATCACGGCCGCCGAGTCGTCTGTCGCGTGCCGCTGATTCGCTGGCTTGGCCTCCAGGAGGTTGTGATGCATCTCAAGGAACGCCATGCATTTCAGTGAGAGGCGCACCGCTTGCCACCGGTCCATTGGTGATGGGATGCCTCCCTGTAGGGTATGGCCCAGGGAAGCGGATCGTGCGTCGAAGAGGTCACCCCCTTCTTCTTTGAAAATTTTGGCGATGACGTCCGTCGTGTATACAGACGACGCAACTTCATTCCTGTGGAAAAGTCATGGATCAATGCAGCAAAGGTTAGCATAAGGATTGAAGACAAACCGGATAACGAGACGACCCTCGCTCTTGCCTTTAACGTCAAGACTGTATCGTGTCTTCAGAAACTTAACATCTTCCTGCAAAGTATTGAGGTTTATGCCACACTCTGGGGTGTAGACAAGACACGCTCCAGTCTGAAAACCACGTAATCTGGGGAACCATTCACGCCTCTGAAATTATGGAAGACATACCGCCAATGCCCCAACAGTCGCGAGGTACCCACACTTTCCTCCTTGCGTTTCCACTACAAATACCCGGTTCCTACTCGCACTGGCACTCTGCTTAATAGCATCACATGCATCTGTCAGCGCATTCAGGCTCGTATCGCTCCCCAGACTAAACTCCGTCAACGGCACATTGTTAGAGATCGTCGCAGGCAGGTGCACCATCGGCACATGGAACGCCGGATAGTGTTTTCTTCCACCATGGAGAATCAGTAGCGCACTGAGCGCCTCAAACCCGCCAATCATCATGAATGCATGGAATTTGTGTTCCTGGAATTTGGCGGCAATCGCACCAAGGTCGATGTCGGGTAATGCACGGTTTGTACCGAGTTCAGATCCTCCACGCGTCATCCAGCTGTCAACGCCGAGCCAGGAGAGTTCAAGGATGCTATCGTCGAGTAGACCGCGGAAGCCATTCTGGATGGCCAGAGGAGTATGGCCTTGGCGGATACAGTACCTCACAGCAGTTCTAGTCGCTGCGTTCATTCCGCCTGCAGGTGCCCCAACGCTGACGGAGAATGATTCACTACACTTTCTTTAACAGTGGAGCCAAACCCAATCCTCACTGCATAATTGCAACACGCATCCTCTGCAGCACAGATTTTATATCAAATCCAAACTTGAAGGAATTCAATTCATACCTTACTTTCGGGCAAGAGCTTCTCCTTTTCTAGGGTTGAGGTAGCGAAATATCCCTCCAGACTTTCATGAAACTCCGGATCACGAAGTGCCATGGCCTTGTTAAAGTCCTTTTGGTCTATCGCCTCTGCCACGGCGCGCGTCTAGAAAGAATTACTTTGTTACATTGAAAGAATTTCAGGAAAGTCAGCAATACGAGCCATGGTCACTGCTTCTACCAGCGGAATACGCATGATCTTATTTTCACAAATACCGATCATGTAGGACGGGGTTTCTGGAGTTGCCTCGAGAAGGACATTCACGGCTTCAACTGCTTGTAATGTTGGCTAGATAAGAGGGTGAGCATTAGCAAAGAGGTCTCCATCAAAGCAAGCGAAATATGATTGACAAAAACTCGGTCGTAGGCACAGGGCCTTCCACCCCTCTGGATATGTCCAAGAGTGGTGATTCTGGTATCCAGCCCCAGGCGTTCAGTCAAGACTTCCTTAACATAGGTAGCCCGGATAGGATTGAGACTACTGTCGAGTGCGCCTTCTGCCAGAATCACAATGGTCTTTCGTTTTCCGATCTGACGGTGCTGTTGGGCATACATTAGTTTCGGGCATTTATGGAAGAACAGATATGGCGGTACACGATGTATGGCTTCACACATCTGGTCCTCCCAGGGGTTTTCGGATGGTGGCCGCTCCGGGATGAAGATGAAATCGGCGCCACAGCTGTTATAAACAAACATATTTCAGCGTCACATATTCTAGGTGACAGAAATTCAATATCTGCCTGATACCAGCATAAAGAGCCAACCATCCACAGTGCCTCCCCATAACCTCCACCACAAAAGCTCGTGAATGAGAAGCTGCAGTAGAGTTTATATTATCGATGGCCTCGCATATACGGTGGAGTGAGGTAGGTGCCCCAATCGTAAGAGTTGTCATGGACATGTCGTTGTCGATGGAGCCAACGAGGCCGACAATCTTGAGGTGACCATGATGGGTAGCTTGTTCTTCTGTAATTTTACCTGTGGAGATATTTCATTTGTGGAATAAAATGAAGCAACCAAAGGTGAATTCTCACCTTGGGCGAGCAAGTCTGCCAGGAGTTGGGGCCACTCCGACCTGAATACATTTGCACCAGTCAATGACCCGTCTCCCCCGCAAACTGCAATTGTATCTATCCCCTCCTTGATAAGATTGTGAGCGGCCGCCAGTCGACCTTCTGGGGTACGGAATGCAGCGGATCGCGCACTTCCGATGAGTGTACCTCCCTAAAATACAAAATACGACATTCTGTTCTATATATCCCAAAATGGCTGAAGCCCTCACCTCTGAAAACCATCCACGCACGTCATCCCACCCGACGCGCACAATATA
Organism: Hygrocybe coccinea; assembly: GCA_963555575.2. NCBI lineage: Eukaryota > Fungi > Basidiomycota > Agaricomycetes > Agaricales > Hygrophoraceae > Hygrocybe > Hygrocybe coccinea. The sequence goes on along the minus strand of OY741995.1, from coordinate 2,102,509 downwards.
TCGGCCTTTGAGAGTCCTTCCACCAGGATGGTCACCGGTCCCGTCCTTCAGCAACGCGCCATCACCAAAACGCAGGTTATGAATTAGACTCGGGTCGGATTCGCACACATTGTGAGCTTGTGGAGCTTCGTTGGACATGGTGTGGTGTTCAGAGTTGCCGCGAACAAGACCGTCATATCCTTCTCGAACGACCCATGTTTCATAGCCTCTAAATGTTGGATAATGAAGGGTTCTGTCGGCAGACGTTGGACATCATACTTTAGTATACCCATTTTGACCACTGCCCGAACGACAGCGTTCATCCCAGCGCAATCTCCTCCTGAGGTGAGGACGGCGAGCTTCATCCTGTAGTTGACGCTTTCTGAAACCACAAATGACGAGAAGGGGGAATAAGGTAGAGTTGCCACTAAGAGCTAGAGCGGGCTTATCTAGGGTTATCTACGTGCCACTTATCGCAGCTTATCACCCTAACCCGATATATAGGATTTTCGAGTTAGGGAATTTTGACCCAACCAGTCTTATAACTGCATATTTCAATGTTCGCAAATGCACTGACAGTACACGCCGATTGCAAATTACCGCTGGCCCTGAATTCCGAGGCCTTCGAGTCCATCTCCTCTCCCAACAAGCTGAGATTGATCTGCCGTTGATAGAGATGAATATCGAGCTGCATGGACGGGAACAGAGCCCTGGTGATAATTGCGCAAACGTCGAGTTGGGAAAGTTCATTGTCAAGTTGGAGTAGAAGTCCCACCTGGCTGCTCATAAATCAAGGACGTACGAAATGGACTTGAACACCTGGCAAGACTGTGTAGGTTCACAACACGCACCAACAGAAATCCCAGAACGCCTAGCAGGAGCTTAACGTGTTGACTCGCACATCATCTCCGGACAGTTGCCCTGACATTTTGCGAGGTATTCGTAAAACCCGTGTCCTGCGATTGTTGGGGGGCGGGAAGGGAAAACAAGGTCACGGTTGTCAGTTTTAAAAGTAAGCGCAACACGCAATATATATACAAAACTAGACCTGGATTCATCTCAATGGGGTTCAGAGCATCAAGCGTTGCGGGGTTAGGCGCTGTGCCGGCACAAGCGGCACTGGCGCAAAGAGATCAAGGTAAGCCCCGGCAGGTAGCATTGCGGCTTGGCCGGAAGTGGGGCTGACAGATTTATGGTATGCCTGGCGGGGATCCTGAGTGCAGGGAAACCACAGAGGGCCCATCCCATGCATCATCTAGAGCATCCCCTTGAAGCGTTCTGAGTCGGAACCTAACTACAACAAGACTCGTGAAGGGGTGATCGGTAAGAGGACTCACATCATCTCCCGAAAATAGAAGACTTGCCTGACTTGGGGCCCACCGCGGCGTTGGAGGCAGTTATTTGGTCGACAACGGCAGGGTTTGATATGAGACTAGCCATTTGCTGCACGAACGACAGAAACTATTCTAACATGTCGCTAGTAGAGGAGGGTACGATTCATATTCGGGTCATTCGGATTATCTGCGAATGATTTATGAGTCGACGGTTGCGAGAGACGCCTTTGGCTATGGAGTCACTAGTGTGCGTGGAATGGTTCCTCCTAGTAGAAGCCTGTTGATAATTTTCTACACACCTTTAGGACACAGCCTGGTAGTACGTAAAAGAACTGAGACGAACGATCAGAAAGGGAAAAATACCAGAATAGACGAGCCGTTGCAAGACGATCCCACTTCAGCGCTTGAGTTTGCAGCTCGCTCCTAGAGGTCCTTGCAATAGAGCATATTACGCGTCACATGGCGGTCAATGGTCATATACGACTCGGAACAGGTTATCGAGGGTTCTGTTCTTTCACCCATCCAGTCATCCAGTGTCTTTTTACAACGGGCATACAAGTATATTCCCGGCACATCTTGTACGGTACGACGTGTAACATACTGCACTGGGTTCCTGCTCTCAAGGATGGGTATCGTCTTAAATTCCCACAACGCACGTCATATTCGTCTTTCCTGCTTGCCCTCTTCATGTCTGAAACCCGCTCGCTGGATTCGCTTGCGAGGAACTACTGAAATGCAAGTTACATGCGGCAAATTCAGCTTGAGCTCTACGCCATTCCACTCAACTTGTATGCTTACTGTCATCGAGGCAAGCGTCAGCCTATTATTACAGTAAGTAGAACCATTGGCCATTGATCAATTCTTGTAAGGAGAATTTTTGCAGCCGTGATGATCGATCACACCAAAACTTCCCTGTACGGTTCTCAAAGCCAATCAATGTACACATACATCTAGAAGCCGCTAATAGTGAAAGTTTTGATCTTGTCTTACAGGTACTCTTCACTGTTTCTAATATATTCAACTTTGACCCATGACTGGGTATGCTTTAGATTGAAGCACCATTCTGCGATCTTCAATCGCCTCAAATGCAGTTGCTTGGTGTCCTGTGAGAAGAAACCATTGGAATCCACATCCGCCTACAAAAGGTGAATACTTATTGAGATGATAACGAAGTATTACTACTGACCTGCCAATCACATTTCCGAGCTGGACGCGGTGGGTGAAACTGCATTGGTCAATTGTCCGAAGGGCTACGGGATGCGAGATCCTTGATTGCATGCCCAATATCCTTGCACATCTTCGCTAGGGCTTCGCTGATTTTGATACCCTGCTGTATCTGCGCCATGGCTGCCTGGCACTTGGCCTGCAATGCTGCACGTTCAGCAGCCTCTTTCTTGTCATCCTTGTGGGGCGACGATGGGCGGCTGGGATTGGTGCGGACCTCAAAGTATTGCAGGGCACGTCCTGAAAGCTCGTAAGACACGCCCAAATCACGACTGCTGTGATGCCTACAAAAAGGAGTTAATCAGCACGGTTTTATTTTTATTGGGTCGAACGGTGTGTATTAAGTAACTGACTGCGTAGGTGCAGCAAGTGCAGCAGATGCACTGAGAGCGATAGCGACGAGGAATAGAGTGGGTGAAATGTGAACCATTCCGGGAGAGATGAAGGTGGTTGTCAATTGAGAGGGAAAAGGATGTACGAATGTCCAAGGTGACCAGCACACAAGAAGGAAAGGGAGCGCAGCTGAGGTTCCTATTCGATACTCGTCCAAGCTTTATACTCGTCCATCCTAAGGCAGCCACGAGGAAGTCACCATGCATCAGGCCTGGGGTAGTATCACCGGAATGTTACATCTACGCGGTGGTCAAGTCGACACACATATGAGTCGAGCTAGTACCTTGATTATGTATCATAGTGACAGTAGTTTGAACTATGAGACACTGTCTGCCATGTCGAACGACGGATGTGAAGACTGGTTGATAAACAGCCCAGGCTGCGTCACGGCAACTTCAAGAAAGTGCAAAGTCAGTTCGAGTCGGAGCATCAGAATGGTCGTTGAAAGCGAACAGGTATTCTTATGTAAGTAAGTCTCGGGAAAGGATGTTAAGCACTAATACGGCATCCATGGTCACTGCAGGAGACACCGTTCTGCGGGATGAGCAAGTTCTTCGACGGATGCCAGCCGAGTGGCTGACTCACCTTGGCCATTGAAATCGAAATACCCGTGGTTGACTCTGAAATGGCTGACCTGGGCGGTCAAGACTCGTTCGGTTGGCGAACCTGAACAGAATACTTTTCAACGACCATGTTGCGTACACAGTTCCTTCCGCTCGCTTTTATGGCACTCGTCGTCACCGCGGGCACCGTTCCAGAAGGAGGTCTTTGTTCATCGAACAATAACCATTTGGATCCCGGTTCGCTGAAGTTTCTGTCCGAATGCAATGAGCAAACCTTCTGCTCTGCAAGCATTAACGGAACGTGTGTCCCAAGGCAATGTCGTCGCGACGAGTTCCCATTCGGATTCGATTCAGGTGTCGCCCTCCCAGCTCTCTGTTCTCCGGGAACATTTTGTCCGGATGAGGGCAGCGGCTGCAAACCGTTAACTGCGTTCGGCCAGCCTTGTCAACTAAACAGAGACGAACAGTGTGCACCGCCCCTCGATTGGCAAGACTTGGCAAGCACTCAAAATTTTAATGGGTCAATATGTTTACATTCTACGTGCACGTATGTCTAGAATTTTGCCTGGTGTTTCGCATACCTTTAATATCAACCAGGTATGCCAACATCACGCTCGGTTTACCGTGTATAGTCGACAACACCACTTACATTGACTTCGATCCCAACGGCCAACAATACCAACAAGTCTTCACTCGTGATAACTGCCGCAGTCCTCAATTCTATTGTGACTATGGCAGTACTGTTTGTCAGCGCACGAAAATGACTGGGCTATCTTGTCTTGCCGACCAAGAATGCGAAACGGTGCATTGTTCCTGATCCCATCCCAATTTCAGTATCCGTTGATACCTATTTGCTAGCATAACTGCGGCACCAAAGGGCTATGCGAAGAACCGCCCGAGACGCCCCTTAAAGTCGCGCCATGGCAATATGCCATTACGGGACTTTGTGTCACTGGAGGTCCGTCTTCTAGCCATTATCAACGGCGCCCTTTTTCCACCGCACTCTTCTTGTTTCAGCGATGATAGCGATATGCATGATGCTCACCCTCGTCCATAAAAGACATCGGTTGGAGCACTACAAAGAAGTTCGGGATTACTACTATGAACAACTCGAGTTCGCTTGCTTTTTTTTGGGTTCCTTGTTCTTGTTGAATCCTTTTTTCAGCCTCCGCCATTCAATTATTGCTTTGCACACTGCAGCTGCCGACCGGTATGACGCAGACGACAGGAGCTCGTATACAATTATTCAAAATAAGTGACTTTTTTCTTTCCGGAACGTTCAAGCCCCATAGCAGATTGCAAAGTTGCATGTTTCCATCGTTTTGTCCTTATTTTAGAAGTAGCTCAGTAAGCAGAGTTACTGCATCACATTTTAATATTCTTGTCTTTTATAGAACGTGCCGTTGTCAAGCTGTATGCCTCAAGCAACCATGTTCTGTATCAATTGATCTCTGCGAGAAACTAATTTGGAAGGTCCAAGAGCGCAAATGATCAGGCCTGCAGGTCTGTCGGCATCAACTACTGGTATTCAAGACGCCATCGTTCATGGGATTCAATAACAGATAACCACTTAAATAAATCCTATTGCTCAAGTAACTCGAGGTTACAATACTACAAGCAGAAGAGAATGATATGAATCCCAGAAGCACTAAAGATCCTAATATTTTAGAGATAAAAGTGAGAGTTTGAGATCTGTTGGTGCCAAGCGAGGAATAGACTGCCCGTAAACAATGAGGGCAATCCAGGATGAAACCAAGCGATAAAAACCAGGTTCAATGCTCAAGCTCAAGTACAAAGTTCCCATCGAAGAACAACAATATTAAGAGGACGAGCCTGTTGTTTGAAAAAAGAAAGACGTTGAACATAAACTTTACCCTTCAAGATGAGACACTTACAAATTACCTTGATACCAATCGCTCCCAAGGCCTGGCCCAACAGGTGTGAAAGAATATCACTATCCTTCCGCGTCACCAGGGGGATGCCCAAGCAGGCCTCAAGTGGATGTCGTAGATCCATCAATGGATGGCGACATTGAACACCAACTCAATATGTCATGCTTCTCCAATTCAAGCTGGACGGTCTCAACCATGGGGCAAGCTTGGTTGAGTAATCGCACAAAGGCTACCTTGGTCGCCAGAGACGCCCACCGAAAACACTCTCTGATTTCGACGTGCCGAAGATCCGGGAAAAGTGCCATCCATGCTGGAAGGAGAACCGAGGCACCTTCGTAAAATTGGATATATCTGTCGGACCCTTGGATAGGCACTGCGAGCTCTAGTTTCTTCACGCAATGCAGAAAACGTTCTGCACTCTGGGCACTTCGTATGCGAGCGCGTAGCCACGGATTAAGTATGTTGTGGTCTGCATGAAATGCGGGTAATGTAGGGAATATGATGCCAAGCGTGATGGATCCCGTTCGCCGCGTAATAACGGCAAGAACATTTTCAACGGCAGTGAAATCAAACGGGCCAGGGGGTGGTGACGACATGGAAATATAGCTGAGGCTAGAAAATACGTTTGCGGGCTGAAGGAAATAGAGAAGGTATCTGGTGCTGCTCTCAAGTGATTCCAGTCGAGGACACAGTTTCTTCCATTTATTGATACTGGGGGGATCAGGTAATCCGCGGCATTGCAGATGAGTGATGGATGGATGCCGCAATAGAAACTGTGAGAGACTAAAAGCAATGTCGCTCGCACGAGAGGCTCCCTTGGAGTGGACGTTCCTGAGATCAATTTCAATGGACAACTTCGAAAGTGCCGGTAAAGTGATGGCGGGAAGGATCTTGATCCACAACTCGGGTGAAAGTAGGGCGCGGCCAGCTCTGAAAACTAGGGAAGTTATGGTAGAGCTGTTAAGGATTCTGATCGTCGACTCGTGGAACATAGGGTGAAGGAGCATCATCGAATGGATGTTGAATATCTTGAGTTTTGTAGCTGGAAAGATAGGTACTTCTTCCCGGTCGATGCTCCGGTTTTTGTGTTCCCCCATTATTGCCATTCCAACTCTTTGACACCACCTCGTAAACCTTCCCTCAGCGGGCCACAGCATCTGACCAACTGCTGAGAAATACGTGTGCTCTTCCACCGTCAGATCTTCACACGACTTTGCAAGGGCGGTGGCAAAAATGATCTGAAGGCCCGTCCTCACTGGCAACCACTGATCTGGGATCGATAGGTGCGCGTTCAAGTTGAACACGTAGCGGAAATCAAGCGTCAATTTTCTGACATATAAGAACTTCGAAAGGAAGACGCCAAGGCGATGAATATCTCTGAGGAGTGTCGAACGGTTAAACTCGCAGAATAGTGTGTCGCAACACATAAAGGGAGGCGATGTGATAACGGGTGGAAGTACATGGAAGTTGTCTGGTCCGATCCTGACTGTGGCATCTATAGAAGATGTTGACGGATCTAGCGTGCCCTGTCGAGAGAAGTATATTGGCAGCACCACGTAGTTGAGGCGTCTGCAGAGTAGCAAGAGGTTATACAAATCTGACGGGTCTAGGATGTCGAAGATGAGAGTAAGCAGCTCGTTAGGAAGGTCCATGAAGCCCTGGTACAAAGAGGGAGATGCGGCTTTCCCTCTACCTCTGGGGGCATAACCATGGCTAGTGACTTGGGACTGGTTAGCCATGACCTATATGACCTACATAGCGGTACCCTGGCTCCATATGCTCTCCAATGAACTATGGCCACTGGACGCCGACGTCAAAGATAAGATAAGATAGTGTTGTAATTGTTTGCCATTTGCCACCAACGTCTACCATGGTTCACACTCGCCTCAACCAAAGTGGGGCGAACCCAAACCCACACATCAACTTTATCACCGCCCTTCCAACCACCAACGTCGCGTCCCAGGAAGACGCCCGTGAACTACTGTGCGCCTTAGCTGCCCAAGCAAGACCTGTAATGAAAGCACACGGGTTTTCTGTGAATTCTTTGGACGAAGTGAGTAGCGTATTGCTAGGTTCCCAAACTATCTCATCATTCTATAAGTACGAGCACAATTCAGTATTCCTAGGACGCAATTGGAATAACGGCGAGACCATCGGTAAGTGTTAGTTGCGTCTTCGATGATGCATTGTTGCTTATGATCGTAGAGTTGGTCCTCCGGCGACGTGATGGTTTGTTTCTACCTACATCAAGTCTGATGGGCACGTTCTGTCATGAAGTCCGTTCGTAAACCTGCCGCATATGTGTTGCTAACACTGTAACACACGCCAGCTTGCCCACATCAAAGTACGTTCACGCCTTCCTCCAATGCTGCATTCCGAGATTATTTAGCTGCGCATTTTTAGCACATGGACCATGGGGTCGCGTTCCAAGCCCTCTGGGAAGAACTCCGCAGCGACATTCGCAAGCTGCAAAACAAGGGATACTATGGTGATGGTCAGCCTTTTTCATCTCATCCCCATTTTCCACATTGCTTTACACCACATTGACAACTGGTGAGGGTAGGCTGTTGGTCGGCCGGGACCCGACTCGCCGATGGTGCCACAGTCGCCGGTGCGGGTATCCAGCCAGGCGATTTCCCGAAATACATGGTGCGTATTTCATGACCCTGATACTCATTTCCCGTTTCCTTGTCAATGAAGCTGATGAGCAGTCTATCAGTGCGGCGGGGCTCAATCACGCTCCCGTCAAACGGCACTGCGTCGCCGCAAACGGCGGGAACCCGGCCCTTCTCTCCACACTGGCGCCCAATCAAGTAAGAAGCGCAAGGCAGGTGCGCGCGTAACCAACGCGAACTTGTTTACCGGTGTAGGGACGGCATTAAATTCCGGAGACGCGGAGAATACCAAAGGAGTCGGATTTGGGAAGCGGGCTGCGAGGTACGACCTGGTACCCCGTGTGGTGTTGAACTAATATTGTTGTGAAAATAGCAAGCATGCGAGAGAAGAGAGGGCGCTGGCTGCTGAGAGGCGCATACGTGCCTTGAAAGTCCAAGCTCAAAGTGATCGCTACGTCTCGGCTTTAGAAAATACTTGGTTGATCCTTAATCTTAGGAGAACCTACTTCCTCAGCAACAATCATGGATGATCTAAAGTCCGACTCGGACGCAGAATCAGACTCGGAGAGTGAAGCAGTGCAAGAAACGGACCAAGACCGGCTACGCATCCTCATGGACACCCTGGGAGATGGCAACATCGACGATCTAAAGGAGTCATGGATTGTATTTGATAACGATTTCGATTTTGATGTCAAAGCATCAATCACCGTCTCAGGTTCAGCTTCTAGCTCGACAAGGAATCAGAAAGATGAGACAAATGCCATGGGCTGCGAATTCCCTCAATCGTCCTCATCCGAGTCCATGTTCGCTGCTACTGCCCCCGCACGGTCACTTATTCATGCTAGAACTAGCGACGGAAAAGGAAAGGAGATAGCCACCGACGCTAGTAGGCTGCCGCATTTTATCTCCGCCACCATGTTTTACCGCCACGAAATAGATACTCATTTGCCCCCTGAATCCACCCGCAAGGTGTCGAATCCATCCTCAAAGCCTGGTCTTGGACTGGGTAGATTGGCCCAAACAGAAATAGATCACAGAAAGAAAGAATCGTTAGGTCTGCTGCCCACCCATTCTACCCGTAAAATAGGCGCAGGTGTTACTTTGAGAAGGAGTTCTGGGAGCGCTAGACACAATGATAGTCGGGGAGGTGACGAGCAGGGCGTGACGGATGTTGGCGAAACCTTGGGATCACAATGGAGTTGTCTCGTGTGTACACTGTGAGGTGTTGACGCCCGTGCATTTATGCCTTCTGACGCTCTTTAGGTCAAATGACGCTGACCACCTCGCATGTTCTGCGTGTGCGACACCCCGAGGAGAATCTGTGTGGGCTAGGGACCAGCCTAATATCCCCTTATAGATCGTTAGTGAATGGATATGGGCATATTCCGTGATTAAACTGTTCGGAGGCTTATACCATAAGAAACAATCATAAGCTACACATACACAACCTGCATCTTAATATACCCATAGCTCAGGGCGGTTAACCCTGCCCGTCACTTCCAGCACCTATCCAACACGTCAGTGTTCCGCTAAAGCGAGCGAGAGGGAATACACTAACAAGATCTCGTATTCTTCGGTGAAACATTCGCTACCGTTAAAAGCAACATTGCAGCCGTTCTGATGGCACCAAACATAAGTTTCGAGCCTCTATGTGGCAGGGATCACTCACCAGATGCTCGGCGGTCTTTCCAGGTACTCGCACGCCCTTGATTACGGCTACTGCATGGTACAGCTTCGGGCCATAGTCTTCATATCCCCCCTGTACTGGTCGTCGGCCGGGGGGTATCCTCCCGTGGGACGCAGGTAGGAACTCCATCATCTCAGGGTCAAAGGGTAAGAGGTCATACCGACCAGCATGCTCGTACTCGACGCCGCCAAATGGGACGCGGCATGGAATTGAAAGGTGAGGAGCAATCTTGCAGGGGTGGACGGACCTGTCGAGGAGGGCAGAGCCTAAGAAGACGGGGTGATGGGGGTTGACATCGTGGCAGGGGGGCCTGCCCGCTTCCTTGGCGGGGAAAGGTGCAGAGCTTGTCAAGGCCACGCGGTAGCCCGAGGGAGGGGGCGAGTATGCGGGAGGGGGATGATGCCAGAAAGACCGATCCTTCAGATCCTTGTCGTGGTGTTCCTCGTGCCCACTGGCATGCATGTGCGTACTATGTGCGCTACCGTCCACTGGAGCGTGCTGATACCCAAAATCAGGTTCGGGCATTTTTAGAGGCTCTTCGTTACCCATGTCGATTTGTTGCTGTCGCCGTTGAATGTTGAAGGTTATAAAGGGTTACGGTGACTCAGAACGCGAGTCGGCCGGTTCTTAGTGCAATACAAAAATACCTTTGGCTGTACTCTGCACAGGTTTCGGTTCTTACGGTCAATAAATAAATTACTTGTCTACATGACAGGGGTTTCTTGTATATATAGTAGTCTCTAGAGTTCGTCGGAGGTGCGTTGTTTCGTGGTGTGGAAAGCTTCCGCCAGTTCTAGTTCGGGAATAAATAATACGAGCCAGATGCCCTGAGTAGACAAAACTCACTGTGTCGCGTTTGTGGTGTCAATTTCGACGGCAAGACCACGTTGTACTCAATAAATAGGTCCCCATAGCCAGTTTGTTCGAAGATAGGCATACCCTCTCCTTTGATCGTTTGCACGAAACCTACACCCGCCTCATCAGATGGAAAATGAAAACGTAATACAAAAAAATATACCCGGCTGTGTCACTCCTCCCCGGGACAGGCGTATCTGATGTCCATCTAAATGAGTCAAATTGCGATCGAATCCCAACAACGCCTATGAGAGACTGCCTTCAGTTCGATGCAAAATTCAATCTGAGAAATAAACAAACCTCGTCAATCCCGATAGTCTCCTTCCAATAGAGACTTGTTTCCTTTCTTCGCCATCCACCCTTATCCTTCCTACTCCTTACCCGTATAACGACGTCTCCAGCCTCCCAGTCAGGACTTTCATCAGCTTCACCCTCAAATACAACTTCGTGTCCTTCAGGCATTCCCGGAGTTACCTCCAAGGTGAAACTTGCTGTGTGATCAACAACCTTTTCACCCCGGCAATGAGGGCAAACTTTTGCAATAGTTTTACCGCGGCCATCACACTCGTTACAAGTTGTTTGACTCTGTGCGAACATCCCAGGGAAAATCTGTTGTTTTACAACTTTAACGCCGGAACCACCACATCCTGAACACGTATGAATATGGCTATCGGATGCGGCTCCGGAGCCTCGACAATGGTCGCACAGAATACGTTTTTTGAGCATGAACTATGATAGAGTAGGTTAGCAGATCATTGACAAGATGTTCTGACCTTATGACTTACCTCTATATTCGAGCCTTTATAACTGTACAGGAGTCAGCCTGGAGGAAGGGAAGTAAATTTATTGTACACACATGTCCGCTAGTTGGACTTCGAACTCTGTTAACGAAGTAGGTCCCCGGCGTACTTGCTGTCCTTGATCTAAGGGAGTCGCAATTCAGTTATTCTCGGAGTGTCTGCAAAAGAATGCTCACGATGTCCAAAGAAGCTCGAGAAGACGTCAAATGGATTAGCTTGATGTTGTCCCCCTTCGTGATTTTTTAGACCTTCCTAGGAAGAAATGAAGGGCTTTTAGCTGGAAAGTCACACATGCCGTGAAGTGAAGAAAACAAGCCGCCAAAGATGATTCCAGTTATCTGGGAAATGGTAGATGTCCACACTTTGTGGGAAGAGGGACCGAGATTTTCAAAAAGAAGAAGGATTTGAATTTTTCCAACTCACCTCTCCATACCGGTCATATATTTGACGTTTCTGGAAACGATCAGCTTGTTTCGACCAATCATTTGGAAAAACTGACCGTGGAGTCAGAAAGGACTTCGTAGGCTGAAAGTATCGTCAATATGTGATGCACATTATCGTATTAAGCTACCCTCGACTTCACCATATGCAATGTCCACAAACCTATCTTTAGCGGCTGGTTCTTTGTTCTTGTCTGGGTGATATTTCTTACTTAGCCGTTTGTACGCATGTCTGATATCTCGTTCTGACGCTGATTTATGTACTAAACGCGGAGAACTAGCGGTCAGTAACATAAAATCAGGATAGGAAACGTGCTTCTCGTGCTGACTTTCAAGAGTTTTGTACAAGTCTGCGGCCGCAACAAAAGAGGCAAAAAGAATGAAAATGCCTAGAAGATACGAGGCGAACAACATTGGAGTAATAAAACTCCTCTAAGGCAGTCAAATCGAAGGACACGTATATTTCAAGTCACATGACACCTTGCACAATATCTTGATTACATAAATCGGGAATTCGAAATGCTTCGACCTCGAATACGTTTCATTGACAGAGATGTCGGCTGCTACTGTGTGCGCAGATCCTTTTCCGCTGTTTCTCCAACATATCCTTCAAAAGTTAGAGGTCACTGAATTTGTACCCGCTCAGTGCTCATTCGTTTCACTAACCTGAAATGGATCGACATCTCGCAGCGTTTCCCTTCGCTTTGTCAACAAAAGACGCCATCGTTCACATGGGGACATATGCATCACAGGCATGCATGTTTAAAGACTTTCTAGGTTCGCTGGGCGCGAGAGCTTTCGGTCTTGGTTTCGGTTTTACACCAATCCAGCCTACGCGAATATGTCCCGTATATATCCCTGGATGGTTTGTTGACGCGGAACTGGAAGCAAGCGCATGGGTAACATCCAATGATGACACCAAGCAGGTTTAGTGACCGTTTAAGTTGTATGAATGATTGCCTTAACCGCTACCCCAGCAAGTAGTCACTGCGTTTCTCTTGAATTCGTGAGTAATAATCGTTAATCAGCACCACCGCTGAATAATGATTATCTGCTATAGATATTTACCAGGTACTTTAATATTATCACGCTCCTGGGTGGCCACTAATGTCCTCTGGAGGTTTCGCGTTCGAGCCACTTTCGCGGCTATCATTCAATAGCAACAGCTTACGCACCTCATATACTGTACCTTTTTCAAAGGATCTTGAAAAGCAGCACGACCAAGAGATACTATGTTTACCATATACTATCTCGCCGCTCTCCTTGCCAGAAGCAGCGCGTTCATTATCATTCAAGCAGGCCACAATCTGTGATCATCTACGCCTTCTTCCCACTTCCATCAAGTCGAATTTTGTCAGTTGACTACTCTTTCTCTCCATATCAACATGGATACTCGTTTACTCTGTATGCTTGTCCCGTGCCACAGTTGGCTGCTTATCCAGTGCTCATTCCGATCTACTTGGCTCGATATGACTTTCAAGTCTTGGATGAAAGTCACAGCGTGACCGTCGTACTAGAAGCATTTTCGCGCTCGGTCAGCCCCTGTCACCAATTCAGTTTATCTTCCTCATTCTACCTGACTCTAGGGTCGCGTTATCTGCGAAGTCACACCCTCGTCCGTTAGGAAAATTTTGAATTTGGAGTTCGTCGTTCGGCGAGGCGAAGTCACACATGCATTTGCCATGGTCGAGAAGTTGATGGTACCACTGCACAGGGAACCCCTTGCTGCGAAACTTGGCAAATGGATGGATGCGATGATCAGTTCACAAGGCGCAGCAAAGCGATTGATGAAGGTCGCTCCTGCGAGGTTGGATGATCCTCGAGTACGCGAGCTCTCGGAAGACGAGACGCGAACAAACCGCAACTTTATGACGTTGGGCACCGACATTCTGGCGCTGAAAGAGGTTCTCCAGGTGCTTACAGTCAGTTTTCAATGAAATTAAGCCCTGACACATTGTGCAAATACCCAGAAAATTTCCGGTGATGGTGACAATGGTGGCACAGTGATTCAGATCACTTTGAACCCTCGACTAGACGACGACGCGAATGCTCTTGCTCGAGGATCCACTCAGGATTTCGTCACAGCACTGGAAGAAAAACGAAGGGCAACAAAACCACAATGGTGGACGGACTGGGAGAATAGTATTACTAACAAGAAATGAATAAATAATGTATAAACCATAGTTTTCGACTGCGCCATCGCCGAGGAAAAGGCGATACCGACAGGTACATGCATCTACAAAGTCCCTGAAAGATACCTGGCCTGGATACCTAAATTATGAAAATGAAAATGCCAAGATGAAAGTGTTCAATGAGGACACGCTTTAAATGATGTTCGCTGAAGAAATGAAAGATACAGAGATACAGAAGAAGGATACTAGCATTGTGAACAATGGCACACACAAGACCGTGCCATGGTTCCAGCCCGGTGGAACGCCAAGAGTGACCGATGATGACGCGAGGGTTTCGGTGGAAGTAGTCAGTATCCCAGCGGAATTTGTCAAAATGAAAGTTGCTAATGAGGGCGTTGGTGAAATGGTAGGCATGGCCGACGCATTGAAAAAGCTGACGCCAACGATAGGGCTGTATGTACTGGTTGCGAGATCAGAGAAAACAGTTTCACCGATGGGAGCGGAGAAAGAAGTGTTGAATAAGTATGGCGGTGTTGTAGGGGAGGGTGTAGAAAGCGGGAAATTCGGGAGTGTTGTCCCAATAGTGGCTGACGCCGAGGATAGAAAAGAAGACACGGTATCTGGTGATTCCTCTGTCGTTGTAGCATTGTGAAGGTGGTAGAATCCAACCATCGGTGGTTCCCTAGCATTGATACCGTAGCTAGGATTCAACATTTCGTCATTTTGGTTTGTATGTCCAAATAAATGTTGGTCACCTGAAAACCGAATACACAGTTTGCAAGAAGATCGAGCCTGTGGTAGACGGGTGTCAGCCGCGGAAAAAAGGAAACAAATATTTTGAACCTATCTGCCAATCAATGCCGTCAGGGCTTGGCGGCAACGCTTTCGGCCATGTCAAGCAGAGGTTGGGATTACCAACGGCTGGGCCAATTAAGTAATCCGAGGGTTGCAAAGTGTAATTTTGTTCACTTCAGTATAAAAAGCATGATTATAAGCTTCAACACAGAACGAAAGTTGCACACTCCTACCCAAACGAGAAAGTGATGGTTTCAGTTGTGCTGCAGGGAACTGCCCATTGCCCGTCTGTTATAAGGCATGAGCTGTGTAAGTTTTACATGTCGCAAGGTGTACACACCCTGGTCAACAAGTCGACTTCCATCCAAAAGTTCGAATAGTCGAGAAACCTGTTCAAAAATAAGTTAATCTTTTCAAAAAGTACCGGTTCCTACATACATCGTGATATGGGCCGTACAAACCGGCAGTGCCTCTGTTGAATGAACGAGTAGGATCACGGATTTCCTTCCAATGAAATGTACCCACATGTCTATCAACGCTATGGAAGTGTTTCCTGTCGCATGTGGATAAGTTGGCAAAGGTGTGATTTGTGTGCCATTAACCTATGTTCATGAGTATACATACACAAGAAACCAGAAAGGCTTACCGAGAGACCAGAAAAGGGTATTGCCCATTGTAAGTAGCTGGAAGTATTCATCTCCGAGCCAAACGGTGGAAACGGCATTACTTCATTCCACCTGATTTCGCTAAGATTCTTAACCACAGAGGAATCAACCGCGCCTAGAATACAATTGTAAATCCATTTAGGCACGAATTTCTGGTATTAAACAAGCCGACCGACCAATTGAAAGGGAACCACTGGCATTTCTGGTAAGGCTAAGACCAAAAATAGGGTAATCTAGCTGCCCTCGTTGTGCGAGAGTGGTAAAAAATGGCTTAGCTGTCATCTGTGCATCAGAATGGTGGCCAGTCAAGGAAATTTTGATTCTCACCATTTTCTACTGAGCGTGGTATGACAGAAAGTCGCGGGAAGCCAAGACCCATTACTCCGCTGATTCGATCATTCATGGTGACATTAGACTGTGTAACTAACCCTGAAAATTCTACGTTTCGAAAGATCCAAGACCACATCATTAAATAAACCCTTACCAAAGGCCTGATTTGCAACTGTCAAATTTGACAATTGCACAGTTTCTCTTGCGACGTATCCGGAAGCAACTTCGCCCAAAAGAATATCACGCACTGAGATCAATAAAATTCGGGAAAGAACTTACCGGTCCCATCAACATAACTGATATTAAACACAGTAGCATTATTATTAACGGCGACAAAAGAAGGGCTTTGATAATCAAGCGGATAACTATGCCAGAGAGTTGGTACATCCAGGGGATTTGTGGTGCGACTCACCGGGGTACAGATTTGCAATTGCTCGTTGAGCAGGCCGTCGATGTAATCCAGAGGTCTGATGAACCAGTATCCAGAGCAACGCGAAAATTGATGCCGCCAATTTCAATGACAGCAAAATAGGACCTATTCGAATAACTTGAGTACACCACCAAACCCCGACACAATGATACAGACTGCTTGTCCTCCGACAATGACACCGGTAATACAGTAGCGTTTTCGGCCGTTTCCCTTTCCTGAAGTCTCGGACACGTTTGTAGACTGATACTTCGTGGATATGAGACAAAGGGACGCCAGGAATGTAAAGCATAAGCAGTGTCCGTTATGATAAACCAGAGGAAGATAGACCACATCGTAGTGTGATCTATCGCCAATGTCAGCCAAGATGCATGTAATGTGCAATATGGACAGCAAGTATTCGCGGACTAAGTATTTTGTGGGAGAGACATTTGGGGTACCATATTTGGACGTGTTTTGAAATCGAAGAATTCTCAGAAGCACAGAACTACATGAAAAAATACATCCTGAAGACACCAAGACGTACAACAACCTGATGAACGAGACCAGGTAAAAGAAAAGATAATATGCAAGAGAACTTTGGCGAATGGAGAGAATGTTAAAGATAGTGAATGTTTCATCATGTGAGAGCGATCACCGCTTCGCGAAGACTTTCTTGAGTAGACCCAACACCTTCGGAACATTGAGCTGCACATATTCGAGATCCAGCAGATGTTTGTTATCTTTTTGCTGTGGAATCCAAGTAGAATGAAGCGGCCACTATCGGACAATTAACTTGCTAGTACTCACCTTTTCTAACAGGTCATCGATCTTGAGATCCATCTCGAGAATAGCTTTTTCTCGGCCTTTGTAATGCAAGGCGATAATAAACGTTCCTGGAGTTGGCGACGTGATGTTGAAGTATATGTTGGGCCGTCTGAACAATGCTTCAGGATATCTAAAAGTGACAGTTGTAATGTCCAACATACCGGTTATCTGGAACGTTGCTTTCAACAATGATACCCTCTTTCTCAAGCTGAGCGTGGGTAAATCGGTACGGCCCTAAAACAATGGCCTTCAGAGGTTTCTTCTCCTTCCCCCCCACAGTAACCACCCCAACACCAGTCGTGCTCCCCTTGTCTTTGGATGCAGTCAATCGGACGTTCTGCAGGTAGGCCTTGTATTGTTCCAGCTGCGATCGCATATAATTGTTGTGATCACATATAGTCTTGTAGACTGCGTCCAGTGACTTCGTCTCTAATAGCACCTTTTCCCGCAGATTGCCCAAATGGACAAGCTCGGCAGCAACCTCCTCCTGCATGAGCTTATACCCGTCCGACTGCTCAACGATTCTTTGTTCTTCCAGTTCACGAAGCATCTCCTTCACCTTGATGCCCTTTCGCACCAGAGTAGCGTCCTTCGTTGTTGCTGCACGCTCGGCGATTGCAGCCAGGTTGTAGGGTCGCTTCTCGGCAGAGTGGGGAATTGAGCGGATAAGCTGAACGAAAATCGATTTAGTCTCCATGTAGAGCATGTCACTGGATGAGACTGAATCCATGAGTGCGCTCTGAAGATCCTGGATTGGTGTCTCCCAACGACTGTACAGGTTGAGTTCGATTGTGCGATTTTCTTTTCGGGGAACTTGGGGGGGTGCGGGGCCAAGCTCGTCGGTCAAAATGCGCAGATGTTGTTTATCATTTGGCGACTGGAAATACTAGTTAGAATGTAGAAACAATCGTTTCAAGTACGTACCAATGTTTCAATGTGTTGTAAAATTAACGAGTGGGTGTTGTACAACTCGTTCAGGGTAATGTGTATCATCAGATCTTTTTTGGATAGTGCCATATATTGATCCATCTAATTTAGCATATTTAGAAGGGTCGGGAACCAAGTAATGGGCCGCACCTCGAGCGTATCATAAAAATCGACAACCTCGCACAAGTTGTTCAAGAATTGATTGATTCGGGATTTGTTGTTTTCCACGAAGGGATTAAGAGTTATCATGTAAGCTTCCTTGGCGTACGATGGCTTGTTCGCCAAATTTTGTAACATTTTTGCTATCTATCGTATGTTAATGGCTTGAGCGAATGTATATTTTAAGAAGAACATACCAGAGTCAATGTGCGTCGAGGGTGCTTTGCCGGAACGCCTTCAACAAGCATGTATGCCTGAGGCGTGACAATGGCGGGATTGATAAAGCGAAGGAAGAAAAAACCACCAATAAGAGAACAAATAGCATAATCTGTGGCTTCTGGATACTTTCTCTACAAGAAGTGCCTTGTCAGACATATAACAATAGCATACACGCTAGTTGCGCGCACCCGTGTCAAACTTCGTATTTGTTTGCATATCCATCGAATACCATATGGCACGCTCTCCATGCTGTCCATAATGGTCAACAAGAAGCTGTTGGCAATCTCCATAAGCATCGTCAAGCGCGGGGCAATGATTGCCTGTACGTCCGAATTTGCAGCCGCAATCTCAGGCGCCACTCCTCGCGGCAAATTTGGTGGTAGCGATCCGGTCTCCTCCTCAATTTGATTGATCATTTGTTCATAAACCTAGAAAACGACAATATCTATCAGAACGTTTGTCCACGTGTTTAAAGTTCAGCATCACCTTCACTGGATTAATCTCTAAATTGAGATCCTTGTGCTCGATTAAGCTATTAATACGCTCAGCCAGGACGCTCTTGAGATAACCTTGACCTGGGCCTCGCCGAGTATAAGTCGTCATCATGCGAGAGACAGGCGTATTGGCACGGAGCAACGATCCGAACTCGGTTGCAGTCTCAAATTGCGCAGAGAGCACGGATTGAAACATGGTCAGGAGGAGATGCTCCTCTCGACTTTCATACTGGTTTCCGTAAAGCGTAAACATGACAGTTTGTAAGAGGGTATCGATTTCGGACAGGCTGACGAGACGACATAGCGCTGCAATGTGTCGTGGTTCAGACTGAAGTAAGAAGAAGAGATTGGAATACTGTTGAATTTTTCGGTCATCAGGATAGTGGCCCTCTGTTGGGTCCACCTCTTCGAGCGTTCGCTCCACTTCTCGTTGCTGTCACACGGTCAGACGAGCCAGTCAGATTGGGTTATGAATACAACATACCTCATCCAAAGCCATCCGATTTTGAATGAGGAGGGCGATACGGGAGTCAAGATAACGAACATCTCGTTCTAACACAAAATTTTTCTTTGACTGCGCAGAGATCTTGCCTTTCAGGTCTCTGAGCCGCTTCTGAGCTGATATAGACACCCTTTGTCAATACTGTGGTTTCGATAGCCCAGCAATAACACACCTCTTGCTAAGTCGTCTTCTACTTCCACATCCTGTTCAGCAGCCATGCTGAAGAGAGCCGTCACGCTGTAGCGGTTGGTATTCCGGTTGGTGAGGCGGCGTGAGGACATACTGCCTGGAGAACCAGGTTGGTCTGGGTAAGACATTGCAATCGTTCGAAATGGAGGATATATAAAATATCAGGGATAGAAAAGACAACCGGAAGGTTTCGACCAAAGCAGCGCCAGCGCTTTTGCAGCCTGGCAACGGCGAGAGAGCTGGACTAAGGATATAGGCGCTGGTGAGGGTAGAAGATACGGGCCGAAAGTATCAAAGGTGAGCAGAAGGCCTGGTGTAGTGTGCTTCAGCTTGATCAATCAGCGGACAGCTCAAGATGAGAAAATATACAAAGAACCTTTCAAAGTTAAGATCTGTCGGTACATCAAAAGTGATTATTATTTACATTTACATTGGCTGAAACGTTACATAATCTCTGCAATCTTATCGCGGTAGTAACTGCATTGTGAACATATCATAGTGTTTTTCACACTAATAAGTTGGAGTCCGAGGTGACCGGATCGTTTTGGAGTCTGGTCGCAGCCTCACTTCTCGACGTAATACTAAATTTAGACCTGACTGTCATTAACGCGACCGCCCTTTACGGCCATGGCTGGATCCTCCACGCCATTCGAAGTCGCCTCACCTCCGCCATTTACCAGCGGATTGACCGTTTCCGATACCGGTGTGAAGAGTTCCCAGGCGCGATCAACAGGGTTTCGAGGTGATTTCTCGTCTTCGATAGCAGTTTGATCTGGGTTTAATTTTGGATAGTTATAGCTAAATTGTTTGATAGTCGAGTCAGCCACACAGAATGTGAGAAAGAGACCAACACTTACTGCTTCAACATCGTGTAAAAGCCAACACCAAGGAGAGAGCCCAAGAATGGTCCCACCCAATACTGATCGAACAGACATCAATCGAGTTTATTGACGGCAAGTATGCTGTACTTTACCACCCATTGGTTAGACGAAGGAAACCCAGTGACAACGGCAGGCCCGAATGAACGTGCAGTATTCACAGAGGCGCCAGTATATTGGACGGCGAAACTATTGTCCCTTGTTAACACAGTTCTTTGCTGGAGATAAGTAGGCTCACAGATGTGTAGCGAACAAAGTGAGACCGATGCCGATCTATATAAAGGAGAGCAATTATTGGAAGGCTCGTTTTCAAGCTTAGACAGGTACATACAGGTGCAAAAGGTGTTGCTTGGTGTTTTTCGGCCGCCAGCATTAACACAGAAAGCACGAGGGCGGAAGTGATGAACATCTCAATAAAAACACCTTGAGCTGGATTGATCCCCCTTTGCAAATTTGTGCTTTGAAGTGAAGGTTCAAAGCTGCGTAGGTTTTCAACATGAATGGAAATACTTACTTGAACGCGAGCGGGCCTGGCGTAAGCGCCAGAATAAGTGCTGACGCCGCTATTCCGCCCACAAGCTCTGCCACACAGAACAGTACGAATCGCACGGGTCGGATTGCTCCGACAAGGAACAGAGCCAGAGTGACATCGGGATTGAACGATCCTCCCGTGACTCTAAAGAATAGCCAAGCTGAGACTATAAGACTAAGCCCCATACTCGTCGAAATATAGAGCACATGCTCGACGCTGTTGACGCCAAATGGACCGGCAAAACTTTCAGAAGCCGCAGCTTGAATTCCTCCAAGACCGAGAAGAAAGAAGAATACAGTCCCAACGAACTCAAAGAGAGCAGCGTAGCAGTCTTCGGTGAAGGTAGAAAATAGGGAGGAGAATGAAATGGCCATCGTATTATCCGTAACGTTCGGGGCTTGATGATGAAAGTAGGGAGAAATATTGACTGTCAGCCGTCTCTTTTGTAGTCCAAGACACCGATCGATCTCTGGATCTTCTTGATTTCCTATGGAAAATAGAAGTTCCTTCGTTGACATTACTTTGACCTGACGAAATGGATATGACCTGACAAAATGGGTAACCATGTAAATCGTAATTCCTATGTCATTACTAGTAACGACAGTTTACCTACAGTGCACCATGAACTAGCAAGGAATGCAGTTGCCAGCATAATGAAAATTCCTGTTCCTTCGCTTTGTCAGTCCGTTATGGTCAGCGTGTCATCATCCCTGTCGTCAGTTGAGCTGGGTGGCTCTTCGATAATCCTTGAATTATTGGAAATTGCAAACGCATCAGATCTTCGAAGTTGATGCAAGAACCTTTCCTTGGGCGCCGTGGTTTGGTGAATGGCACCCCGTCGACCACCATTACCGCTTCCTGAGAGCAAATATGCAATCAGATGTCAAGGAGCATCTCACCAATAAGTATTCGAGCTCCTTTTCCAGCATCCAGAAGGGTTAATAGGAGGGCAGTCCGGGCACGAGTTATGAACATGCTTTCGCTCTCGCCGTTGCCTGACCTGGGCAGCCATGGTCGTGGTAGGTGGTGCCGGTGACAGGGGATAATTTACTGCGACCACCAAGTGAAAGCACAATAAGTGAGCATAGGCTATTTTGGGAGAATCGTTCCCCAGTGGCAATCAGCGGTGGCAACATTCGTCTTACTAGTAGCAGCTCGACACCAACGCCCAACCCTATAGCTATGCCCAACCAGCTGGCCATTCCTTTCAAAAAGACCTATGACATTGAGATTAAGGAGGCGGTGGGTGATTTTCTGCAAGAACACAATGGCTGCCACCCCAACGCGTTCAAGTGGGACGTCAACCGATGGAAAGCTTTGCGTACAGAGGGCACCGGAGGGGTTGTTCATGTCGATCGCATTCCTACTACCCTTTGGTACGTCCCCCACGTCGCTATGCCAGCGTTCAGCCTAACATTGTTGTGGAGCTATCATGCACAGTTACTTTCAATCTTAACAAAGTTTCCTACGGATGTTCGTCTACCTGATAATCTGTACTTCAGGCAACAATTTCTCTTTCTCCTTGCAGATGGGGCTGGAAATTCCATATGCGCCGGCTTTCTTCCCCTCAGAGCTTCCGATTACGCTCAAGAGCATCGCGTTTGAGCGAGCCGCTGTGTTGTTTAATCTCGCCGCGTTGTACTCCCAACTTGCCGTTTCAGAGGATCGCTCAAACCGCGATGGAGTCAAACGCGCGAATGCATACTACCGGGTCAGTCAATTTCCATATATCTCTATATCGCACTGATTTTATTAGAATGCTGCTGGAACACTATCTTTCTTGATATCATCTGCATTACCAAAACTATCGTTACCGCCCGATGATGAAGAGGTACCATTAGATCTTACGGGGTCGTTTGTCAAGAGCTTGGAATGGCTCATGCTTGCTCAAGCACAAGAGTGTGCCTGGCAATGGGCCGTAATGGGTGTGTGTCCAGCCAAAGAAACCTCGAGTCACGGCTGATAAGTAGAAGAGAGCTACAAAAATGGGTTGATTGCGAAACTTGCTGCCGGTGTCAGGCCTTCTTCTCTCCCCCCTGAACTATCATTTTGATCGTGAGCAGGTTGCATCATTCTATGGTTCGTCTATATCGGCTATCAACAAAGCTTCTCCAACTATCAAGCATAAATTCCCTTCGGTAAAGTGGTTGTTTGAATAATCGTTCCCATCGATTAAGGCTTCCACTTAATGTTAGCATTGGATCTCTCATCTCGAAGCCAAACGACACCACTTTCAAGCAGCCGCTCAGTTCAGAAAGAGTATAGATGAACTCGAAGGCAATAGGTCCGGTGTCGAATGCCCCTCTTTCACTTAAATTAATCGAAATCACAATTCCAGATATGGACTTGAGCTAGCGCGGCTAGCTCAAGCGCAAATTGACACAAAAAAGAGCTACAATTTTGCTCGGCGTGGAGTTGCACATGCCGTTCTACAGGACATCCAAGTGGGCCAGATGAAAATGACTTCGTCTCTTGCAACTGACAATATTGTCAGTCTCTCTTGGACACTGTGCAAAAGAACCATACGCGATCTGAACGAGATAACGACCTCATTTATCACCAAGAAATACCTGCTGCATCAACACTTGCACCCATTCAGGAAACCCTCATGGTTAAAAGCACCGTTCCTCAAGGATTAGAGAACCCGGAAGGAGCCATTGGGGAAGACAGTCTGATATTCTCCGAGGTGCTTGAGTGGGGCGCTCGAGAGGCTATCAGTATGCCATCATGTTTTCATTCAGAGTTTGCGTCTGATTCCTCCAATGACGCGCTATAGACATTTTTATAGAGAACAGGAAGAATTTGATCAAAGAAAAGATAATTGACGTTTCGCGGAATCTAGATAAAAAATCTAACGAGTGAGTTTAAAAATAAATCTTTATTGAGTTGCTCGCTGATGATGTGTGACAGAACACTGCGTTCCTTGAATCTGCCGTCATCCCTCGAGACTTTGGAGAGGCCTGTTGGTTTACCTCCCAGCCTGCTGAAGAAGGCCGAGGAAGTTCGACTAGAGAATGGACCTATTAGGATTGAAGAATCGATCGAGAGCGTGCAAACGTTGGTACGACAAGATATGAATATCCTGGATGAGGCACATCACAAGTTTACCTTGACATGTTTCTTGCTCATGATTATGGCGTACTTGCAGGCTATGGACATTCTTGATAATGAAGCATCGGAGGATGAAGCTCTCTGCAAGGATACTCGCATCATTAGACAGCGATCTCACGAAGCTAATCAAGAACTGGTTGCCAAGGAGCAGCGGTACCGTGAAACTCTAGAACAAGCGGCAGCAAGTGATGAGCTTGTCAGAAAAAAGTGGGAGCAGTGGGAGATGAGTATCAGAGAGCTTACCTGGGATCAGGCAAGTTCAATCGTACCACGGGCTGGAACTCAGTATGACTATCTCGTCTGCCAGACTCGTCTGACCGATTCTGTGCCGTCATCCACCATTCCTCCAAGCGGACTCTCACCGTCGAATGCTACTCAGACTCAAACGCATGCCCGTGCTCTTCGGATCCTTCTCGAATCACTGGAAGATCTTAAACAATCTCGAACCCAACTGACTGATAGAGTGCAGCGGTTGGCTGAATTGGATGACATACAACCCCGTATTCTGAAGGCAGCCGCTGGTCTCAAACCATGGACTGAAGCGCAGCCCGTCATATTCGAAGACATTTCTGACGAGGAGCTGGCAAAATATGATGAGTTTATACATGACATCAGTGAGAACGAGAAAACCCAGAATGAGGTGCTGGCAGCTATCCAGGTGCATACCGGTGGTATCTCTTTTGACCGACTGTACGTTTGACGTTGATGTCGCAGGCTCGCAATGAGATGTTTTTGCAGTCGCGAAGGGACGACCCGTCTGTGAAAATGCGAGAACATGCCTTGCAGTCTCTCGACTTGGCATACCACAAATATCGCGAGATCGTCCGGAATCTAGACGAGGGTTTAAAGGTATTCCATTCGTTCTCGGAAAAGTATTTCGGGTGTGGTCTCATGGTCTTTCAGTTTTACAATGATTTTGCTGTCATCATCATGGAATTCAAGGAGACTTGCAGAGATTGGAGTAATTATCGGAAACAGGAATTACAG
Organism: Hygrocybe coccinea; assembly: GCA_963555575.2. Lineage (NCBI taxonomy): Eukaryota > Fungi > Basidiomycota > Agaricomycetes > Agaricales > Hygrophoraceae > Hygrocybe > Hygrocybe coccinea. Next base: position 2,077,573 of record OY741995.1, on the reverse strand, counting down.
TCTGTGTCTTCTTTGATTGTTGGCCAGGTCAACGCTGACAATATCACAGTTCAATAACTCGTTCCCTGCGATCCATCTCACTTGGTAAAGTTCACAGTGAACAGCCAGTGAAATTCGGAAGGAACCCGTTGGAACCAGTGCCGTGGGCAGGTGCCAAGGCGACGCCGGAGCGGAGTAGCCCTTTGTGCAATCTTCCCTCTCTTTACTCCGATGAGTGGAAGACCATGGAGTTGCCCTCAGTCCCCCCCAGTCCCATTCTATGAGGGGCTCATCATGGTCATTGAAGTGAGGCCGTTCGCTTTATTGTGCATGTACATTACCCAAGTTAGAATGCTATACTGGCATAATGCCAAAGCCGGACAGATATTGATGCAACTCCTGTTGAAGGACCTATGTTACCCGAGGGCTGTGTCAACAACGGTTACATGTACGAGTTGCTCAAAGCATGGCTCACAGTGGCAACTTAGCAACTATCATTTTTGCTGGCTGAGGTTTCTAGCCACAACAGCTATATCAAGGATGCGGAACCGTGTCGTCCTTGCCAAGCTACTTGTCAAAGGTACGCCCCTTTCCCCAAAAAGCATTATTGGAACGCTTGTACAGGACCCCTGAAAGCCCACCCAGATGCCTGTTCTGCACGAAAATTTTGAGGTCCGGATGAAAATTTCGCCCAGACCTCTCTCAGGTCCGGATTTTGACACAGACCTGCTCCAGAGCCTCACCAAGGTCCGGATTATGGCACAGACATTGGTAAAAATTCGTAAAAAAATAAATAATATCGTGAAGAATTTGTAGAATTTGGGTACAAATTGCTATATCTGGAGGTGGGCTTGGGTCCGGATGTGGCACAGACCTCCGTAACTGCCCCACTTGGGTCCGGATTATGACACATACATCAACCATATTTTTGGGCAAATGGGGTCCGGATCGGAACAGACATTGCACAAATTTGGCCCATCCAGGTCCGGATCACGCACAGGCATCTGGGTGGGCTTTCAGGGGTCCTGCTTGTACACACGACTCAATAAACGTGACCCCTTCAGAGATCTGTTGTGGACATACGGCTGATGCGGGCATAATTTTTGGCATAAGAAGATCATCCCCATGACATTTCGTTACTACTCTGTCAATGTCGGCGCTCGCCGTCCTGTGCTCTATCGATATAAAGGTAGACCCTTGCTTTTTGATATTCATCTCCTCCTTCCTTCGTTCTTTCCTGGCCAGGTTGCCCCTTGCATTCATTTTCTTTCGTACCTCACCCAGGCTGGTTTTCTTGTCGTAGTTAGGTAGGCCAGCTTTCTTAACCAGCTGCATGCATGGGTTTCTGACTTGGGCTTACCCTACCACAGCCTCATTTCATCTTCGAATTTTTTTTCAAGACAATCGTCATGTTCTCAAAGATTGCGCTTGCTGTTGTGTCCGTTCTGGCTTTGTCCTCCAACGTTCTTTCAAAGCCTATCGGTGAGACTCATCCACATAGAACTCATTCTCAGACTTATATAGTCCTGGTTTAATAGCTCGCGACGATGTGGAAGCCAGAACTTCATCCTCGCTCAACGGCTATGGCGGATTCCCGTCTATGAGCAACTTCGATCACTTTTATGGCTCCAACAACTTCGGCGGTTCTGACTTCCAAGAAGTTGTTGTCCACGACCAAGTCGTTTGCCATTCTGTGCAGATAGAGATCATCCAGCAGAGGCTCTCTATCCTCAGGGAGATGATGAAGAGGTACGCTCATGGTCCCTCCACCGCCGGACTCAGACTGACGTCCCATCAGAATCATCACCGAGCAGATCTGTGAAGTTGAAGTCCAAACAATCATAATCCATCAACATCTATCCAGTGAAAGCTCGTTCTCTCATGATATCCATCACTCTTCTAGCCACTCAGCTGGCTATGATCAGCAAATTCTTAGCCATTTCAATAGTATGGTCAACAGCGACGGGTCTCTCAGCACCTCAGATCTCGGATTCTCCGGCAGTTCCATAGGCAGCAATTATGTTGTTCCCCAGGGGTCGAACTGGAATGACAACACTTCGCCGGCTTCCGTCCTCAGCGCTTTCAAAGCCGCCAAGAACGCGGGAGGCAACTAGGTATAAATTGCCCCTTTTCTATTCTCAGCACTTAATTCTGATTATTATTCCCCGCCCTACGATAGGATTTGTTTTGAATGTGTTTCCTCTTTGAGTAATAGACGGTTACAATTAAATTCTTTGGCGGCTGGGGTTTGGACTAGGCATTGACTACACACGATACATGAATTTTATTAAGTACCATGTATCGAGCTTCCCGGGTCGGTACTCTTTAATTTGACCATCATGGAGTGTCCTTCAATGATAAACTCAAGTGTGCTACGACGGACAAAGGGTCCGTGCGCTCTGGCTTTATTGGCCTGCCCTCAAGTGCGCAATTTTAGTATAAAACCGGTTCTTGAAGCCAAAAACCCTCGGATGCCTCTCAGTGAGATTGGTGACCCCAATGGCTTACATAAGTAAGATATCGCTGTTCTACCAGCGAGCTACGTATCTCATCTTCTTAACTAGTAGGTCATTGTCAGAAGTGGCGGGAGATCATCGATCACCTCTTGGAGACTATGGTTCCGATGTCCGATGTCCGCTGGTCACAGGTTCATGCTTTAGGTGCGCACGCTTGTTCGTCTGTGTGTTTCATCAGTAATTTATTACCTTTCTGCAGCTTGTCGCTGGCATCCTAGGCAGCTGATTTTGGCATCGCCAGCTCTAAGACCAGAGATGAATATCGTGATTGCTCGCACTCGAACTCTAGCCATTTGTATGTGGCTTGCGACGTGGACGTCTTCGTAGTTGATCGTTTCGAGACTGAAACCAAGCTTGAAGAGTCGAAGCTGGACGCTGTCCTACTAGGCCAGTTCTGGGTAAGGTCCGGGCATAACTTAGACTGCTGCTTGCTGACTGCTGTCTGCCAGTTGATATCAGCTCCCACTGAGAGCTGGTTTTATAGCAGTGTTTTCATTGTCGAAGACACTGTTAGTTTATCACGGATATTCCGTGATTGTTTCAAATCAAATAACCCAGGCCATAATAGTTCTCACTGCAAATTTGTTGTTGAGAATACTCTGTATCTCTGTCACGTACGATGCAGAATCAAATGTGTTTCGATATGATGTTGGCAAAATTTGAGCAAATCACGATCCAACCGAATCATTGCAAACGGCTTCAAGGTACAAGGCAGAACAGACTTGAGATTCGTTGTACAGGCCATGACAATGATGGTTGGTTATGCCTGACGGGGAGGAATGTTGAAAGACTGATACTAACAAATGAATCGAGGTACTAACCAGGTAATTATAAGACTTGCGGTCTTCGCAACGTTCCAGGTACTCTCGCTATTTGTGCAGTCAGCGATGCACTATATCATTCTTAAGCTAAACGGACCTCTATCAAACCTTCGATTCGCTTTTTAATATTGAGAGGATTTGGTTGGAAACGGTGAGTCAACTGGCGGGTAACTTCATTCACGAGAGCAAGGTGGGTCATGTGTTTCCGGTCCTTCATAATCCGGACAATGCACGCCTAGAAAGAATCCGACGAGTCAAAGAATAATATATGAAAGTACGGGTAAAGGAACCTCTGTCTGGTGATTCCTCTCCTCTTCAATGCGTTCCCGAGTTTCCTTTCTCTCTTGGGCTGTCTCTACCTTGGCAGCAACGGTACTGATCTTGATCTTTTGAAGGGGAGAGGAAAAGTCTTCGTTGAAGGAGAAAGCATCGCTCGAGTCAACTTCACGTCCTGGTGGGTGTTTCTTGAGTATCTTGAACTTCGTGCAAGCCAAGGATTGAAGATGCCGTTGAAGCTCTGTATCAGTAATGGATGTTGCTGACTTGATCTCCTATTAACCAGAGATTAGATGCTGTCACAACGTCCGAAACACTACTTGAGCGCACATCATAAGTCAGGAAGTCGTTATGTCCAAGGTCTTCAAAGAGAAGAAGGATCACCAATGCCAGAGTCGATACATTCAGGTCATGTGTTTTAGTCTTGAATGAGACCCGGATGTCAGCATTCCCAAGTGAAGGCTGCCATGTTAATCGCCTGCCAGAGTGCCTCGATAGGTAGAATTGTTCAAAGGATTTACTAGATTTAATCATTTGGTCAGGTAAGTTGCATGGAGTGGGCGAATGAGACATGGGCCAGTAAGTCGACGTCATGACTATAACGGAGAGTTCAAGATCAGGAGCCTGCAGTTGTTATCAACACACATGAACACAGTTCGTATCAAACATTTCGGTGGCTACTAACTGTTGTAATAGCCAGATGTTTGCGGTATGCTTGCATAGTGTCAGCGGAAAGCTTCATGTCATTGAACATGCCTTCCAGCTTTTGGGTGAACTGGTAACCAGCCTCAACTTTCAGTTTGGCTAGCATCCCACGTTCAGCATCGTCCGATTCTGATCGACCGAGTAGTAGACGTTTCGCAAGATGGCCTTTGTAATAGCGTTCGAAAGCATCTTTCTCGGTGATATACCGAAAAATGGTAATTGTTTGATCCAAGACAGCGTCGACTTCCGTTTCTGTTTTCTGGAAGAAAAATGCATCATGGGTGCTCGATATGATAAGTAAACAATGTGTTTACCCCTTTGATCCCTTTTTTCAAGTTCTCGTCGATAAATAATGAGAGAAATTCTGGGGACTTCTCGTTGAGGTTGACGAAAGCCTCAAAAGCCTACATGATTCCTTGCGTTCAGCGTGCCACAGGTTTAAGATGAGGATAAACGCGGAAACATACGTCGTTGAGCGTACTCTCTAATTCCCTATCACGCTGAAATGATCGCTTCCAAACCTGATCGAAGCAGTCTTTCAAGTCCAGCACATCTTGTACCCACTTGAGAGCGAGTGCCAGAGTCTGTGCACCAGCATTTGGACGTGTTCTATGGTTATTGCCAGCCACTACATCCCTATCCATGCCGCCGTCGGCCTCGTCATTACCAATCGAAGCTCGGTTTATCTCTTTTCCTCTCCGTGAAATGGAATTCTTCAAGGAACTTTTCAGACATGAAAGGCCGGCAGGTACCATCAAGAACAACCGGTAGAGACGACTAAGATCGTCCACCTTATCAGAATCAATCATTATTTCCAGTCCCGAGTTTGGCATGGAAATAACGCTCGACAAATGTGGTGTCAGAAGATTGTCTGTGAGAATTTTCCGCAGAGGTGACGCAGTATGTGAAGAGAGATAATGATGAGTGCGGGATTCCTCTGACTCGAGGCGAACTTCCACCTGGAAACAATCACATCAACTAATAGCTACAACACTTTGGTTAAATCCCCACCCGCTTTAGATACTCCGGGGCATCACACGAGAGCAGAAGTCTTTCGCCTTCGCCTTTGTAGAAGGCCTCACTTTCTCGAAGCACGGCCGGTTCCAAAGCTTTTTTATAAACAGATTGTCCATCACATTCGGACTTGAGGGTCAAGAATACATCTACGCAGGCCTTGACAGCAGAGCGATTGATGACATTCCCGTCGCGCTCAACCTGAATCTGAGTCAAGACAGCGGAGACCAGGTGTTTGTCTATTGGTGGGCGAATAATGTGTTTGAGAAAAAGATTGAGACCCGCTTCAAATATCTCGGGAACATCAGCAGATTTCGTGTAGACACGATCCTTCGTGACGACATGTCGGTAAAGTGGAAATAAGGGGACGCTAGAAATTAGCGCACCATATACTTGAGAATTTGACTTAGTTTTAACATATTCGCCATGTGATCATCCCAAATATGTCTCAAAGCCTTGAGCAACGTTTCCGCTTCTTGGCTCTGTTGTATTTGTTCGTTGCCACCGCTTGGGAAGACGGGGATGACTTCTTCGTTGGCAAGTTTATCAAGATTCTCAGAGACGAGTTGTTTGACACCTTGATATAGGGCTTCACCGCTTTTGTAAAGCACCATGTTGTACGCGAACCGGTGGTTTTCCTCGAACGATAGATTGGACGCATTGTGATTTTGAATCTCGCGAATGTTATTCGCCAGTTGTGACCAAGTTTCTTCAACGGAGACATCCGGACCATGCTAAATATTCAGTTACTCTGGATTACCACTTTAAAATCCTATACGGAACACATACCCTTCGTGGAGGTTTCTGAATTAAATCAGTTTTGAATGACAGCAGGAAATCATCCACGCACAATTTTAGCCTTCCCTCGGCGAACAGCTACAGTGAGCACGATTATCAACTATAAATCTTCGAAGATCTGATTGACGCACCACTCGCCATTATTGCTTGAGACTAAGTTAACACCCAACCGGATGGACTTGTTTGTATTTGTTGAATTTTGAAGCCGTCGCCAAACATTTGTAAATCACATACACTGTTGAATCACTTTCAAATGTCTCGATGACGACCAATCAGAAGTTGAGCAGTTATATTTGACATGAAGACAGAGTTCCAAGGTTTCACACTACATGTAGGGACCATAGCAAAGACATTGAACATTGGTGTGCGAAAATTAGATTGTACGTGCGATGCAAATTATCAAGGAAAATAATGGAACAAAGAAGGGTGGAACTTGTGCATACTGGTTTGTTATGATCGAGAAGAACGCACGAAATCAGTGAAGTATTTCCTAAAACTTTTGTTATCTAGATCTCGTAACTTCGTCGTGAACTCCATTGCAGTGTGTGATGGCCAGTTCTGAGAAGGGAGAAAGACCGTCAAGAAATAATCGTAGGCTTCCGTACCCCTTGTGCGACACACGATCTGGAGGAAATTAGCAATTTCGTGAAGAACCTGGCGATATTATCGGCATAAAATTGAGCTGGTCATCAAGTAAAGACGCTCACGGAAAGCATTTGTCCATCCTTGAGATTAAATGCTGGTAATGAAGGTACTCGGAATGCTGTGGGGACTAGAAATTGATAAATGAATTGCTCAAATCCTGGTAACCCCTCCTGGGAGTCCAGCTGTCCATTGTTGTTCTTGGCTGACGATGTGACATCCAGTTGACCCCAGGCTTGGACACAGCGACCGAGGAATACAAATGCAGCCTTTTGGCTACCTGGATCCGAAATATCTTCGGCAAGGCGTTGCATGGTTTCTAGCAACGTCTCGAAGCTTCCCTTATTCCCTAATCAGCGGCGTCATCATCATCTGACGAGGACAAATCAACTGAACCCCTCACGTTCTGAAATGAAGACCCCTTGAAGCTTTGAGGCCATGACACCGTTGAGTAAGCCTATGTATCCCTTCTTCGTATCAACTCGGGTGATTTCGTCTTCCGCAGCCTCGACAGGTTGGGACAGTTGTGATATGATATGATTGCTCAACGGCCCGATGAGCTGATCTAATGTTTCAAACATATCTTTCTGCCGTGTTCCATGTCAGTGAACTGACGAGGTGATAGTGAAATTTGGACAAACTTGGAGTTTGTGCATTAGGAGACCAATGAAACTCATGAAGTCAACTAGTTCAGAAGGCTCGAAGTGGGCCAGGAGATTGGACATTAATGGCGGTATGAAGTGGGTGACATTTGGACCAGTTGTAGCCAGAATACGAGCAAAAGCAAATCGTGTCTAGATTTGCGTCAGCCCGGGAGCATTTTGATTATGATTAGCAAAGACATACCGCGTCTCGAACGACCTTGAATACATTCATTGCCTCCAAACATACCAGGATGGCCTGAGCGACCTGCCCAAATATGTCAAGCGGTGGTAAAATATATCCTTCGGTCACTGGCGAGGGATAATCTGGGAAACCTTTGGCCACATTCCCCAAAGCCATGATGATGTGGTGAACTTCCAAGATAGGTAGCACATCCCGAGGGTCCTTAGTGGTCGCATGTAATCTTGTAGAAAGGTCGTTCAATAACGGTTCCACAACTGAAAGCAGTAATGACGCTTGTTGTTCGGACGCCTTGAAGAGTAGCGATACAAGGGTTCCGGCAGTCTCAAATAGGTAGAGTTGTGAATCAAAAAGGCCCGGATTGTTAACGGCCTCAGTTAGGAGGTCCTGCTGATCTGGGTCCTCCAACTCGGGAATTTCAACATGAATCAGGAGAATATCTCGAATGCCATCGAGAAGGTTGATAGCGAGATCGACGGGGATGTCATTTTTGGTTTCTTTGATGAATCGATGGAACAAGTAGAACACCCTCGAACGAACGGTGGAGTTTTGGTTGTGCAAACCCCTGATGACAGAGTGAAAGAAAATGAGGCACCAGCACCGACCAAAGGAAGTGTCATACCGAGCATCGACCATTGCCTCCAAAGTGGGGATAATACACTCTTTCCGCACCTTGAAGAAATCACCGTAGCGCGCTGTCGTTTCAAAAAATTGCATCACAACTGTCCGATTTGGATATGCGGAAATTCCTGATTGTACCAGAGCTAATAGCATCTCCCCATGGCTCGTAAGCGAATACTCAGAGTAGTCAATCACCTTCCGCTTCTCCTTGTCAGCGGCGGGGGCGAAGCAAAATGCCGCACGACCCTTTCCCCCCGCTGATTGAACGGTATTAGCCCAAGACTGAGTGGAGTGAAAAAGATCGTACACTTGTTAATTTCGCCGAATATGTAGACCAAGTAGACAGCAAGCTCTGCATCATGCCATTTCAAGGGAATCCGGTTTTGGTATGCCTTCAGTGTGTTGAGTGACAGCGTCCGAACCGTTTCAGTCACCAGATCTTGGTCGATGATCAACACGGCGTCCATGAATGTTCGTAACTCCTGCCCGTAGACCATCCTGGTCATCTTCCATAGATGAGCACTGAGAGGTGGTAGGCCCTATACCTTACGGAGACCTTCAAAGGCAACTCTATCATCTTCATCAATATCATCAGGATCCGCACTTTCTTCCCACTTCATCTTATCTAGAATGACTTCTAGAAGGGAAGCGAGGAAAGAGCGTTTTGAGGGGTCGAGAGGGCCTGAAGAAAGTTTACGAGTTCGCTTGTACTGTATATCCGTGATATAATGAGCTGGATGAACCAAAGCGTAACGCTACGTGAACTCACGCTGCTGAGAATGGTCTGAAGCAAAGGAAAGATTGTGGAGCAGGTATCATCATATTCATCCGCCATGAATCGAAGCATTACGGGAAGAATTTGATTAAGTAACACGGAGGCCTCGGGGGGAACTCCTGCGTCCGGACAGTCCTGTGGGAAAAGTCATCTAATTGATGAATCGTAATGAAGAATAAACCATACATCCACCATTTTCATCAATTCCAAGCCCAACACATTGAGTAGCTTTCCCAGGGCCTCTCTATATGATTCCTCGCCTTCATCGACATCTGAGGCACGGTCGGCCTGTTGTATCCGAGTCTTGGATTCTAATGCATCGATTACTTGACCTAGAGAGAGTACCTTGATGAGGCGCAATTTGTCCCCTGGTTCCTTGAGACCTTTTGTAACAATTCGTGACAGAGCTGCGGAGGTTGCCAAGCGAATGGGCAGCGATGGATCAGAGAGTAGTGTGAATAATAACGGAATAGTGACCGGCGTGACTGATAGATTGATATCAATCCAGCCTGTATTCAAGGGGTCAAGGGACATTCATACTGTGTGCAGAGAGCAGACGTACTAACATAAGACCCGAAGGTCCTGATACCACAGTCAACAACTTCTATGACTTCATCTAAATCTCGGGTCCAATCTGATGAGTCCGCATTTTTCCTCAAATTTGATAGCCTTTCTGAACCGCCAGCAACAATGGTCAAAACTGCCTCATTGATCCGGGCTGCATCGCGCTCTCGGACGGCATCCCGAACGCGTCCATCCCGGGTATGACGAACAGGATTAAATTGTCGGGCTGATTTGATCATCTGATCAGCAACTTCTCCTGATATCTCAAGAACGAGGTGGAAAAAGAGGAGAGATAGATGTCGATTGAATGCTGTCTGCGACGGCGAGTCTCCAGGAGCCATGAGCGTGAACAAGTCGGTAAAGAAGGTTGTCCATTGATCAATGTATGTGCAAAGGAATAAAAGCGTAAGTGTGTGCGAGAATTTATTGCGCAAGACTGCACGAGACGTCAGCGTCGCGTTTGAAAAAGAAAAGAAAGAGAAACACACAGGTAGCGCCAGCTTCAGCCGACCCATAAACAAATTCAGATTGTATGTAAGACATGAAGGACTGCTGCAATGTCCGAAATATTTCATCATCCAGAGGTTCGAAACTGATGCCAAGTCAGTGCGTTCTTGGCACAAAATTCACTACGGCTCACCGATTGTCAAAAAATTCATCTAGGACACGCAGCCCAAAAAACCTGGCCTGCGGTGGATGCTTTCGGACACCAGCGTTTGTGGTATCCATAAACAAGGCAAGAGCTGGTCGCCATGTATTGCTAGCATTTCGTTCGATGGTAGAGAGGTACTCCAAAGCTTGTTGGTGAAGAGACCCTTGTGATGGATCCGATGCGATTAGAACTGCTCTCACAAGTTCCTCTTCCATTGGCGTGGAGGCACCTTGGGCTGATGGGACTGTACAGCGCACACGATCTTGAACGTAAAACCTGTCTTTGACTCGAAACTTGACCACGTGATCACAGTATCTGTGATTTAGTATTATTGCCAAGTTGCAGTACGTTCTTTGGCAACAGTACGTTCTGGGATCATACAACCCAATCTCTCAAACCTGACTGGAGAAAGACCCTTCCCGCCCCAGGCATTTACAGCTGGTCCCCCGATCCCTCTGTACATCTCACGACTCTGCAACTTTACTCGTTCGATCCTTCTCGCCTCGGTCAGAAATAAGTATTATTTGCTTGAGTCATCCGACAGTGACGCAGTCTTTCCAAAAGACACCTTGGGGCAATGCAAAATACGTATTCTATAAAACCTATTCGTGCGCTGCGTCAAGAGCTCAAGATGCCTTCATTAAACACAGGTAATCCCTTTGCCGAGGTTCCTATTTGGCAATCAGACTCTTCTTCCGTCTTATGAAAGATTCAACGAGGTCAACCTTGAACTACAGATTCAAGTTCTGGCATTTCGGGCAACTTACTCGATTTAGTCCTCTATTTCTTTTCTTCACATATCTCACGGGTACCGGTGATCGCAAATCGCGGCGGCTGATTCCAAATAAGCAGTGGGTATGTTACCGTATGACCATTCCGGGTTCTCAAGCTCATCGATAAACAGCTCGGTGCGCGCTAGTTGGGATCACGGTCAGCTTGCTTGTTATCTGATTTTCGTCACGATTTTTATACAAATTCTGGGCAGTGCTAGATCTGGTCGTTCCTGTTGCATGTCGCCAGCGTCTCAAATCCTCGCTTCGAATTCCAGTGGAAGCTAAAAATTTATAAAAACAAAATACAGGTTATACATAACAATTTTTTACAGAGAAAAGTCCAACCCCAAGTTCGGGAAGGGGGTAACTTCAACACGCGTATTTCTTTAATAATGGCCAGAATTGGCGAGGGCCTCTTCTGCCTGTTCCTTGGCTACACACAAGGTGTCCGTTTCAACAACAGGAACGTCGAACAGAAATGAAGCTTACCATGGCGCTTGGCTGCGTTTCGGAGAAGAATGAACGTGAGTCCCGGTTGGATCTGCATTGCAGTAAGTGGCTATTCACCTTTCTCCTTATCGATGAAATCGAGCTGTATAGAAAGAGGCAGTTTCTTTTTTTGAGCGGTTGGACTTCCGAAAATAACACGACACACTGACCCCTTTGGTTTCTACTTCGCGGTCGACGAAGGCACCGACAGCTCCGGCACTGGGGACAAGCAATGAGCAAACGAGCCGTAACTAAATTCGTGGGTTGGGACATACATGAGTTCCTTGGCCAACGCGTGGTTCGCGGGTTTCCCATTTCTTTCTTGGTGTTGCTCAAAGGCCTTCGCAGCCTGGGGTGGTGTTTGTCAGAGCGTTAACAGTGCGAGGAGAGAAAACGGGAGCGAATCGGAGCTAACCTCGAAGGCAGCGGCGCCGGCAAGCAGCTCGTGGGTCACCGAAGCCTTGTGCTTGACATTGCCGTACTGGCGAGATCGTATATCATCAGCATTGCACGGAAGAAAGGGGGGGAGGAGAGACCTCGTCGTAGGCTTGTGCCTGCTCGGAACTGTGGCCGAAGAAACCCATGGCTAATTGTATATAATGATATGTGTGAAGTGGTGAGTGCTGTGGGGGTACAGAAAGGAGACTGGAGTGGAATGCTGATTCGAGATAACGGCTTAAATAGCTTTGGGTGTTGCGACTCCGCAGATGATTAGATTATCGATTGCGTCTTGGCACATGCTATTCGGAGTTGTCCGTAGGCGGCTCAGTTCGTCGGCTGCCATTTGGCCGGTCTTGACACTGACAGGGGATTTCTATGGCTAGGTCGGAACTCTGAGTACGACAAGGATCTTGATCATAGACAAGGTTATTTTCGTTACAGAACAAATAGTTGTGATAGTTCTACAACACGGAACGAATGATTCACCTTCCCGCTTGCCAATGAAATCGAGCTGAGAATTCAGCAAAAGAGACCCTAAACACTAGGCATACGGTGGCAACCGATGATCCCTAGCCTTTGCAGTCCAACGAAGTGAGCAGGGCTTAGGAGAGTGGTTCACGGTCTCGTGTGCTTTTGGGCCTGCTCAGAACCGTGGGGAATAAACCCATGGCATTGCTACGTAGTGGAACAGATTAAGTAGAGGATGTGGATAGAAAGTTCACGCCCACAAGTACTGCCCCAACGATGTTCTCCTGAGCGCCCCGTCGGTTATATCGGATATCCATCCTCGATCATGCCCCTCGTCGCCCTCCTACTGGTCCCTTCAATCTGTCCGTTGTTGTAGAATTGATGGCCGGGCATAAACGGGTATCCCATCCGTGTGTTCGCATTCATCACCCCCATTTCTCCCCAGTTCGGACCGTGCACTGGCCCGTGAACCGGTCCGTGCACAAAATATTCTGGGTGTTGTTGCTGCTGCTGCTGTTGCTGCTGTTGCTGTTGCTGCTGTTGCTGCGCCAGTCCTTCCTTTATTTTCTCTTCTTCTCTTGCTTTTTGTGCTTCCAGCAGCACAGTTGGGTTATAATAGAGTTCGGACCCCTCATCAATCAGAAACCTATCGTCATGTAAAAATCATGGCCATTTCACAACAGTTGTCCACTCAACTGTTGTGACCCTACGTCCCACTGAGGGCCTCGCTCAGCCCGAGCAGTCATAAGAAGCGAGTTCCATTCAGATCCACTCTCCTACCACACAAGTCAGCGATATGCCTTGTAAAAGAATAAACGTAAGAAAATCACGATTGCCTGCGAGATGGCACTTGTCGGGTCGTGAGCGACTTGGTGCAAGTCTGCCCTGACTCCTTCGCTCAATGCCAGTGCCTTCACTTCCGCCCCCAATTTGGCCCCAACCCGCTGTGCGTTGTGCCGAGGAACCCTAACTCTAAGATTACCGGCCGGTTTGCCAGGTGACATACCGTCGAAGGTGCAAGACTGTAATTTCTTTTTAGTCAGCCACGCCACGACGCGACTGGCAGCACAAGTCAAGTACAATACTGCGACTACTCAAATTTCAATCCAATGTCGCGCAAGACAACTCCCGGTCCTACTGTCACTGCACCAATGGCTTCCATGGCCGCATCCCAGCAAGACCTCGTGCAGCGAAACCGCACTCTCGAGCAAACCGTCAAGCGCCTCCAAGAAGAATTATCCCGTGAGCAAACACGCGCCAAGGACGCTGTCAAGCAGATTCATGCACGATGGCAGGAGGAGCGCGTTGAGTGGCGCGAAGGGTGTGATACCATCCTCGCATGTTACAGGATTGCCCATCTCCGTACCGCAGTCCGGTCAGATGCTGACAAGCTCGCCCTCGTGAAACAGGCGGACGTCCTCAGGCAAGAGAAACTCTCGCGTTTGCAGCGAGATTACAAGATCACCCAGTTTCAGGTCAGGGAGATGGAGCAGGACGACCGCATTGCCCAGATGGAGCAGGAATTGCTGGAGTTGAAAGCAAGCAAGGAGGATAATGTTATGGATTTGATACAACAACATGAACGTGTGGTACAGAAGTGGTTGGCCAAGTGCGCAGACCTCGCAACAGAGGCAGCGTCAGCCCGAGAAGCACTCGCCGCAGCTCAGAAAGCGAAATCCAAACTTGATGTAAGAGTTTATCGTTCGCAATTCCGCCATTCTTTCTCTAACATGTGAATACAGGAGAAACACTCTCATTTACTTGAAGAAACGGCCAATCTACGCGCTACCGCCGACTCTACAGCATCTAAGCTCGAACGCACCACCCTCCAGCTAGACGGCGCACACACCGCCAATGCTGAACTACAACACATAAACGATGATCTGAAACGTAACAATGCGGAGATAAAACGACAGCTTGACAAGTGGCAGAACCTGGAAAACAAAGGTGGCGAAGAAGTAGAGGCGCTCCGGAAACGACGCATCGAACTCGAAGTGCAGGTCAAGGCACTCGAAGGCCACCAAAGTGACGCAGACAAAAAGGTGCAGGATCTCACAAAGGCGCTCGAGAAGGAAAAACGCAAGGTCGAGAAACTGAAAGAAATTTTGGCAGAGTGGCGGGTGAGTAGTACTAGTGTCTCTCGGGATGTAACATCCCATAGTCGTCCCTTAAAACGATTTCAATACACGAGTAGCAAGCGACAACGGAAGCACAAGAAGACTGCGAGAAGCACAAAACTGACGGAGCAGAAGCAATAAAACAAGCTGCGAAACTGCAGGAGCAGATCGATGACATGAAAGCCGATCTGGAAGTTGAGCGAGCAAAGGGGCGACCTTCCACATCAACCCACCCTTCCAAAGCGAAGAAGGTAACTCAACACGTTCTGGATGAACTTATTTATTGACAAAATCGCGTTTCAGCCAACGCAAAAATCCCCCTCCTCGCCCGAGGAGCACGATGTGGAACAGGGACAGATGCCTTCATCAGAAGATGAAGTTGCACTGGAAATCGCCACATCACCCACCCCTGTGAAATCCCGTACCAAAGCTCGTCCAAAATCTAAACTAGTTCTCAACAAAACCAGCATCGAAGCCGTATCCGACAAGGAAGCCGTTGGCACATCAAACATCAAACGTACAAAGGAGAACACCATCATTCGCATTGATAGTGACGACGAGCGGGATGAAAGAAAGACCAAGGCAAAAGGTAAAGGGAAAGTAGCTGAAGAAGAGAACGAAACGGAGGTTGTCGTCGCAAAGACAGCGAAGGCAAAAGGTAAACAAAAGGCAGTGGACAACGTCGTTGACGATGCTATCGCGGAAGCTCCAGCTACCCGGAAGAGTAAGAGAGATACCAGCCAGGGACCAAGCCAACGTAAGGATGTGGCTGAGCCAAAACGCCCCCGAACGACATCTTCCAGTCGAGCTGGAAGTGTGCAGCCCAAATCGACCCGAGTGCAACCGGACAAAGACGGAGACGAGGAAGAGACTGTCGACCGCGATCAGGCACCCAAGAAAAAGAAACGGAAGATCAATATCTTTGGAGCAGCTCATGACACGACGTTTACCTGGAGTCAATTCTCGCAGGTGCATGCCACTCATTTATCACTCGTTCAAATCTAAAGTGATGGTTGCATTAGTCCGGCAATGAGCTGGGGATACCAACGGTGCTGTCGCCCGTCAAAGAGACAGAGGTGGTGCCGAATCGTTCTGCCAGCATCTTGGGGAAGATGGGTTCAGTAATCGGGAACTTCAGACGTTGAAACTTTTTTCTTCTGGTGACACGTTACAAGGTTGCGGTTTCAGTGTCACGACAACGGAACCGCATGCCGATCTCAATGGTAGGGAGAACATGTAAGTAACTGCGTGATTTATACGAATTGAAGTACAAGTTGTCCGATATCAAGTAACGTACAAGCATATATTACTGAGGCAATCTCAAATGTCTGTAACAGTTATGGACTTCGTCACGAGGGGCATTGGCTTTTGGTCCTGAATAGGAACTGTCTTCAGAGAAGGGACAAATTATAGGTGAATACGCACAATAAATGAACGATGTCTAGATGTCTCTTGGGCGGAACCCAGCTTCACGTTCGATGCAATGATACTCACGCCTGAGTATTTCTCATTCAGAGCGGTGCGAGCATTGAGTCTGTCATCACGGAAGTCAGAGCCATAATGTGATAGTCAGAGGGAAGTTTCCTACATTGCGACTGGAAATGTTTTCGTCAGAGAAGTCGAGTAGAAGAACTGCCTGACTCACAAAAAACGTTGGAATAAAGTTTCGTTAGGTTTACGTGAACAGGAAGCCTACGGTGTTGCAAGAATTTCAGTAAGTAATGAAAGGATAAAGCGCATTGCTGTCATTCATACCAGTACAAGCGTTTAGGCGCAGCAAAAAAAGTTACAACCAGCAGAGTCTGCACGAGAGTAACCAGAGCGCCCCGTTGGATAGTGTATTCCATCAATGTTTTGATGAGCGAATTTGTGCTGTGGTCTACAAGTCAATTCGTTTACAAGATTGAATGCAAGTAGAGTAGTTCACTGGCTGAGGCCTGTCTTGGAAGCCGAGAGGTATGAAAATAGAGCCACGGTGGCTACGATATCCGTGACGACACTAATCCCTTTCGTTAAGCCAAAAAACAGCTACACATGGGCAATGGGGTTAATGTTTTCTGGTTTCTGGCGGAAATAGGCCAAGGGCATACCACAAATCTGGGATTCCTCTGGCTAAGGACTGCGTGCTTAAACACAATCATTGCCGCAGTGCAAGCTTTCATGGTCCTCAAGCAGATATTAATGCTGAAACATTTAGTTGACATACCTAGTCCAAACACTGTAAATGGTGTTAACAAAGTGACGCCAAATCATACAGAGAATCATACCAAAGGCACAACATGAAAGGAAAGTCTGGAGGACAGTTAAAAAGGAGATCGACATAACGAGACAGATTAAAGCTCACGACTGCTACCGGGACAAAGAGACTCTTCTTCTTGGTTTTGGTCACTAAGGATGGTATTAAATAAAAGAAGGGAAGATGTTCGCGTCCACCAACCAAAATACACTTGTCTGGCCAAAAAGAGCTGCGAACTGGACAGAAACCCATTATTAACGAAGCTAGCTAGAGAATTAAGGACATGCATGAATGTGATAATGGTGGAGAAAAGACAATCCACGGATAGCTCTCTAGTATTAATAGTGCTCATTTAGACATATCAGCAGAAGCAAGGCAAGTGTTACGCACATGGTAAGCGCGCTGAGAGGCTCCAACGACCCGAAATGTGGAATCTGAGAAAGGCCCAGGTGTGTCACCAAGCTGTGGTAAGGACGGAGGATGAATGTACCAGGTAGTAGTAAATAGACTGTGCGACGAGTGCTGACGACACGACGTCTAGGGATCTAAATTTATTTCAGCATCGAAAAGAGGAAAAGCTTCCTGATTTGTGTACATCATTGTTGCGGCCTAAGAGAAAAGTCACTGAGCGACTGCTCACAACGTTAGGAGGTAAAGCCGTACCGTAAGTTGGATGGCGAGTGTGTCACGAGTTTGCATGAAGTAAATGTACGCTTGAAGCACACAGATCCCGGTCAAACTGAAAAGAGAATCGTTATAGTTTCGCAACGCGGATTCAATAAATTTACGAACACCAACGACACAATGAACCCTATGAACAATATTCATTGTTGGTTTCACGAATCCTACAGAGTAAAATTGACTTACCCCAATATATGGGCCCAAGGACGGACGATAAGTCGATACCAATTGTGTCGGACATTTATCAATAATGAACGAGTCCCTGTGAGTAGATGTCAATTGAGGGGAGATTGGGGAGTGAAAGGGAAGATTAATCACATATGTACTACTCCCATTAATATTGCGATCCAAACGCCGCCTTGACAGAACGTCACGGGTCCCCCGGGTCTTGCATAGCTCGTGATTATATCCTATACACACAGATCATTTCGGCAAAAAAGAATTTCGAATGGAAGTGGGCATGTCAACGGGAATTAAACAATGGCTTCGCCAGCCTTGAAGCTTCGAGAGCAGATCTACAGATCAATTGGGAAAGCATGACGGAAGCATGACGGACGCGACTAGCGGTGCGAGCGCGGGTTCGAGTATGACGGGATGGCGGCAGAGGCGGGCCTCCGGGCATGGCGAGGACTCAGGATTCGGAATATCCCAGCCAGTGACCTGCACCTGCTGCTAGTAAATCGGTTTGCTGTCCAATCCAGTGCAGGCACAAGCTTAAGGATAAGCATAGAGTACTAGTACATTTGTTCCGCACGTCGAACTCGAAGTTGTTGGCCTTTCACCACGTGGCTCGGCCAAACTACCACCTGCTTCCCAACAAATGATGATCATCTTTCTGTCGCCGAGAAGATCGACAATAAACCCAATGGGTAGCCAAGGTATCCGAGCAAGGGTATTGAGGCGGTGAGCAAACTGGAAAATAAAGTACCGGTTACCTAAATAAGAAGTTTCCATCGTAGCAGCGTTTCGAATCATCTTCGGCTACATAGCTTGGATATTGAAGAACTTGAAACTTTGCTCCGATGAGGTCTGGCCTTCGTACCAATCACCGTTATACTTATCCGATTCACTAAGGGTTGGGATTAGGGGATTAAGGACCAACAACGTTCATTGATGGGGAGCTTTGAAACATTTGCTTTAGTGTTTGAAGTCTCATGCACATGGTTTGCGTGCGCAACCCTAGCACTCTCGTGATATTGACAAGGCACAGTGTCGTAGAGCTTGCCCCGTCAGCAGAGGCAGCCTTACAAGTCTATCTAATCCCCTAATTTCACGCACTCACTTTGAATGGAATTTCGGGACAATGAATGCTCGAATGCATGTCTGGTTCGAAGAAAGTCTTCGCCAAGGCGGATATCGCTGGACGGGAAGAGCTCTAGACAGGTTTTCGGGAAATAAAGGATGGCAGGATATCTGTACAACAGAGGAACTTTTATTTAGGTACAAAAACAATTTGAGAGTGTTTTAGAAGTCGAGCGGAACGTCAATGGAAGACATGGAACTGCTTTACATGATGTTAAATAACGGTACAAAAAAAAAAGTTCATCTCCACAAAGGGCCCAAAGTTTCAGATTTGAAGAAATACCGAGGATGACGCATGCTCACGGATCTACAACGGTCACTGACTTCGTCACCACCGATATTGATTTTTCATCCTAGATAGTGAATCTGTCTAGGTCAAAGAAGGAGCACACAATGATGGGACACGCACATGATGAACAGTTGAACCAAGTCTGACTTCGTGCTTTGCATGACCTAGCTTCATGGAAAAACTCGCACCAGAGCGTTTCTCGTTCAAAGAGCTGCGAGCATTGAGTCTGACGAGTGGAGTCAGTGCAGAAGTTAAAGCGTGATGGTCTAAGGCTCGGGAGGTTCTTACATGGCAACTAGCGATGCTGTCATGAGAGATGTAAGGCAGCGAAGAATTGCATGGCTTACAGAATACATTAGAATAAAGTTTCGTCAGGTTTACATGAACAGGAAGCCTGTAACATTGCAAAAAATGTCAGCAAATACCAAAAGGAAAAAGCGCGTTGCCATACCAGTATAAATGTTTAGGCGCAGCAAAAAATGTTACAACCAGCAGAATCTGGACAAGAGTGACGAGAGCGCCTCGTTGGATGGTGTATTCCATCAACGTCTTGATAACTGAATTGGTCCTGTGGTGTCGCCATTCAATTTATTTCAAACACTGAAGGTAACTAGATTGATTCACTGGTTGTGGCCTGTCTTGGAGGCAGAGAGGTATAAAAACAAGGCTGCGGTGGCTATGACATCCGTGATGACACTAATTCCTTTCGTCAAGCCAAAGAACATCTAATCAACGATGAGGGCATCAACGATTTATCATAGCCAGTGAAACATAGAAATACCATACCGCGAATGTGGGATTCCTCTGTGAAAGAACTGCTCGTCTGAACACAATCATCGCAACAGTGCAAGCTTTAATGTCTTCAAGAAAATATTCCGGTTGTAATGTTCAGTTGACTCACCTACTCCAAACACTAGGTAAAGGGTTAGTGAAGTGACGCCAAAGGGTATAGAAGATCATACCGAATGCCAAGAACGCCAGCAAGGCCTGAAGGACGGTTGGAAGAAAAAAACGTAAAAAAAGACAAATTCAAGCGCACAATTAATATTGGGACGAAGGCGCCCTTCTTCTTGATTTTTGTCACTAAGGAGGACATCAACATAGCCAAGGCGACATCTTCAAATTCACTGACCGAAATACACTTGTCTCGCAAAGAACAATTGCGAACTGAATAATAATCCATTATCCATTCGGTTGTTAGAAATTGGGAAGGACGAACATAAATGTTATGATGGAGGCGAAAATGCAATCTACGGATAATTCTCTGCTGAATGTCAACTGCAAGCCAACGGGCGAGGCATAAATTGTCACACACATCGTGAATTCACTGAGGGGCTTCAACGACCCGAAATGCGGAATCTGAAAAGAAGTTTAAATTGTTGGAGATGCAGAAAGGGAGACAGATGCGATTACCAGGTAGTAGTAGATGGACTGTGCGACGAGTCCTGACGACAAAATATCAAGGGTTCTAAATTGATTTTCAGCCATATATAGATGGAAGAGCTTGTTTATTTTTTTACATCATGGTCCCGGCCTAAAAGCATTTGTTAAGTGAATGCCCATAGGACCAAGAAAAAGGACACACCGTAAATTGGATGATGAACGTATCATGGGTTTGCATGAAATAGATATATGCCTGAAGCACAGAGATGCCTGTCAAACTGAAAACAGCGGTTGGTTAGAGTTTCATATCGCAGGCTTAATAGAACTACGGACACCAATGATATAGCGAACCCTATAAACAGTATTCAATTTTTTTTTCCCCCATGAATTCTAAATAGGTAATTTACATACCCCAGTATGCGGGTCCAACGACAGTGGATAAGTCGATACCATCAATATCGGTCATTTCAATGAGCAAGTCTGCGATGGGCGTCTTGGTTTGGGTGGAGATTGATGAAGGGAAAGCCTGGGGGTAAGAAGGATGAAAGCGCTCTCAGATTGCAACTAAATAGCGTGTGTCCTGACATCCTTAACCGGACACCGAGGGAAACATCAAACTGTGATCGAGGCGTGCGGAAAAAGTATATATGCCAACATACACCTGAGGTTAGCGTACATGGTACGTACGAGAATGTCAGCGAATCACCGACCTGAACGGCCATTGACATCTGAAACTCGCGAGTGGCCAACGAGAAATAGTATGCATAAGTGTGCATAATAAAGTCTTGTACTGTGTGACCATTGATGCCACTGTGAATGTAAGCAAGGTTGAAAATCAACCAGGAAACTGACCTGACTAAGAGTAGACAGTTACCTGGTTCAGGTTGATCTTCATCAATTGACAGTGAAATTCACTTTGTCCTAGGTTTACAAAAATAGGTTGAAAAGCAACCTGGATCTGAACAATTTCAACCTATCAATCCTGAGGTGGTGAGAAGATTATAAAGCAATAAAATTAGCTATACAACAGTACAAAGTGTGTAGCAGTCTTCCACCATTTGGGAGGTCCTGATAAGTCCTGCCAGCTCCATAAAACATTGCAGTGTGGGTCAGGTTATGCACATCACAAAGTAAGATAAACTATTTTCAGAAATCAGCAACAAGCTAGCTGTTGCAGGATTTTGCAATTGTACATCACAGTCAAAGAAGCCGCCAACCAATCAGAATGGCAAGACTTGTGAGCTTCAACCTAGAGACCAGAATGCCAGGGTTTTCTCAATCAAGACCTGACTGACATAAACACTTTAATCTCAAAACAAGTTGTATTTTGAAGGACAGTGGAGGGCAGCAATGTTTTTTAACATTTAAAGCTTCGACTTATAGACCAGAATGCCAGGGTTTTCCCAATTAGAGAATGGCAACCTGACTGACACAAGCACATCAATATCTCAAAAGAAGTTAGGTTTTGAATGCCCCAAAGGTCGGCAACATTTGTCAACATTTCAAGCACATGAGCTGTCTGTCATCTTCATAGAGTCAGGTGGCAAGCCTGACTATGTTTGTAACTTCAAGGGTGATCGGCTAATGCAGTCTCGATGGTGACAGTTGTAACGGTGGCAAGAGGCACCATGGTGGCCCTGTATTACCCAGATACACAGGCAGGGCAGGGTGTGGTAAGAACCTACTTGATTGTACCAGTTGCTCAGGTCGGAATCACGCCGGGAGAATAGTCCATGGAAGGTATTTATTGACAGCTGCAGAATCCCCTAATAGATGATTTATCTCCTCAATAATGTCTGTCTTTCCCTGATCTTTCCCAATGCACTATTCTTTGAACCCGAGCACTGTCGGTAGCTAGGGGATACTGGCCTACAGGCAGGATACATTGAACAGTTCGGGTACGAGAGGAAGGCGGTACCCGTTCCACCAAACCAGCAAATCATGGACTTCTTCCTTCTCCTTAACGTCGTCCAGAAGTCCAGGATCGAAGACTAAAAGGTCTTGAAGTCTGTGGCACAGAACATGAAGTAACGTGAAGTTAACTCGTTATACCTCGCGCACCGATGATGAATTACCTGTGCTGATATATCGGGACGAATAATTCATTTCGGTCACGGTCTCTGATCGACGCCTTGTCCTCCGATAAACGCCACGTCGCAGATCCGTCGGCGTATTAGGTTATATTCGGCACATCTCAAGCCTGGAACCAGAAAGAAAGAGGCTGGCGGACCAAAGCGCTAGAGTTAGGGTAAAGCGGCGCAAAGGCAACATCAATAGTGCCTGATCTCACTCAACAAATCGACGAACTGACGCAAGCTCGAATTAAGAGTTGAGTATACCTAGGGTGACGGGGGAAACGCACCTGATGACGACTGAGTGGGTGCACCATTCCCTTGATCTTGTCTATTGGTGACATCAGCGTAAACAGAAAGGAAAAGTTAGAGGTTAGCGCGACGCAGTTTCAACGCACCTGAGTAGCACGGCACGTGGTGAACGCAGCGCAGGGATGACTTCAGTTGTACCAATGCCAGAAATGGGCTGCCTTGCGCTCCTGACGGACAGAATCGGATAATACCGTCAGGACCGGTGATCAAAACATGAGTATCCCACCTTTACGAGCGAGGAGCTACAAATGAGTCCATTCCAAGGGTCTTCGGCGTCGTAACTACACCGACGATAAATGTAGTCCTCTGATCACCAGCTCTTCACCGCGTAACTTCTCTTTAACGCTGAATTGGGAGATGGAATCAACCCTTTCAACTAAATCCTCAGTCAGCCTTCCAAGCCAGCGTGGGGTTAAATAGCCACCCCCCTCGGGGCCAAAATTATGCCTTTTAAAACCTGGCGCTGGACAGCCACTGCTCAATCGAAACCAGCGGTGAGTTTTGACATTGGCAAGCAAAGGCCCACACGTACTAGTTCGTGCCACTTCTTTCTTTGGGATGCTCGTCAGAAGATCTAAGACAAAGAAAAAGAGCTGTGCTGTCTTCGTTATCCACCCCTAGACCTTCCTGAAACACCGATACAACGAAGTCAGCAAGTAAGCCCTTCGGATCTTGTTGGATCGCATGCGTGGTTCCTACTGCATGTGCTCAGCACAGCAGGTGGGCGGCCCACCGTTTACGCTGCTGAGCAACGTTCAGGAACACGTTGCGACCTATGCAAATGACGAACGTGAATACTCTGGTATTTGATCCCGCCTCTACCTTGGATGTACATAACCTACCTTCCAGTCGTCGTGAAACGTGACTACAGCCGGCGAGGAGCTCCCGTCCACTTTTATCCGCGTAAGGTACACAGTAAATAGCCCGTCGAAGCGCGAACGCTATTATGGCAATTCGCCGCTCATGGGAACCCGGTGACCCCCGCCCTACGTCGTCGACAAATGCTGAAAGGGGGGGGGTCATATCCGTTTTTGCCAAGGTGATTCCGGAGAAGACATTGCTGACGGACGTTACTCATCAACAGTAACGGTTGTAGATGTAGGTGCGGAAGAAAGGTACCTGCTGCTCATTTCGTTTTTAACCTCCTCTTGAAACTGGACTACGTCGGTGCAATGGACATGATCACGACCAGGTCTCAAAATCCGTGGGCGAAATTTGCGTACGGTCTCAGTCAGAACGAAAAGTATGTTTTCACTTGCGAAGGCGGAGTTTCCCGGGGTTAGAAATCCCCGAAAGGACGAGGAGGTAAAGGGGACTACATCAAATCCTGAACCACCGAGGTGCTGCGAAAAGAAACCCATACCAGGGGCAGCCTGTCGATTAACTCCGTCACCCAATCCAGCGCTACCCCAGAAAATAACTCGAGAAGGCGGGCATTTGATGGGGTTCCCTCTGCGTCGCCTCCAAAATAGGCAGCAAGGGTAAAGTAAGCCAAGGCGACGGGTACATGGGTGCACAGAATGCGGGTCAGTCCCACTGGCAACCAAGGCAACTGCTCACAAGGCCTGACGGCGAAAGAGCGGATAAGGCCGACGTCCCTGAAAAGCGACGACTTCAGCAGGTCGGGAACTGCGAACAGATACGATATCCGTTGTGCTATCCGAGTGAGTCAACGGAAAGTGGGCCAGAGGTGACGACAAACCTTCACGATTTCGTGCTTCGAGCGGTACCCACCCAAAGCAACGGCAGGTCTGTTTCAAATCGTAAGTCCCCCGATTCCCCAACACCCCCTGACGGAACGATAGGCTTGAACGGACACCAGGGAGTGGTGGCCCTTCAAGGAAAATTTCATCGACGATTAGCTTTCGTCGTTGAAGCCATACTCGCTACCTTCAGGCTTTCAGCAACTCACGGCCAGTTGTGAGGAAGCCCTGCTTAGGTACTTTAGGTCTCAGACAATGAGGGATAAGCGCATATGACGACGAGAACGGCCGGCAGAAACGTACGCATAACTCAAACAAAACGCGATCCCCAGCCTCTCAAAAGCCTTGCGCCCCGTAGCAGCTGAAAAGGGGAGAGGGTTGAGAGGGTCACAAGAAATACTGGTTAAAAAAAACGAAATGTACGAGGACGACTAGACTCCTACAACGTCCTGCAGAGATAACATTTGTCGCCGCCGAAACTTGGTTGGAGGCTTCAGTGTACGGCGGGGGCGTGAAATCCAGGACTCCCTTGACGTTCCCGCAGCCATTTCCACGGGCACCTCGTCGGCGGCGTCGTCGAATTTAGCCATGAGATTGGAAGGGGCGAGTTCAGCTGTTGGCGTCCCGGGGGTGGAAGACCGCCGCTCGAAACCCCAACACGCAGCGCAATGCTGGGTGTCACGACCGGAGTGCGGGTAGGTAGCTTTCGACGACTAGGAACGAACCAAGAAATTCGAACCATGATCACGTACAAACATACACATACCGTTCATCGCCTGTGCCGGACAGTCTTACATAATATTACGTATACCAACCAAGTGAGAAGATGAGTGGTGCTTGTCACTCCCATCATGCCCAATAGACACCAAACCAAGGCCAAGGTCTCCACTTCCGAGACCTCCAGTAAACGGCAACCTTTTCGTGCCTGGCGAACAGCCATCCCGCCCTTCTTTATCAAGAGGTCCCAGCCCCCTGCATCCTCCTCCCCCACTGTCCGTGTTCTACAATCGGAATACTTCACTCTTGATAACCCCTTCACAGGTAGTACCTGTCGATTCTTTACCCCTTTCTGAAGATGTGCGACCTGAAGTCTTGGAAAAATCAATTGTAAGTTGTGTTTTACAGATGAAAAGTCACCTGATCTGTTTTCAAGAATCCCCACCTCGATCGCGTCGTGAAAATACCTGGATTTCCGGAGACATCAGAGGATGCTGCAAACCTCCTATCCATCGTCCGTTGCTGTAAGAAAGAGCGTACCTTTCGGCAGGCTGCCGCTGAGCATGCTGTGCGTCAGGCCTCAGTTCATATGCAAGTGTTGAAGAGGAAGGCTCTGGATGAAGACGCCGTGAACGAAGGCCTCCACCGTTTACAAACTCTACAGCACGAGTTATCAAACGCCACCAGGGCTGTGTTAGATGCTGATCAAGATATTGGGGTCATTCGTAGTATAATTCGCAAGAAAGGTCTCCCACTTGAGTTTGACTTCCAGCATCACCCCAGGGACCCCGGAGTCGAACGTCGTACTAGTATTAGCCCTGAGCCCATTAGCGATACAGATGACGAGGGCGCCGATCAAAGCAAGTAGTGTAGTATCAGCGTGGTAAAGGGAAGTGTGTTTAAATTTGTTAGCGTACACGTCATGTGCTTCTTCTGCGAACCCGTGGGACTTTGGTTTATAGCACTTAGCCGAATTCATTCAAATTGACGTAGAGGGCAAATTTCTTAGGCCATCAGTCTTACGGTTCAGAGCTTACATGTCGCCGTCGATTGAAGAAGCTGAGGCCCTTGAAGTCACGATCTCCAGAAAACACAGAGTTAATTGCGATCATTGCTCGGGTATGCGGAAGAAAACACGGTGCGTTCTGATCGCCGGCGTCGTCGGTACTCGAAGTTGAACCACTTCACTCCCAGGATATCGATACAGGTTCTGGACCATGAGGACGGCAATTACAGGCGCGGGGTGGGTGGCCAAGTTGACCGTGGCGTACAAACCGACGGGAAACCCGAGGGTACGTGGTCGCCTTGATTGAACCAGTGTGGTCACATAAGTATAGCATCGCAAAAGGTGACCCAGGGTCGGCCAACCTTCTAGATCTCCAGTTGGCCCGGGGTCAAATTCAAGCGCTGCTGACCAAAGCCCAATATTACCGTGGGATGTGGTTGACCGAGTCCAGACGCACAGCCAAGCTAACGCGCGCAGTCACGGAGGCAGAGGCCAACGCAGGCATGACTCAAGCCAGAGGATATGAATCCTCCCCTGTGCCCGAAAGTTCGTGGTCAACCTAGGAACTCCGGTCTGGGAAGCTGAGGGGCATGTCCTCTTAGGTCACGAAGAATCGGGAGACTAGCTTGGCGAACGCTTGCAGGTTTGAAGGCGACGGCGTATTAAACCTGCCGCCGAAAAGCGTCGACGGAAACTCGAGTGAAGAGCCCTGTGGGGCCAAGAGGGTTTATAAAGCGTAGTAGATATTCTGTAACATGTCCCCCAAAGGTCGACGAATCGATCTCGAAATGAGCTAAGCTTTTATGAGAGCAAGGCCTAACAAAACGGCGTGGTCTTTGAGCATTACTTTATCTACTGCCTCTCCGCCTATTCTCCCGGCCGTACGCCTCGTCTCGCCGGTATACGTGGTGTTTAGTGACGAAAGCCCCGTCTCGCTTCGCCCAGACGACGGTGAGGTGCCCTCCACGACGATCGCGCCCACTCTCTCCATGCCAGCCAGTGGGTCTGAAAACAGATGGGTGGACGTGACGAAGAAAAAGGGAGAAACGCTACCTGACGGAGGCTGCTTCGACTCCACGGCGCCAGAGGCGTTTCCGCTGGTAGTGTAGGCGAATTCGCCGTTCAGCGAAGCGCCTTTCGCGGTGTCGGCGGCGGTAGAGACCGTTCCAGTGAATGAGGAGGAGCGTGGCCGTCAGTGAAGAAGAGGGGTTGAAGCAATTTACAAAGAGTAGAAGAAAACGCAGACGTACGGGGTCGACCAAGCAACGGTCGTTTCTGCCCACATTTTTCCCCGCCCAACGCGCGTGCGGAAGACCTTCTCGCCCAAGGATGTGAAAGCGAAAGGACCCACGTCCCGACCTGCACGTGTCACTAACACGAGAAGTCTGGCGGTCAGCGAAGCAACTGACCGCTCCTTAACCACGACATGCCGTTCTTCAACATGGAGAGCTCGACGGCATGTACAATCACATACAACTTCTGGAAATCTAGCTCCAGTATCTCGTTGATCTTTCGCCGATACCTGGCGACTTCCAAGCTATCAGGAATCACCAGGATTTGCAGTGCATGGCTGTTCCGAACGAGTACAGACGACTTGGCGATCTCCATAAGTAGGTGGGGAGCAGCGCGAGCGACTTTTGGAACGGCTGTAGTATACTTGTGTGCTTAGTCCTGAATTTCTTTTTCGTTTCGTGTCGCAGGTCGCACACATGACGAATTTGAAATTGTCACATGATAAGTCGCGTCGCGTGGTGGGCCCTTGAGATAAACCATCAGACTTGTTTGGTTTCAGCCATGTCTTCTCCTACTAAGTCGATTGCCTCTAAAACGACCGACGACGACGAGGTCGATCAACTTGTCGAATCGACCGCTGGTTCACCGACCCCAAAGAATACTCCTTCGCGGCTTCATAAACGAAGGCGAAGCGCGGATGATGTTGGGCTGGTTCCCGCCAAAGGAAAGGTGAAAGCCATCTCCTCTGAAAACACCCCTCGTTCATTGATCGCACGTAGAGATGTGATGAATGCGCCCGACGAGGACAAGTGTGCGACATCGATGATTCGAAGAATCGCTGTCAAAGATGCGTTCATTACCACCAGTGCTGCTATTGGAATGGGGTTACTCGAAAGGGAAAGCTGGAATTTGCGAAGTCGAAGAAACGGAATCGTGAGTCGCGATGGTTTTCGTTTGTTGCATCGATATCTCAGGCACTCTTTCCAGGAGTTGTGGGACCATCGTTCGCGTCGTCGTCGCGGGACTTGGGTGCGGTAAAACGTCGCAATAAAGGGAAAGCCAGGGCTATCGATGGGGAGTTTCGAGGGGAGGAGTTAGCCGTCCTGAGGGAGGAGCTTGCGCGAGCTCGTGTTCGCGCCGAAGCTCATCGGAGAATAGTCATGGAGTTGGAATCCATGCTAGAGGAGATGGAGCGTCGAGTGTAGGAATCGAGCCTCGATGGCTCCCCTTCCGTAGGATAGTAATCTGCGTTTGTAGAGGAAAGCGATGTGAAAAAATCACTTGTCGCAAAAGTGCGAACGAAAGGAAAAAATTACGAGACCAAGACAATTCGTCGCCGCCGTTCTCTCGATAGGATCTGTAGGGACAACTCTATCGACGTTCAGTGACTTTCATAAACCTTCACCTTCGTCGCTGTCTATTTCGCTAATGTTCTCGTTGCAAACGTGGTCGTCGTCGTCGTCGTCTTTCTCCCTTGAACTTTCCATTTCGTCAGCTCTCAGCGTCCTGCGTTGTGTTCCGAACCTGAACCACGGCCTTCAAGCGATAGGCGACGCCCTCGTGACAGAACAAGCGACGGTTTATAAGCGTTGTGAATGAACGCGGCAGTTAATTACAATGCGGTGACACTAGTACTGCATACGCGGGGCACGGCGTCCGTCGCTTTCAACCTCCCGATGGACCCACTGCAGCCTTCAGCGCTGCTCGCTTTTCCCTGATCTTGGCTAAGGCGCTGGTCTTCGAAGCAGGACGCTGCGCCACCGAATGGCTGGGGAATATTTGCCTGAAGCCGATTGAATACGCGAAAGGTTCGGGCAGGGGGGAAGGGAAATCGCACCGGTTCCACCACACCAGCAGCTCACCGACTTCTTCCTGCTCGTCAGCGTCGTCAAACAGGTCCAGGATCGAGGAATAAAAATTCTCCGAGTCGGTGACGGTGTCGGTCCTGGAAAAAATCGGCGACGAGGCCAGCGCGAAGCGGACCTACGAAGAGGAAAGCCAGGAACAGACGGACCAAGTGACCGACGTACCTGAGTGGCGATGTACGCGATAGACGCAGGGGTGACCTGGGTCATCCCGTGAATGCGAGCGTTGCCCGAACGCGTCGCCTTGGGCGTTTTGTCCACGGAGCTGGGCGACGTGAAGACGTGTTTGTACGCCTGAAACCCCGTAAGGAATTCGTTCGCAGGCTAGACGGGCTCCTCACCGTTACCAACAAGGAACTCCGAAAGAGTCCGTTCCAGGGATCTTCCTCGTCGTAGCTGTACCCATGGTAAAGAAAGATGGGCCACTGGTCGCCCGAAACCGCCAACTCTCCGCTCTGTAGTTTTTCTTTAACGCTGCAAAGGGCTGAAGCTCACGGCTCTACGGTGGACAGGGGTGGACGCACTCGTTGTTGGACCAGTCCAAGTCGGCAGGGCAAAGCAAGGCGCCCGTGCGTTCGTGATGGAAGCCTCGATCTACCTTGACGTTCCGAGCTAGCGGAGGGTTGAGCGACTGGCCTCTAGGCGTGATCCAATCCAAAACGGAGCCTTTCAGGCTCTTCGTGTCGTCGGACCTGGCGCTTGATGCGCCCTTCTGTATCTGAACGACCCGTGGATCAACCGATCGCGAGCAAAGGCTCAGACACGTACTAATTCCGCGATGAACACCACTTCCTCCTCTGAGCTACCCGTGAGACGGTCTTCAAGGCCTGGGATCATCTGAAGCAGCTTCGTAAAAATGCGATCCTCCCTTCTCTCCCTGAAAGGATCATCGTCAGAGAATCGCTCGACGCCGAAGAACACGCCTACTCGGTAGACAAGGCATCTTCACGGCCAGTAAGCTCGCTTTTACGAAGGACGCCGTTTGTGAGGAGGACGTGAACGTTGGTCATGGCGTGCAAAGTACGACCGAAATGGCGACCGTGGTGGACCAGTGGGTCCGAAACGCAGCTGTCCATGGAGATGGGGTTCTCAGAAAAATCGATGAGCCGATGAGGAAGCTACTCACGCCTTCTTCCTCGCACCGACATGGAGGGCATCCTCCCTCAGGCGCCGACCGGCCGTTGCACTGGAGGGGAGAGTGGGGTGATCGTCCGCCATTTGAAACGCGGGACAACAGAACGGCAGCGTGGGTTATATCTCACCTCAATTTCCCACGACTTGCCCAAACTCCCGTAGTCGGCAGGAGGTGGTGAAGCCCGGCGGTTGAGGCACACGTAGTCCCACGTAGTCGCCTAAACGACGGAAGGCGACGGAAGGTGGCGGTGGCGGGCTTCGTCCAGCGCCTATATAAACCGTGGTGGGCTGCCTGGGTCTTGACTACGTCCTCTTCGAAGTCCCATGTCCGCTGCTTCCTTCCGAGTGAACGCCCTCCTGCGTCGCATCCGCGTCACATCCAACGCCGTCCTGCACTACGACCATGACAGCGACGGTCTGAAAGTTTGGCATTGGTGAGCCCCCCCGTCGTAATGGCTGTGCATGTCGTGAGCAGAACGTACCGATGAATAGGCCTACGAATGAAAGGGGGGAGCGGGTCACCCCTTCGGACCTGGTGAATCACTGCTCATCGCATCGCATGCGTGGCCCCTGCTGCATGTGCCCGCTGCAGGAGGAGGTCGGGGATAAATTTGTCGAAGCGGCGATACACATGGTCACCGCAGGCCGATTTTCGGGAGAATACGTTGCGACCTGTGCAGACGACGGATGTGGATACTTGAGTAGCTCCTTCCACTCCCATCACTGGACGTGTCTGACGCACCTGCAGTCTTCATGGAGCGTATCCACGCCAGGCGAGGGGTGCCCGTCTGTCATTATCCGCCGCGAGGTGCGCCGTCAGCTGCATGGAGGCGGGATTGACGCAACTAACCCGCCGATTAGGTTTCGATCACCCTGCTCCGCCACCGGTCGTCAAAAGACTTCGAGCTGGAGAAGTGAGCCGTCGTGAAAGGCTGCATGCCGGAGGTGAAAGGCAACCGACGTCGGTTTGTCACCCACTGATTAATCGCTGACAGAAATCGACATGGGCGTGGTACGAACCTATCGGCCACTCGCGCTCACCTCGGCGCACATCTTCCACCTCCTCTTGCAACTAGACTCAGTCAGCGACTCGGGCATCACCACGGCCCAATTTAAAGACCTTTTTGCAAGGTGTGGCCGCTGCGGTTCGGTCATGACGCGAAGGATTTTTTTCGCTCACCAGTGCCGGGAGCACGAAGTCATCGACCTTACAAACGGCGAGCAATGACGTACATAGTTAGCGCCCCCGCGTCTGAAATCGACTAGCCTTCGCCTTTGCGTCGAATTAGAAAGAAATGAAGCCTGTTCTCGACGGGAGCCCCGTCTGTAAGTCGACGTCGTGAGCGTTCCATTCACCATACGCCGTGCGCCTGAGCCAGCGCACAGCTTCAAACCCACCCCAGGCGGCGGTGCGTTGACGTCAGCGGAAAGTGCGCAAGAAAGCGCATATATTAAAAACGGCCCGAGAACTCATCACGTGTAAGCAGAAGATGTAAAAAACACTAAGCTAAACATTGGACCCCCGCATGAACCTAGCAAAGGAGAGGTGAGCGTCGTGTAAAGGCAGCGCGACCAGACGAACCTTCCAGCCTTGAGGGTCAGAAAAGCGTCCCAGGTTGCAGCCCACTGCGGGTCATCTTGACGCTTTCGGGCAATGTCTTCGCTGACGGAGCGATAGAACGCCATGTAGTCTTCGCCGGCGAAGGCGTGCTTGCGCTGGGCCCCGCTCCTTCGGCAGTCGATGGCGTGCTTGAGCTGGTCGGCGGCACGTTAGCTTCAGCACCTTTTTTAAGGGGTGACATACCGCGGTCGCTGCCAGTGCGACAACCTCGTCAGGAATCCTGGCTAGTAAATGGGAGGGGTCAGCAGTGGAGATGTTGTACTGAGAAGTGTAGCTCTTGATGCCCCGAACGAACGAACGACGCGTCGACGAAGTGGAAGGTGTCCCTTTGTAGCAGGCATTGTAGATTAGCTGAAAAATTAGTGGGGCCATAAAGTTTTGGGCGTGGCCCTGAGTCGCAGGAACGTCAGAGACGAAGACCAGGTAGGCCAGCGACTCACCTTGGCGTCAGCGTCAGCCGGGGCCAAGTGCAGGAAGGCATCC